>JAWWLV010000001.1:34055833-34093326 GCA_035041135.1 Platyrinchus mystaceus
AATCCATTGCGCAGGCTTGAAAGGTAAAAACACCTTTCCCAGATCTTCGTTCGTGAAGACTGGCCACACACACACACCAATGCTGTGCCACAAGGATTTCAGGAATGGAGGGAGTAAAAATGTTTAGAGGTCAACAACCTTGGCCAGAAACACCAAAATTGGTCTTTCTGAGACAGGGCAAGTAAAGGGTAAGAAGAGGACTAACCTGATTTGTGCTTAAATAAATGACATCTATCATTCAGCATCAGCCACAGAACACAAAAGATTTAAGATTTACATGAATTTCTCTATTTCTTCAAAGTTAGTCACTGGCTGTGCAAAAAGGTAGCTCAGAATCCATAATTTTTTAAAAGAATTCTTATAATTGGGTTATTTCCAATATGAATTACTCACTAAAAGTTTCTAGTTTCCCTCCCTTGCTTGAGAGTACATTTTTCTTCTGCTCACTGCCAATAAATAAGCCTCAGGAAAATACATGAATCTTAAAGAGAGTGAAGGAAAGTGGAAAAGAAGCTCTAGCCAACTAGTTTGGATCCAGACTTGAAACAGCCTGAAATACAAGCATGTCTAAATTCGGGATTTTCATGTGTGCTCATCCACTATAGCAATATTCCTTTATTTGAAAAAGAATGGAAGCAATTTGGATGAGAAAAAACCTTCTTGAAAACTATTTTTAAAATGACCCTTAAGGAAGAGTGAATTCTTGCTGTGCAATTTGCAAGATAAGTGCATTTGAAGCAATTCACTGATAAAACAGCATGATGAAAGGTGGCAGTGAGTGACTGACTTCACGCTAGCCTGCAATGACAGCAGCAGCTCAGGTAACTATAAATATATTATTCTAGAAGAATAAATATAGGAGAGAATTAATTTGTAGAGACACCATTTTTTCTCCAGTTGCAGACAGGCACAAAGAGCTGAGAAATACTAGAAACAGTCAGGAGATGAGAACTCCCCCAGGGAGCATTCCAAAAAACCTTTCCCAGGCCATCCTGTCTCAGGCAAGGTCGGAGCAGTCAATGAGGAGATCACAGGAGACCAACAAGAACTAAGGCTGCAGCATGTGGCTTCACATGTTCCAGTTCACTACACCACTACGACATGTGGGATCCAACCATACAGCAGCACTTGGGACAGGGCAGCTTCATACCTGGACAGGTGACACTGGTTATAAGTGCTATCAAAAACAGTGCTAGGTTTACTGATCACATCCCGTGTAGGAAACAGGTGGACTCCACTTGTGGAAGATGTCTGGAAGCAGGGCTGTTGCTACTTCCCTCCGACAAGGAGGGAGTGCTGCTGCTCTCCAGCTGCCGCAGCTGGGTTAGCACCAAAGCAGGGGGAGACCAGCTCAGGCCACTCACTTCAAACTAGAAAGCCATTTATCTAAATACAAATTTCTGTGAGGAGTGACTCCACTATTTGTGGAATTTTTTTTGCCATACACCACTTGCCTGGTGAGTTCCTTTAAGTGTTAATCATGCCATGATCTGCAGAGGTGTTCCAGCACAAAACTCAGATTCAAAAAACTGGGACACACAATGGTCACCCTTCACAGATGGAAGTTGAGACTACAACTGGTCTACTAGTGTATAAAGAGACCATGATTTGATGTGTTTGACCTTCACGCCTTGCTCACAGGGTCACTGCTTCTTCTGACTCAGTGAATTTCTGGAACTAATTGATTTTTCTAAAGTGCAGCCTTGCACTAAGTAGTTTGGTTTGATTTGGGACTCTTTTTCCTGTTTTGGGAGTTGCATCCATTTAAGCTGCATCCTGGTGAGATTTAAAAAACCCACACGCTATGCAAAATGAGATATTTGTTTTTCCTCTGAATGCCTTCATAAGATAATCCCAGGTCATTTTCTTCCTCAGTGCCATTGCAGGTCTAAGCACAGTCTGACCTTGACTTCTCAGTCACTGTCCGAGACACCCCCTCATTTGTGGCAATACACCAAGTACAGGCTGTGTGGGAAACCCAGCCAGTGAGCTGAACGTCCACCACTGAAGTTTTGTGACAGTACAAATAATTGCCAGCAGGTAAGGCTGAGGGAAGGAGCTCTTCCAGCTTCCATGGCAGCTCAGAACTCTGAAGCAGCAGTAGAACCTGAGAGATCAATGGCTCTTTTCATGCTTTGCAGGAATACTATTGTACATTGTACTGCGTGTGCCACACTTACATGTAATGCTACCATCCCACTGAACAGTTGCACCCTACTGAATTTAAATTTGCAATCCACCAAGAGACATGCTGCTGAGCTACCACCTTATTAACTCCAAAGTGTTTGTCAAATTTCAGCCTTGGTAGAGAGAAGATTGTCAAACTTCAAATCCTTGGAGTTTCAGCCCAACATAGGAGGTATGAGGGAAACAGACAGCCCTGTACATCAAGTGGAGCTATGCAGTATGCCACAGACATGGGAAAAAAATCTCGTATGTCCAAAAGAATAATGAAGTTCTATGCAGACAGCCCCAAAACTGTCATACAACTTAGAGGAATCTTTCTATTTTATTCATTTCCAGAATTAGAAAGCAAAGATCTGATTCCATCCAGGAGGATTTGTTCAAAAGACAAAGAATGTCAAAATCAAACTGATTTATTAGATAGGAGATTAATGGGTAAAGGCCACAAATAATAGATAGGGGAGTTCATTGATCAGACAAGGGGAAAGAATAAACTGCGGAAGGAATCCCTTCTTGTGCTGAGGACAGGAAGAAAGACAGACCTTGCAGCTATTATTCTTTCCTTTAAGTACAAATACTTCAGTGTCAAGATATCTGAGCAGGGTAATTTTCAGCAACAGGCCTCTCCAGAGAACTGGAAACTGTTGTTAGGAGGTGACTCTCAACCTCCTCCTTGAGTTTGTCTAACACAACAGAAAATAGAACAAATGTAAATTTTAACAGGACACTATCTCTATATAGCACCCTATAGCCCTGCATGTACATCAGCAATTTTCTCTCACAAATTCCTACTTTCAAACTCTTTCCATGGCAATCTAATATTTTTTGCCACCCATGGAACTGCAGATTTGTGTGAGCTGATTCATCCTTATGTGTGTACACATGTTTATATGCCTGCACAAATATTTATAGAGGAAAACTTCTTATTCATCACGCATGTACTGTGATGGGATAGTAACAAATGCATCATATTCCTGGAAACCACTTCCAAACATACATATGAATGAAAAGAATGTAATTGGGAGTAGTCAGACTGAATTTAGGAAGAAGAAATCATAGCTGACAAATTTCTTGAAAAATCCGACAGCCTTATACAATGAAACAACCAGCTTGGTAGAGGGGATGAAGGAATTGACATTGTTTAATCTTGACTTTAGTTAGACTTTCAACACTGCCTCTCATAACATCTTCATAGACAAACTGATGAGGGCCAGGCTAGATAAATGGGTGAGGTGGACTGAAAACTGGTTGAACTGGGCTCAGAGGTTTCTGACAAACAGCACAATGTCCAGCTGCAGACCAGTCACTACTGGTGTACCTCAGGGATTGACACTAGGGGTAGTGCTGTTTAACATCTTCATCAGTGTTGGGATAGGCTGTACCCTGAGCAAGTTTGCAGATAGTGAAGTGGGAGGAGCTGCTGATAACACCGGCAGTTGCACTGCCATTCATAGAGCGACCTTGACAGGCAGCGGAAATGGGGCAATAGAAACCTCATGAAGTTTAACACCAAGAAACAGAAAGTCCTGTTCCTGGGGTGGGATAGTCCCAGGCACCAGTATATCTTGTGGGCCACTTGGCTGAAAAGGACAACACTCCTGAAAGGTGACTAAATATTATGCCCGTAGTAAAGATAGAAAAGCTGAAGCAGAACAAGGACAGCAAAAGGGCACCTGGAGACTTCAAAACAGGATGAGTTTTTCTTTAATGCACAGACAATTTCCCACCATTCACTGTATATCAAACAGAATTCTATTTTTTCTTTAAATGTGTTATCTGATCAGCAAAAGAATGACAATGACTACTTAAAAATTATAAAACAGCCTGATAGGAATGAGAGCGCAACATGACCTGAATTTCTGCTTAATCAATTGGTCTCTCAAAGAGCCTTAATCCAGTATTGCCTCTCTTGCCACTAATTTGACTTTTGCTATTGACTCTGTTCTGACCAGGCTACTTTAATTAGAAAAGCAATCTTTTCTTCTTTCCTTTCCTGTAGATAAAGACTGGGATATATCATAAGGTATATTTCACAAGGACACGGAGACCATTCAAATTAATAATAGAATAACTGCTTTTGAACTGGATTGGTGCAATATACAAGACACATCTGCAACCATTTGCTTTCTATGGTATTGAGTTGCTTAGGGGATTGCAATTATGGCTTAGATAAACATTAACAGAGCTGAAACCAACCAAATGGCTTACTTCTTTTTAATATAACAGTTGATATTTCTTGACTATCAAGAAGCCAGTTGTAACTTGCATATTGTTAATATTGTTTCCATCTCAGAAGGAGCTGGAACCCTTTGAGGAGTTTGCTGGATGAAAATCGATCTTAATCATGAAAAATCAGCTAAAAAAATTTTCTGAGACATAAAATATATACAAATACAAACACATGACTTTTAGTTGTGGAGGGACTCAGATCATTAAGTGCCTTTGAAAATCTCCCAGGTATATTTGCTTGCATAAATCCAGAATTAACAGGGTGTCTTCTATTCATTACACATTTGAGAGAGTAGAACAACCAAGAAGAAGAACCTTCAAAGATGGTTTTAACTGCTTTCCTGTTTTGGTCCTTCAAGCTTTGTTTGTTATGATCCTGCATGTCTTCCCATTTTCATTGTTCTCTGAGTTCCAGGAGAATCTGCATTTGTGTATGAAAAAGCACAACGCTTAGGCTCTAGAGACCGGGGCAATGCTAGGCTAACACTTATATTCATGTCATTACCAGAATAGGGAATTTACTGGTTTGCATAATGCTTCCTCTAAAGCCCTTGCAGTCTGATGCTGTGCCGAATTACAGAAGGCTCAGCAGGCACAGAAGGGCTGGGCTTCACTAACTCAGCCTTCAGACCACAGGACTCAAGAGGCCCTTCAAGCCATGAGTGAAGCAGATGCTTAAGAAAGCAGGTGATGGAAGAAGCAACATCTACCCCAGCCAGTCAGGAGTTCTTCCTCTACAAAGGAAGGCATGACCCGGTCAGGCCTGATTGCTAAAGGTTACAAATGGGAGGGACTGGGTTTCTATGGATCTCCAGATTATCCAACATTTTTGTTCCTGGTCTGATTAGTACTTTTACAATCATAAAATGCCGTAGCTGTTTGCATTGTAAGAATTTGGATGAACAACATGTCACAGCATTAAATGGTATTGTGTTCCTATGTATCTCTAGTCTGGATGCAACTGACTTGTGAAAAGGGCTTAAGAGTCCTTTAGTGACTTGTCCTTGTTTGTTTTGCAGAGAAATACAATGAGAGATTTCATGCAACTCTTTTGAATGAAGACTTTTTCTCAATACTGTGATATCATCAATTAATTTTTAAAGCTGCCACTAATAGAGCTTGCCTGTAAGCTAGATATCAGTCTTAGGGGAATAAATAGTGACACGTTTTTTTCAATTAACCCAGGAGCAGCACAGCAATTAGTATATCAGTATTTGATGTTGTGTTGCATGTCCTCTGACGTCTGAATCATTCTTCTGTTTTGAGGTTTGGATGTCTGCAAAAGATCTCCAAGCACTCACTGATCCAGATAATAACCAAAATATTAGTTTGGAAGGAAAATTTGGATTTTATTCAAAGTCCTATGTCTGCTCTATTGTGTTGTGAAGCTGTTTTTTCAGTTTTCAAATACATAGCTCACTCATGGGCATTACTATCTGCTGGCATTTTTGAGTAAGAAGAATTTTTTAGTATTAAAGGGATATTACGGTAAGTGAAGGAAAGTATGTTGATTAACATTATCTTCAGTAGATCCAAATGAGGATGATGGTAAGAAATCTACTGAGTAATTAAACCAATCCTCAATACTATTCCCACCAATATTACTGCAAAAGAGCTTGCCTAATTATTGGCCTCTCAGTTCAGAAGAAATAAAAAGAGACAAATTCTGATCTTGAACATGCCACTTTGTATTAGCATAATTCTTTCAATTCTGTTCTTGTTACCCCTTAGTGTATACCAGCATCAAGCAAATTATGAGGAGAATGTCATCTGCAACGTCTCAGATTGTTTTGCAAATACTACTGAATCACAGAGAAGAAGGTGAAGAAAATATATCTATAGACAGTATTTATCCTCTCTTGCAAGCACTACAATGAACACAGTAGATATTAGGAATACAGTAGATATAGAAACTACATGATGGAGAGGTTAATTATAAGCTATAGTAGCCATTAGTATAGCTAATATACTATACATATAGCATTATGCAACTTTTGTGCTCAAAGAGTTCTAAACTCTTTTGCCTCCCTTTATGAAAGTTCATTACCACAATTTCAGAGCACAGAAGAAAAACATTAAAAGAAAGCTAGCAGTAAATCTCAATTCCAAAGGTCTTGCTGAACATTGCCAGGACAGGTCCTAGGGTCTTAACCTAGCTTTAAACATCCTTAGTATCAATATCTGTATCTGAAATACTCTCTGCTGGCTCTCTTTCTACTCTACAGGGAGAAATATTCACTTGCAAGTTGTGACACATCTGACACATTTTCATTAATATTTTCAATCTCAAAGTATCTATTTTGGAATGAGTTGAAGTGCCCATTACTCTCCCATTGGTTACTAAAGTAGATGAGATGATGAAATCATATGTGTAGGTGCCTTCATTCAGTCAGATGAGGTTCACCTTTTAAAAGTATTTTTGAAAAGGGAATGTGGAGAAGTAATGGTACCAAAATTTTTTGAATCTAAGCTCTGAGTAATTCATTAGCATGGGGATCAGTCTAAGTTGTCCTTCACCAGGAAATATCAGTCAAAACATTTCTCTCAACATTTCTCAAAAGCAAGAAGTTTTGGACAGTCTGTTCCACCAACCCACCATTCAACTTCTCCAGGCATACGTATCTGCTGCCTCTCACCTATAAAATATGGCTGGCAGGATGCTAATACAAGATGCAAGGAAGGTTTACTGCATTCTCCTCAGTTCCATTCCAGGGTCAAGAATAGTCAAGACAAAAGAATTACAAATCATGAAACAGTTCAGAAACGCAATTCAGTGAGTAAGAGTCAGTGATGGGCGTGTAGCTTCAGGTAGTTCCCATGTATATGAAGACACTCCCTCAGGATTTTGCTTATCAACATATAAATCTGAGTAGCCTCAAACATCAAGTTCAACCACCTCTTACATTAACCTGGAGATAGTGGATGTAAGAAAAAAGTCCTGCATCAGTGACAACAAAAGGTTTAATATCTTGTGTTTCTACTGGACTAGAAAAATGAGGAACTGATCAAGTCCTTCTTACACTTTGACACTAAAAAAGGGGCATTGTAGATAGAATTTCTATTTTAGGTCTTTTTTTCATGGGCTTTTAAAAAGTGTTAGTTATAAATTATCACTTCCTGAATGGCTTGCAGAGTTAGACCAAAGGTGGTTGAATGCAATTGTATTATCAGCAGAGGACAAAATTTTACCATTCTTAGAAATTTTCTGTAGGCTTTCCCTGTTCAAATATATGGCACAGTGTGGTATGTTCAGAATGATCCCAGTGTTCCATCTCTTCTCCCTACTCCACAGCTAAGAGCTATAGATGAGAAATGACAAGGGAAAACTCTCCCCAGGTTTGGGCACAGGACCAGCAACCTACAGCCTGGTCCTTGCAGTGCTGTTGAAGAGCATCCAGCGAACCCAAAGGATGGCAGCTCCACACACCCAGGGCAGTCTCACTCTTTCTAACAATGTTCACCTCTTGCTAGGAATGGTGCTTCCTTACTTTAACACATACCTATGTTTTATTCAGATAAGATTTAGGGTAGAAGAATGTATCTTGGTTATTAACCTAAGGATTAAAATGGAATGAAATTGTGCTAATTGGAAGAGTTATACAGGAAAAGTCCTGTGTGACCTCCGTGGCAGGTTCTTAGATATATGTATTGTTTTTACTGAAGTCTGGATCTCCCTTGTCCCACCTATAATTTAGAGGCAGAGACCAAGATCTCCAACTGCTTGTCTTGCCATGGGTCTTAAACGTCCATTAAATTTTCTTTTCTACAATGTTCTAAGTATTGATTTTCCACAGAAAATACAATGGTAGTAAATTCCATGAGAGATTATTTCTTTTCTTCACCTACAGCTTGGTGTGGGGGGTTTTTTGTGGGTTTTTTGGGTTTGTTTTTTTGTTGTTGTTGTTTGTTTGGTTGGGGTATTTTTGTGGGGGTTTTTTTTCCAGACACATCATAAGGAAAAATGGTATAAATTTGCATTTCAAGGGATATATCAGTCTATACTTACATGAAGCTAGGAATTAAATACTTCTGTTCAGTCTCATTCTCTACCTTCATCTCCCTCTAGTACATAATTAACCCAAGGGTGGGAGAGAATATTGAGAATAATATGGAGCTGATTCACCCTCTACATTCACTAGCTAAAGTAGAGATTATTACTTCATGCATCAGTGGAATTAAAGAATAAATTAGTCTGAGATCACTTGTAAACAGATCCAGTCAGACATGAGTATTGCATGAATGGGAATACATAAATTAAGCTTTGCCAAAGGTTACAAGTAATTTATAGTTTTGGCTTTTTGAAGCTCCAAGCACGATGCTCTTTACTTGCATTATTTATTGAACAAGTATACTTAACAAGGCAGTCACAGATTCTAAATGTTACCTTGTCTCTTGAATATATCTTGATTGATGAGCAGGTCTGCAATGTCATAGGCCAAACACTGCCTTTGAAGTTGGAAAACATCTATTCATTGATGCTTTTCTGAAGAGCTGTCACAGGTAATATGGAAGAAAGAGTAATTGTCATAACATGCCTAATATTGGAGTTTGATGTGTTTCTTTTTCATAACTTCCAAAACAGAGTAAATTGAAAGACGCTCAATGACAAAGCATTTCAATATGGGGTTTTTTTCAATGTGTGTGTGGAAATAACAGATGACTTTGATTTAAAGAACATTGTTAGTAAGTAAAAGAACTAAAAGAAGTACAAAATAAATATGTTTGGATATCTTTGGTCCTCTGCAGTCAATGAGGAATTCCAAAATTCTGCCCTGTGCCAGGTGCTGATTAAGAGTACCCCAAATTATTCCTCGAATATGAAGCCATAATAGGAGCTGAACAGGAAACCTATCTAGCGGAAGGAGTGGTTTAGATTGAAAAGATGGCATTCTTCCTTCACACCTATGGGTGCCTCAGCTCTTTGCTGAGGAGGTCTTGTGCTTTCTTATGGATAGGAAGAAGCAAATTGTGATCATGTGTTAGCCCCATCAAGTCATGATGACCACCACTCTTCCAGCTTGAGCAGTGATCGTATTTCAGCAAGATATGAGGTCTATCTCTGAATTTCCCTTCTGATCTCTATTTCCTGCCTCTCCTTTGCCATATCTTTGACTTGATGGTCTTCAAGCCATAAGGTTGGCTGCTTCATTATGTGCTTTGACTTCACTTAATTATGAACTCCACTGCCAGAGTTGAGTTTGCACTGAATTCTGTCACTCCATCCTTATATCCTGACTCCTGTAACACCAAATTAAATACTTTTTCCTTATTTGCAGTCACATTTTGGGACAAATCCATTCTCTACTGCAGTGATCTTATGTCCTATCTGGAACTGCGGTTTTATATTTCATTTACATTTCATTTCATTTACAATTGAAAAAACCTGTGCATGAAGTCATTTAACTTGCGGCTATCTGGCACAGAGGGTAAGGTGAAGGAGAACATCAACAAGCCATTGTGGGGCAGCACAAGCAAAAGCATGAGGGACGTACATTAGCAAAGCAGTTATCATTGTCAAAGTAAATGAAGCTCCCTCACTCAAGTGAGAAGAAGGAGACCTGACAATATGCCAGCTATATAGAAGTCCTTTCTCTGTGCAGCCAAACCCTCAAAGTAAGGTTTTCTAGACCCTAAATTTTGCCTGAAGAAACTGCATGTCCATTGTCCCACAGCATCTCTGCTGCATTTGTCAGCACTGACTGGAGGTTACGGGTCAGGAACCTTCCCTGCTCCTGTCACAGTTGCTGCCACATTACAGAACATGTCAGCAGCAAATGGAAGACAAAAGTGATGTGCTACTTTATGTAAAGTTTGTTGCCTTGTGCTAGATGAGGGCATGTCTTTGATGTGCTTATCTTCTCTGTCTCTTCTTTAATAGCAGAAGAAACATGCTGCTGGAAATACTGTCATAAATCTTAGTGCAGTCATTGAGGAACAAGAATTGATGTCATGTTGAGCTGAACATTTTCAGTCACATAAACAACAGGAGGAAAACTTATCTCAGGGCAAAGAATGGAATTCACCCCTGACAGTTTCTATATACTCAGTAGCCCTGAGCTGGGTTCTTAAAAACCCAATTTTCTATGAGTCTAGATATTTAGACTGATGGAGAGACTACATCAGTGGACAAGGGAAGAGCTATGAGCGTTGTCTATCTGGACTTCTGTAAGGACTTTGACACTGTCCCCCACAACATCCTCCCACTCTAAATTGGAGAGACATGCATTTGACTGAAGGACTGTTTGGTGGATGAGGAATCAGTTGGATGGCTGTATCCAGGGTGTAGCAGTAAATGGCTCAGAGTCCCGATGGATGAGTGACTCAGTGATGAGTGGTATCCCTTGAAGGTCTCTATTGGTTCCAGTGTCTTCATCAGTGACATAGACAGTGGGATCAATTGCACCCTCAGCAAATCTGCAGACTACACCAAACTGAGTGGTGAGGCTGACACACCTGAGGGATGGTATGCCATCCAGAGGGACCTGGACAAGCTGGAGTCGTGGACCCACGGGGACCTCATGAGGTTCAACAAAGCCAGTTGCAAGGTCTGGTATTCACTAGGCTTTGCCAAAATCAGCATACTGTGAAGTACAATGAAGCACAGGCTGGCTGCCTGCAGGTGCATTGTGGCTGGTACAATGTATTAATGGGAATTAGGAGGAGGAGAAAGGACAACTACATGATGTTGTCTGCAAGAGTGCTGGGACGTATGCATGTCATAGCTCTGCAGCCCCAATCTTTGCACTTGGACCTTCATTCTCACTTGCCATTGCCGTGTTCTCCCAGCAGCTACCTGAAAGCATGAATCACTGCAGACCCTGGACAAGAGACAACTGATTAAGTTCATGGGGTGCGTGATATGGGTTTCTGCTGCTGGTCATTCTGAGCCTGCTCTACAGTACAAAGCTCTGGTAAACCAGACATAATCCAAGACTCTCAAAATAAAATTTGAGTTTTGTATGTTGTCCTGGGCTTTGGTGATAGGATGACTCTTATTTTTAATGAATTGGCAAGCCTACAAGTCAGATATTATTGACTGATTTGCTCTGTGTACGGACAAGGAGTGTGTGTGTGAGAGAGATGGGTGAAGGCTGTGGGAGAAATGGAGGCAAAAAGGCTACATAGAGTTCAAGGGAAAACAAGTGCCTCTGCTCCACATGCAATGTCATCAACCTGGCATCAGCAAAGTTGCTTAGACAGGAGGCATGTCCTGGTCTCTTTAGTAGAACTGAAATGTTGTCTTATCTTTCCTTCTTTATTATTTAAAAAGCAAAAACCCTTCATTTCTTCCATTCTGGAAGTGTCTGCAAGCCTCCCCTCAGCTGGTTTCTCAGTGAACAAAAGGATGCAAAAGAACAGCTCAGGGAGCAGCTGGGAGGAGCTTCTTCCTCAATGGTTTTTGACTATTCCAAAAATAGCGGCCACAAGCCGTGTATTCTCATGGGTGGCATTTCTGCCCATGCACCATTCGCTCTCACACTCACTGCAGTAACACAGGTCAACTCGGGAATCTCAAAGTACAACTTCAGTACAACTGAAATGAAGTTTCTCCTGAAGTTTCACCTCCATGCCCACAAGGGGCGTGTGCAAGGTCAACTCCCACTGCCAGCAACCTCCACTCTTGATTTCTTCCTGCTGAACAGTAGGCAGGAAGGGCAGAGACCTGACACCCTCTCTGGGGGACATTGTCTTTCATTGGCCTCTTCCCTTCAGTAATACTAGAGCTGCATGTCTCAAAAAGCTGATTTTAAGCCCGATCGTGAAGTCTCAGCCCATCTGAATTGAAGGAAACAGAAAATAGGAAGCCAGGGGACTATTTATTTGTAACACAGTCAAATTTGATCACAGATGACACATCCCCACTGACACGGATGTTTCCCATTGTAGCTAAGATTCAGAGGACTCTGCTATAATCTTTAAATTAAATGAAATTTTTTATATTGGAACACAATTATCCTATTAAATACATCCAGTGAAAGAATAAGCCAACCACATGCCATACACCTCTGTTTAAACTCTCATCCATCAGTCATATTCAGGAGGCAAAATGAGATCTTTGCCAACTAATTAGAGAACAAATATCACTCTGGAATTGCTCATCTACTTATTTTGAATATGGAATGAACTCTGAGAAAATTGTTAGCAACCAGCACCTAAAACCAGTAAAGTCCACTGATAAATCGTTCCCTATTAATTCCTTGCTCAGCACTGTTATAGTGCCAGGGACAAGTAGCTGGAAAATGGAAATAATTAGTGAGGAACTTTAGGATAAAGTATTTTTTACCTGAAACCCATTTTGAAATTTCTTAACCATGGGCCTATCCAGGGAGCAGATCTTGCTAAGTGTGCTCTGCAAGAACTTTGATTTTTATTGCATTCTAATGTGATTTTAAAGCTCATTAAAGCAACTCCTTTTGTGCTGCCAGCAATGAAAGCCTTGATGGTAAGTGTCCCCTGGAGTCTAGAGTACAAATAAGTACTGTTGTTCTTCACTAAGCTCAGCCTCTTAAGCTACGAGCTGACAGAATAAAACAGAAGCTTTCACCCAGCAGTAACCTGGAAGCCAGATTTCTAGATAATGTGCTTGCAGAAAAGACATGGTCCTTTCTGAACAAAAATGCTTTAGTCACAGAAAACAAGCAGCTATGTGTTGCATGCTGTCCAGGGGGTAACACAGAATATGGGCTGGGCATTTGTTAAAATCTCTTCTTCCCTATTTATTAACCAAGAGTTCAGAGGAGAAATATCCAGGTAAAGTTATAGGTGCTTGTATATTTGCAATGCAATGATGACTGCATGTTTAAAAAGCCATTATTAAATTTGAAATGCAATACCTCTCTTAAAAAACCCAAGTCTTGAAGTCTCTGTACTTGATCAATGACTTCACATCAAATCTGTCCAATTTTCAAGTAAAATCAATTTGGTCTTTTCCTAACAGACAGCATATTCAGCAGAGGATTGGGAAATCAAGTTGGTTGGTTTTTATTGACTTGCAAATCATCCACTAGTAATAACGATTTTGTGATACAAAAGTTAAAATAGATTGCAATGCATTTTCCTGTAGCGTCTGAATTTTCCATGGAAATTAATAGAATTAAACTTCAGGACTACTTTACCAATTTAAAATATGTCAATAGAAGTGGGCAGATCAGTTGAGTCAGCTGCACTAAAATGAATAATTGCAAATTTAATTATTGTACAAACTGTTGTCCAAATAATAATTTTACATTTTAGCTAAAACATAGTGTGAATGCCTGAAAAATGCATTCAGCTAATGTCCAAGGAGAGAATTTTCACAGGTGAAGTTGTAAACTCCTAGGGTCTCATTCTCAATGAAAATTAGATATCTGCACTGACTTATCCTGTAATTCTGCAAAACATTTCATCTAGCCTTTACTATTAGATCTGACAGCCAGTACTACTCTTTTAACCTTTGTAGATGCAAAGGACCGCTTGAGTCAGCAAGAACCTTAAATGGAAGCAACAAGATCTTTCTTTTCTTGCACATGCTGCAAAATAGAGAAGGTGCCCTTACTCCAAAAGTGGGAGTTATTTTAGCTTTCACCTCAGGCAAACAATGTTGTGTAAGCACCTTTGCGATGTGCAGATAACCTGGCTACCCTGGCAGAGTTATTCAGGCTGTGTGAGCTCTGGTGTGGTCCCAGAGTCAGGACAATTCTGATTATCTTCAAGTATTCCACATGGATAAAGACAATGTAGGCCATGGGCAGTGCAAAGACATCGTCTACACGTGTTGGTGCAGCTCCGGGCTTGCTTTTGGCCATGGCCAGTTAGCCCTTGATGTCAAAAAGATGTTCTCATAAGGTTTCTTGATCAGCTTATTTAAGAGAAATCACTTTGGATTTTATCCTAGGAAGCCAGCACATAGGAGACAACATATTCCTGATAGTTAGAAGGTTTCCAGCTAAGGTCTGGCCACTGGTGTGGAGAATCTGTTTAACAGCATCTCCCCTAAAAAGGTAGTGGACCTCTTCAGGACATGGATAGCTGATGAAAGCTGTGATGATTTATGGGCTGTGCTCAGCAGTGAGGAGATATTTTAGTTGGAAGAATGGTTTTGGAGTGTCCGTTTCTACCCATCATACCAGAATCCCGTAATTTATAAATGGCTATAAAGACCATCATTCCCTGGATCCTGAACCTCCAGTCCAAGCAAGCACGTGTCAAAACAACCCTCAATTGTTTTCACTGCATGTTGTATTACCAGGCAATCCCCAGGAGCAAGGTTTGGGAGATCCCTGTCACCAGAGCCACCCCAAGGAGTATCCTTTGTGTAACACATAGTCTTCAAGAGGCATCTAGAGCACAGTGCAACAGGATCCTTCTCAGGATTGCTCTTGACATCTCTGAAATATTCAGGGCAGACTAATACATGCCTTTTCCCATCATTATTGGACAATAAAGTTGCTGTTGCTCCCTGATCACTCTTCAGAGTTATGTTCCTGAGTGATGACAAGGGGCATTTAGATGTCTTCCAAGTGAAGAGATACTCCAGCTGAATTTCATAAATGCAAATGTCAATGTGTCTGTTGTGAGCAATATTGCACAATGACTATCCCCACTGTAAAGCTAAAGTGAGAAAGTTTACAACCAGCATTAATGCTGCTTTTCTGAAAATCAGCTTACAATTCCCAACAGGAAATCTCTTGCTATGATTGTACTGGAGAGATCCAGATTCTCTGGTCTGTTTGTATTGTGAAGTTCCCCAGGTGCACAGAACTCTTCATATTCCCCCTCTCAGTGCTTTGGCATCTATTTCTACTCAACCCAGACATAAAAATTAGGTGAAGGAGTGCACAGAACCCTGAGAGGTCTGGTCAGATCAGCACATGCTCTCACAGCGTGCCTAACACCCCAAGGTGTACTCACAAGGTACAGGTGTAAGAGCTTAAAACACAGGAGGAAAGAGAGACAGTCTCAGTGTATCTCTTACATTTTATATAGCATCCTCATGTTTCTGCATTTGGTGAGAGACCCCAAACACCTGCCCTGTTTAGGCTGTGGAAATCATCCTCACTAACCCTTCAGCTATGCTAAGAAAGGTCATCACCATCTCTTCTATAACAAGACTAGTTTATTTCCCACAACTGATTATGGGAGTATCCATCACATGCGCAAAACTTCAGTAGAAGAGAAATAAATAGAAGACCTTGAACATAAGGGTGGAATGAGAAAGCATATATTTTTCTTAATTGAGTAATAGGATCATTAGCATTAATAACATCATTACTGTAGACATTAATACATTAGGGTTTGTACTGTGTCTGTACTAAATCACAGGCGTATTTTAGATTAAGATGTGCTCACAGACAGTAAGTCTTACAACTGCTTTCAGTTGTAACTGGTGCTGTAGATTGTAAAAAAGAATGAATGTAAGCATGCTAACAGCTATTGCAATATGATAGTCAGAGAACAGACTACACTATACAATGCAGTATATAACTATTGCATGTAATCTACAAATTTATATGAAAAATGTATTATTTGGTGATTAAAATTATATTCTTAAAAGCTTAGAAAGAGAGAACACAAGAACCTGAAATTAAAAAAAGAATCCCCAAACCAAAGTCATGCCCCTTGAAGAATGAGCTTGGAGTCCTGCCAAGTGGGTGTTTTTGCAGTGGTATGGGAAGGAGGGAGGGGAAGTTGCCAAAGGCCTGGGAGGACATGGCCACCTTGGAGAAGGATTACAAGGCAGTGGGGGTGGATACTGTGGAAGGGAAGGGAGAAGAGGAAGGGAAGGAATACTAAACGCTGGATTCTCTTTGTCTCTATAGCCTGTCCACAAAATGTCTGCTTCAAACACTTCAGCTTTCTTGTGCACTGGGTGGGGTTCAGCCCCAGGGGCCTGGCTGGAGGGATGTGCTGCTCTCTGTGATGTGATCATGTCAGTTTCCCATATGTCTGTACCAGTCTGTGAGTAAAAGGCTTTTATAAATACACTTTTTTTTTTTTTTTTTTTTAATGAGTTGCATGAGGGAAGGAGGCTTGAATTGGATATTAGGATAAAATTCTTCACTGAAAGAGTGGTCAAGCACTGGAACAGGCTGCCCGGGGAAGCGGTGGAATCACCATCCCTGGAAGTGTTCACAAGGCACGTGGATCTGGCACTTGGGTTCATGGTTTAGCGGTGAACATGGCAGTGCTGGGCTAATGGTTGGATTCAATGATCTTAGAGATCTTTTCCAGCCTTAGTGATTCTATGATTGTTGTTGCAGGTCTTTTTTTTAAGCCTTTTTTCTTTCCCACTCCCTTCTCCTCCACCCCAGTTTCAAACTGAGCTTCACAACATCACCCATCTAGCGAAGTGAATTTGTTCCACATCTATAGACTTTTCCTAGTGTCAAGGAATAAGTTGAATACTAATATAGTGGTTAATTCATAAATATATGCACTATCTGTCGTTATGTCTTACTTAGTATATGTATAGGTATTTCAATTATGCAGCAACTATAAATTTAACCTCTTGTGTGTATATATCAGCTCATCAATTTAGTGGTCTTTAGCATAGATGCTTCCAGTTTATGAGCAATATGCACATTTGCAAGGGGATAGTTACAACCACAATTAAAAGTTATGGCTGGTAGATGAGCCACAGTTACTCTTGTACTGAAATTCCCAACACAAACTGTATTAGTGACATCTGTAAGTAGATGTTGCACTGAATATATCCTTCTTTATTTGCATTTAATCAGCATTCTTAAGGCTGACTTAAATCATGTCACACTTATAGCTTCATAATGGTGGGTGGGGAGGGGTAACTAACTTTTACATTGAATAATAACACATTATTTTACATTCTTCCCTGCAAGCAGGAAGAAGCCTTCCTGTCAATGGTTACAAAGCCTGCTGAGCTGCTCCTGCTGAAAACTGCTAGGTGAACTAATGAGGAAATCAGCTCATCTTAAGAGTTGCTCCTTGTAAGCCCTTGATGCAATCAGTACTTAGGCTAAAGCTGTGCTTCATTCTGCATTATCTAGCAGTGGGGATGGCCACAAGCTGCACCTATATTCAATAAGCAGAAAGTACAATGTGTGTGTTGTCACATTGTCTCCACAGGCTTGAGGCAGAGGGAGCCTGCAGACCCAATCTTCACCTTCATTCTGAGAGCACACCATGGAAATTGCATAAATTTCACTTTTGTAATTATGGATCAGATTTGCACTCTGGTAATTTACTGAAGGCTGAAAATGCCTATAAATCACAGCATCCATTACCTCCAGAGAAGCTAAAGGAGGAGAGAGCTCCCTGGGATACAGGGAGCATGATCCTGCAGCAGAAGTCAGGCTGTTGTGCTGGGATGTGAGGATGGCCTTGCTATCCTTTCTGATGCATAACCAATGTTGGCCACTCAGAGCCAGACATACTGGTTCTGTGCTCAAGTCTTCTGAACAGATTATTCTACAGGAAAAGGGGTGGTTTACTGTGCCCAGATCTATTTGGAGATAAAATTCAAGTGTTCTAAGCAGCCAAATATTCAAATACAAAATACCTGAGAGTGCCTGTCCCTTTTGAATTCTAAAAAGTTTTTGTGGTTATTTGTCTTGATAAGTAAATCTGAGAAAACTAGGCTCATGGGAATAGGGAATAGCTCTCCTTTGGTAATGCTTTGCATTCCAAAAGAAAGAAGTAGATCTTCTCTTCAAGGAACATGGCATATTCGTCTCTCATACCCAGTAACACCCGCATTGGAACTCTTTATGAATGGATATTACTGATTCTTACCAAGTTGGCACTTATTTGTCATGAAGTGATGGCATTGGAAAAAAATATGCAGCACATTTCCTTCCTAATGCCAGTCTTTCCCATCTTATGGCACAATTTGTCTCAAGTATGCAACTAACCGCTGCTGAGTTCCATTCATTCTGGACAGCTAACCTTAACGCTTTGACATGCTGGGAATCCCAAGTGCTGTAGCATCAAACAGCCCTAGGATCCACACACAGCATACTATGCAGATCCCATCCATGAAAGAGCTTCTCCCATTTTGATCATTTCAACTATTACAGTCTTTACTCACCAGGAAACAATTTCACTCCTCATTTCTACTATCAAACAGGAAGGATATCTGCATGAAAAATTCTTGCTGAAATTTTCGATAAAGACAAGGCCACATAGGTGGTGCAATCACCAATACCAACTGGGGGCTGCCTGCAGACTCCTCTGTTACAGTCAGCTGGCTCACATTAGGCGCTCATGCAGCACAACACATGCTGTACGTGCAGCACAGCACAAGCCACAGCTCTCCACACCCAGGAGAGCCTCTCCACTCACATCAGCTTGCTTTAAACATGAAGGCAATACCTGACAACCCTGGGACAGACTTGCTTTTCAGTCCTCTCTGCAAGTATTACCGCATGGACTACCCACATTGCAAGGAAAGCACCACACTGACAGTGCTCATTCATCTTTTACAGGCCTCTATCTCATTTGTACTGCAACTTCCATTTGCATGGATATTTTCCTTTTTCTCCTGTGGGGTGGAAGGATTGTTTAACGGTGCCTGCTCTGACATACAGAAACCTGTCCCTGTGCAGCTTGTAGCTCCACTACCAGACTTCCTTGAGCAGAGTGGCATGAAATGTTTTGGTGAGACAGTTTGTCATAAATTACAAAGTCAGATACTCTCAGCTACTATAAGTGTCAAGTCCTGTTTCCATTTCTTTTTTTTTTTTTTAATGGAACATTTGGAATTTTTTGTTACAGAAACAAAGTTTTCCCTAAATGTATTTTCTCAACTGAAAAAAAAATATTGAACTGTTCCAATTAATATGAAATCTGTTTGGTTTTACTGTTAGGTTGTTGTTTGTCTTTTTGCTTTGGATCAAGCCCGAATAAATTAATTTTAGTGATTTTCACTCAGGCCATGAATACAAAAACTCAGCTGTTTCCATAATTCTGCCCCTCAGGATAACAAGAATGGTTTCCTTCAATAGCAGGAATTGACCACCAAATTTTCACACTCCAGTTAACTCCCACCAGAGTTAAATGAAAATTGATTTTTCTCTCACTCCATTGCCTTGCCATGTTACCTTCCTTGATTTGCTTTGCAGCATAAAGAACCTGCTCAAACTCAGTTGCTATCAGTGACTTAGGAAATTGTTTTATGATGCAACACTTACAGTTCTCCCTGCAGAGTTGCTCTGATTCTATCTAGTTACCTACCTGGCCTTCATATCCGCAAAGCTAGAACACTCATGATTGGTTTTCGGTTGACATAAACTGAAATAACTTTAGGTCTGTTTGTCAAGCAGACAGGGCTCTGCTGATGTATCAGTCTAAGAGACCAGAAGGAACCAGGAACTCCTTGGCTAGGAAACACTTTGGAAAATGCTTTCAGACAGATTCATGGGGAAATGGAAGTTTTTAACCAATTTGCCCATGTTACATCTACTATGCAAACCTATTATCTATGCCTAACACAGGAGTCAATGAAGAAATGTTTGACTCTATAACAGCAGCAGGAAGTTCACCACATCATTTTGAATTGTTCAGTCTCCCCCAAAGTTGCCTCCTGGCTGCTGATGACTCACAGTTGACCTGTCTATGTGGCTGATCTGCCCAAGGACAAGGCAGTGGCCATCATGTCACACCTCACAAGTGCATTCCAAGAAACAACAATGTCCCCATGCTTGTCCTAGTGTCCCCAGTGTGTCAAAGGCTTCCTGAAGAAGGGAGGTGATAATTTCACAAAATTCTCCTACAAACGGAGAGGTGTTTCAATTCCTCCCAAAAAGCAAAAGTAAAGAAGAAGGAAGCTATAACTGTTTTAACTCTATGCTTCTTCACATCACCAACCCAACTTCAAGGAAGGAAAAAATCATGGCTTTACAGTTAGTAAAAGCTGTATTAACTCCTACTTACAAATCTGCCATGAAATAATGTGATTCTTGGCCCTGGTGCATAAAACCCCACAAATTCAAAAGGGAAATAGGATCCCTGGTTAAGATACCAGTACAGATTTTAAGAGATTTCAGTTCAGGCCACATAAAGATCCTGTCTGTGTCTAACTGATTGTCTGATCCTATACTCTCCTTGAATCCAAACTATTCGAATATGAAACTCTCTCTCAGGTATCAGTTTAGAGCACATTTTGAGAAAAAAAAAATATAACAGGGTTTAGCCTGGTCTACTTATTAGTGAAAGACCATAAACATCCTTCCTCATCGTTTAGATGCCCATAAGTGCCCCAGGCATTATGTGTGACATGGGCTGATGACCTACCTGTAGGCAAAGCAGACAGGATGGTGCATAAGTGAGGATGTCCCCTGTGCTTTATCTTGCTCTCCGGGTGTTTCCGAGGACAAAAGGAAGGGTTCAGCTTCTCTGTCTATGTCTACTGTTAGAGCAGTAAGTTAGAGCAAGCCTAGTCTTCAGCTCATCTATGGATAAAGTCGACAGACAGGAGGGAAATATTCTGTGTACAGCCAGCTGGGCACAATTCTGACTTAGTACTCACAATCCTAGATCCAGATTAACCTTTTCCTCCATAAATATTTTGTCTGGCTACAAGAACTTCTGTAATGCAAATGCTAACAAAATGCTATCTTTGTATCAACGACATGATAACAGACATCTAAAATATTTTTTTTTTCAGCTGAATCATACACACACCCATGTACCTTTTCTGGCTTTCAAGCAGTCAACATGCAAATAACAAAAGGCATTTGAAATAAATAAAAAGGATTTGCCTTAGTTGAAAGCAGGTGTATAGAATAGCAGCCTGAAATCCTTGGAAGTCTAGGAGATCTTCCTCTTACCTTTGCAAATGTGAGTGACTCACACAAATATTCGGACTGTGCTGTCTCCAACCTCTCTTTCAACTCATGATCATTCTGTTCAGAGTCAGTGGCAGAAGAAGCCCATCTTTTCTCCAGAGGGTGATTTATAAGGGTAAAGTTGCAAAATTTTTTGTTCTTTTTAATTGTTTTCTTCCTGCTAAATTAAATGTATCTGCAAAGAAGACAGGAATCGTTAAAATTCTGAGATGGAAAAGAAGCATTAGATTTAATTCCTTCCAGTATCAAATTTCTCTACTGCGTATTTCCTAAGTGATTCAATGTCAGGTGATAAGCTTCACTTGTCAGGTTATTTGAGTTTCATCATCAGGAAATTTATTATAGAAGTTTCTTTTTCCATTCCTTAACTTAATCCTATTACTTTTTAATTTAATCCTATTACAAGCAAGATTGTTTCTGCTAGCCTTGTCCGCACATCAGCACTGAGATGAAGAGTTACTTTAAAATGTGGAAACTCAAATAACTTTATTAAAAGTCCCAGAGCAGCACAATTTCTAGGTGAGGTCTGTTCCACAGGGTGATTCATCTCATACATGGAGAGGATAGCACACTAATGCTAGTTTACCTATGTCTGTTAATTGATGTTCATCAATTAGGATTGTTTAAGTAATTTTCCTGAGCCTACAGGAGAGACTAGACCTGGCACAGAAAATCTACAATCATAACAAAATAAAGCAAAATTGTTCCTTTGCACTCCTTATGAATGTTTCAGAAATTCCCTATGGGCTTGTTTTAGCTCTGAGATATGATCTTGGGTTAATAGTTTTGATTAAGGCAAAGGAAGAAAAGGAGAATCAGAACAGAAATAACATCTCGGATCAAAACAATCCTTTCTGCAGCTTTATTTCACTGTTCTGTGTAATTTCTCACTGCTATTGAAACGCAGTTGGCTTCTTTTCAATAGAAAAGCTAAAATATATATATAGTGTGTATAGATACATACATGTATAAATATATATTATGCATATACTATTAAAACTGCAAAACCAAGCATACTCAAGTATCATAATGCCAAATTTAAGGACACTCATGTTGTGCATGTTATGACTCAGCTCCAGATTACATGATCACATGATATTTTCCTAAAGACCTCTGTTCATTCAGTGCTGAAGTCTGTACCTACATGGTTCACAGAAGTGTGGATTAACCCCTCCAGTTGCAGAACTGTGATGAACTTGTAGCATCTTCTAAACTCTTCACTATGCAGTATAAAGGAGAAAGCAAAGGGTTTGACCCAAATAAATGCCCTTCCAAAATTCCCACGTTGCTTCACTGTGCAGGAGTACCAGAGCTGCCTGCTAAGAAAGACCCCAATCATGCTGCCTTAAGTTTTCAAATAAAGTCATGAATTGATTAAGCTGTAGTAAGGAAAAAGATATTATACCATCAAGTGACTAGATCCTGGCACTGGACCCAGAAGGGCTCTGTGCTATGCTTATCTTTGCTGCAGATCAATTACAGACCTCTGAGCAGTGTCATGCCCTTTTTTCCTCAGTTGTTCTCTCTGTAAAGGGTGCAAGCAGACAGCATTTCCCCTCCACTCCTGACAAGAGACCTCATCTATTGCATAGAGCCATGCCCAAAGTTCTGATTTTACTACAAAGGAGTCTGAACTCCACCTCAAGCCCACCACAAATCACATTTCTCTTGCAATCCCCTTATATGATCTTTTTGCTTTTTTGATCTTGAGCATTGAATTCCCTCTCATAGATGCAGGCTGGAACTGATGATCTACCAAATGTTTATTCAGAAGCAATTCTCTTGCCACATCAAACCTAGGAGGTTTATCATTGAATCATAAAATGATTTGGGTTGGAAGGGACCTTTAAAGATCTCTTAATCCAGCTCCCCTGCCACAGCAGGGACACCTGTCACTAGACCAGGTTGCTCAAACTGCATCCAGCCTCACCTCAAACACCTCCAAGGATAAACACCTTGAACATCTTCTGTAAGTTTTTTAATAGAATTGTCTGTTGGGATAGAAGAGAGTTCAGGTTTGAATGATACCTGTAGATACTGAGGAGCATTTATTTTCTGAGGAAGGGAACAGAGATATCTCAAGAGAGTCTGAAACTCTGATTCAGCTCTGACCTTGAACTGGTGACTGGGAGGCCTGTCTTTTCATGGTTGGATGTGTTCCTCGTGTCCTAGGACATACGTAGGTGGTGTTGATAGGAATTTGTTGTGCGCCTTTCTCAAAGTAACCTCTTCATGTATCCTGTAAATTGAGACAGCAGTTAGGTGGTGCTTCATAGCTTCAAGCTCTTCCACAACTCCAAAACCTGTATTTTTTTCATTTTAGGAGTTGAGATTGCAAACCAGAAAGGGCAGATAACGGCACATTTGAGTTTATAATATTTAAACTCTTATTTGGCCTGGAGAGGGAAGCTGAAATAGCCAAAACCTGATTATTAAAAAGACTTATCTTTAGGGCCCATGAATCTTATCCCTTGTTGAGACAAACCTATTGCCCTTAACGTGAGAAACAGCATAACAACCTCATCAGGGAAATTAATGCCATTTTCTGCATATCTGTTATCTAAAGTCAGCAAAAATGTCAAAAAGGAGCATTATAGCCTTAAATTGGATTGATTGCTGGAACGATGAACTTCTGCTCCTTTAGTAGAATAAAACCCAAGTCTGTAGTACTTGCTTATTCATCTCCATTTACAGTCCCTGCAGCAAACCAACCTGGAGGTCACCAATGCAGAAAGCCTTTGTTAACACAGTTTGTGTGCTCGTGGCCAGGAACAAAAGACTTTTTATTCATGTGTGGTAACAAAACAGGGTACAAATTTCCTTTTGGGTAAAATGATCAGAACTTAAATGACGTCAGTAGAGATTCGGTTTCAACTGAACTTCAAGTAGCATAAAGCACTTTTAAGATTGCCACCAAATGAGTCTGATAGTTTTGCAGTAAACCCATTCCTAATTTATAGCTGTGCTAATAGGAACCATATTTACATAAATGTGTGTGTGTTTGCATCTTAAAGTCAGCAACTCCATAATTCAGTTATCTACTGAGTAAAAGTGGCTTCTGGGGACTGAAGGTCAGGCGTGGGCTCTCTTACTTTGACGGTTTAGACATTTCATGTTTAATTAACATTTGTGTAAGATGACAGAGCTGCTCAGTGTAAACTGCCGTACCTGGAACAGGGGAGAAAAATGACCTCATCTAACTCCATTATGCAACGGCCCATATGACTCTCTGCAGTCATTTCTGAAGGTCTGTGGCATTTAGCAGTCGGCTGTAGCGTGTCTAACCATTACAGCATCGCTGAGAAGACAAATGTCCTTACAGGCAAATGTAGTTAACAGCACGATGGGTTGCAGGGCAGATGGATGAAATGAGCATCTAAAAATGAGCAGCTGCTACAGTGACATGTCTCCCTTGACACAACTTCGCCAGTCCAGGATGACTGTACTCTGCGTGTGAGGGAGCTCTAAGTGGAGATGTCTCCATGTCTCCACTTGTCTTGAAGCAAGCAGGGTACCTTTCTGAAGCTCATCTGTTAAATTTTTTAAGGTCCCAGATGGATTTACATAAACTTGAAAAGAAATATATTTGCTCTGTTTCCAGGCTTGTAAACACTTGGCCACTCTGTGAAAAGCTCTTAGTCCTGGTATAACCTATTCAAGCAAGAAAATCTGTGAAAACAATGGTCTGCAAGTTGTTCCCATGATACAGAACACTGGAGTTAAGTGGGTGCTGTTCGTGCCTATGTGAAAATGCATCAATGTCTATGTGGCCTCAAAACACTAAAACCACACTGTGTAATCCAAGGCAAAGTATTTTGGACTCCATCAGAATTTCTGAGCATCTTCAGGAGACCCATTTCCACAATAACTTGTAAATAAGATCACAGTGACTTTTACGAACTTGTTTATGAAGGTGTGCCAGCTTCTCTGGTACATCTGGCTCTTTCAGGAACTTTGTTAGGCAGGTGTACGGGATCTGGCTGGGATGGAGTTACCTTTCTTTCTAACAGTCCATGCAGGCTTATGCTTTGGAGTTGTGGCTGAAACGGTGTCGGTAATACACTAATGTTTTGACTGCCGCTGAACAGAGCTTACACTGCATCAAGACTCTTTTTTTCTCTCTTTCCTTCTCTGCCTGCCCCACTCAGCAAGTTGTTCCAGGGGTTGGCAAGGGGCTGAGAGGGGACCCAGACAGGACAGCTGACTCCAGCTGAAAAGAGGGACATTCCATACCGTATGGCATAATGCTCAGCAATAAAAGCTCAGGGAAAGGAGCAAGAAGGGGTCATGTCAGGAAGAAAATCTTCATTTTGAAGGTGGTGAGGCACTGGAACAGGTTGCACAGAGAAGCTGAGGATGCTCCATCCCTAGAGGTGTACAAAGCCAGGTTGGACAGGGCTCTGAGCAACCTGGTTGACTGGAAGGTGTTCCTGCCCACGGCAGGGTGGTTGGAACTGGATGACCTTTAAGGTCTCTTCCAGCACAAGTCATTCTATGATGCTGTGGTTTTGGTTATGGTATTTGTCCTCCCAATGAAAGCTGACATCGTCCTTGCCAAGAAGTGGCAAAACCTCTGCCCGACAGTGGGAAGTAGTGATAAATTCCTTCTTTTTTTTTTTCTTTGCCTGTGCATGCAGCTTTTTCTCTCCCAGTTAAACTATCACTAGTTCAAACCACAAGTTGCCTCACCTTCTTTCTGTTTCCTCCCCATCCCACAAGAGAGGGGAGGGAGTGAGCAACTGGTTAGGTGTCTGGCTATTAGCCAGGGTCAACCCACAACAGTCTTTTTCAAGCACAGCACAGGTTGATTTAAACAGGCTATAAACAGAGTTGTCAACTGCAGGGTTTTGTGTTGGTCATGGAGCTTGCATGCTTTATTATATGTTAGAGTCCAGGGCTGCTTCTGCTGTTTGCTGTGGTGCTCATCACTTTACTTCACCGTGCCTGAACACCTTTTGATAAAAGCAATGGCCATGTGCCAGGGCTGGTGTACGGCCCTGGCAGTGATGCTCTTCTTGTCCTGTCTGAGCTACCTTGCAGGAAGTGTTAGAGATTACACCTCCCTCTGCTCCTCTGGGATGGACATGTGCCTGCTGTTTGATCAAGTTCTCTTGGTGGAGGAACTTCTGGTCTGACCCCACAGGGCTCACATAGTGAATACTCCAACCAGGAGTAGAGTGTCTCTGGCCAGGCAGAGAAAAAGGGCAACCAGGTTTACTGGACAGTTTGGATTTGATGGCCTGGCACATGTAATCCACAGAAGTAGAAGGCTTTGGTGGACATTGATGCACAACATACCCTAACATCATCAGATTCCAAGGGAGCAGATCCCATCTGGAGTGACATAGACTGGGAATGTCAGGGTGAGTTATCTGTAGCTTGGTGAACCTATCAGGACATCTAGGGAAAGTTGCAACACACAGATGGGCTCATGATTAAGGGATGGATCTGACCACCTATGGCACAGGTGGTAGATGGCAGTTCAGTGAAGGGCAGAGAGAGTGTAATTCAGAAAGATGGACAAGAGAAGCATCAGGCAATTCAGCACTAAAGCCTTCTGTCCCTAACTAATATTCACACTAGAATTTTATTGCCTTTGTCTACACACAGAATCTACAGATTGAGATTTCACAAGCATGAGATGCTGACAGAGGATTTTGGCTTCTCAGTACTACAGGATTACAAAGAACAAGTAATAGCTTCTGCTAATACAAGACAACATGGTTCCATTGACTGCAGCCACCTCATTGGCTTAGACAAGGCTTAACCAAATACATCACACATTTTATTTCACTCATATTTTTCCTTTCCACTGGGGTTTCAATGTTATTCAAGATGCTGACAAGAATGAAAATCAACATAATGTCAACCACAGCTTCAAAGTCTGCCTGTCCACAGCCCATACTCCATCTAAATTTAATTTCGTAAGAGCCTGAGCCTGATGTAACCAAATTAATCATGCAGAGCACTGACCTATCCTACCCCAGGCTCCTGTGCCCCACTTTGCATGTTTATTTGAAAGGTAATCTAATTTGCTCCAAATGTACTTATCTAGCTGGAAAGCAAACTGTGGTAAGCACCACAGAAGGAATAAAGCTTTCGAGAATGCATGGCTCAGTGAATCCCTTTGTCTAAGGAATATAGAATCTATTTTATTATTGTTGTTGATCTGCACTGGAATTGCTCGCCTGCTCCCTGCTCTTTGTCTCAATATATTTCTGAAGCACAGTTAAGCTCCTAAGCTCCAGTCAATTTAAAACTGAGTAGAATGCACCAGCCCTTTTCCTCTGGGTTTTCCATTAAGACCTTAAGAAACTATAGAGAGCTGCTGGGTAACAACCTACTGCCTGCAAGATACCTTTGGCAAATAAGAGTGAAATCCTGACAGATGTTTGCTAGCACAGTGCTGAAATACAACAGCCCACTGAGCGGCCAGCAGTGGTTCAGCCCAGCTTTGTAACACAGAAGAGTCAGAGCATGACACGTTGCCCTGAGTAGCAAGGGGAAAAGAGACACTCTGGAGGTCTCATGTTCTCAAATAAGTACAATCCCAACCAGTGCTGAAATGATTGAAGGACAATACTATGATTAATAGCAACTTTCTTTTAGACACCAGCTGTTTTCTGTCCTGCTCCAGGCTGTTGGGCCTTGCTCACCTTTGCCTCTCAAGTCGTATCTTGCACTTCAAGTTTGTTTCAGCTGTGTGGTGAGGGAAGGATCAGAGACACTTCTGCTTCCCATGCCACAATCCCCAGCAACACTCCCCTCTTATCCCATGAGGTGTAGGAGAACAGGGCTGAGATGGGATGTGTGCAGGTGTATTTGGGGCAGGAACAGCAGATGTATGGTAGCAACCAGGCAGAGGATGAGCTGGGAAAGGATGAGGGACCTGTGCTGAACTCAAGACATGTGGCCTCTTTGTATCATGGCAAATTCCACAGGTTGGGTCCCAATAGAGATTTTACAATGTATGAAGGCAACCTTCTTCAAAGTCCCCATCTGGCCTCTTTCCCCCAAGGCTCAGTGGTGCTGCAATACATGGTGGTGGTGTGATGTTCCCTTTCCAGTTTCAGGACTGGGGTGGAGTCCTGAAGGACTGAAGGACTCATGGACACAAGCATCAACAATCGTGGCTACCAAAGCTCCCTGTCTCCTTGACTAACCCTTTCCATGCTGCCTCATTTAGTAGCTGGACTGTTACAAAGCCACTGAAATGACCAGAAAGAGTGCCAGAGACACTGTCTATGAAAAGACAATACTGGATCTACGTTTTAGCAGAGAACGTGTTGCTTCCAGAATTCAACAAAAGCTTTGTGACCAGTATCTGACCACCAGGGACTGACAAAATGCTGACAGCAGATAATGGACTGACAAGGGTTGGATTCTGCCTGACATCCATGGAAATAAAACTATATGAGACCCCTGTCCATTAGCCCCAGCTTTGATGGGGGGCACAACTTACGGCATGTAAACAACCACTTGAATACTTCTACCATTTTAAACTTCTTGTTCTTCTATACTCTGTTCTATTTGTAGAGATTAAATAGTTTCTTGCTTTGCTGTACCTGTTTGTACTGTGTTTGACACAGATCACAGACCCCAGAAGAGGTTTGCAAGGGCTGAATTCAGGACCCTGTGCTCACAAACATGGCCAATACAGAGGTTGCCATAGCCCTGGCCTCTTCTAGGGTGGGAGCCTCAGAAACATGCAGAAACAAGACACCAGACAGAAAGGGAATTCGGTACTAAACATCCCTGAAAATCCAGCAGCAGATTACATTTCTAAATGTAGTTCAGGAGATACCTAGCTTTGAACGTCTTTCCCTCACTTACAGTCAAGAAAGGAACTTGCTAGTGATTTAGTGAGAAAGTCAGCCCTTGGCTGGGAAAGATCTCAAAGAAAACAGGGAGAAAATAGGAGGTATGTGTGCTCATTGTTTGCAGAAGTAGTGGACTATAAGAAATACGGCCCTTTCCAGCCCCACATACCAGTGACCAATCGCCAATACTAAAATTTTGGTCTGTATCCTGAAGTCAGCAGGGACCTCCCATGAAGGATGCCAGATAGCCAATAATGTAATGCATGAAAAACAGGGAGGGAAGGTTGAAAAATCAGTCGTGTTGTCTCATTATTTTCCCTCTTTACAACCACCTCGTGGGTTTCAACACTTTCAACAATTGGGGATTGTAAGATAAAACATACACAAGTATTCTTCCCAAGGATGCCAAAGCAGTGGAAGGATTAAAAAACTGGTTTATTTCAGATGCAAGGACTACTTTTTCACGATGCAGCTCATTGGACCTTCAGGGTCAAAAGGCAATGGCCCTCCTCCTCCAAGGCTTTTTGTATCTTCTCTCTCTCCTCTCCCACTCTCTCTGACCCAAGGAGGCCTTGTACACGTCTGCAAACATGTTATCTCTCTGCATATTAGAGAGCAAGGCTGAAAACTTCTCTTGCTATGTGGAGATGGGGTGAAAGCATTGAAACTGCCTTTGAGAAAGAGCCACCACCTAGGCAGAAAGCCTTCCTAGCAAACGAGTTCTAACTTTCCGTACATATTCTTCTGGTAATATATCTATTCCTATAGGGATCTACATCCACTTGCCCTCCCTGTTTTCGCCTTTGAGAGGAGGCCTTCTACCATACAGCATCTTTGCTGAGTATGGCTACATGAAATAATCCCTGCTGCAGGCCTCATCCAGACAACTGGACTGACAATATAGAGATGTATGACTTGTGTGCATGGTAAACCTGTAGGATGTCTGGCTGAGGGCATAGCAATAGCTGTCCTCCACCGTGTTTGTACAAATGACAATAAATAAAACAGGGAGGAAGGGTGAGCTGATCAAAATAGACAGTCCCGTCCTCAGCCAGTCTGGCTGTAATCTGCTGCCCTCCTACGGCAAACTGGGGCAGTCATCCTGAACTCCAGCTCTCTGTATTACTAAAATGGACCGAGTTCAGCTGCTGACAGAAATTACAGTTTCCAAACACCCCGTTTGCCATTTCGTTGTCTGTCTGAAGTAGAAAATCAGCACCCTGGGGCACTCAGCCTCTCTGTCCTGCCAGAGAAGCCATTGTGGAGGGAAAGGACTGTGTGCTGCTCAAGGAGCAATTGCCATCCTGAGCCTGCGTGTGCCACTGTTGGTGTTGAACAATACATCCCTGCAGAGAGGGTGCAGATCTGCGGCTCTTCTCCCTTAGTGACACCTTTTAGTTGCTATTGTTGGGGTTTTTTTCCAGTATCTGTGTCTTGGCAACACAGGAGCTGTTGACTCGTGGGCCCATGAGATCGTCATGAAGTTCCAACAAGCCCAAGTACGAGGTGCTGCACCTGGGTGGGGGCAATCGCAGGCATGAGTACTGACTGGGAGAGGAACTCATCAGGAGCAGCCATATGGTGAAGAACTTGGGTGTTCTCGTGGATGAAAAGCTGTAGATGACCCAGCAACATGCTCTCAGCCCACACGGCCCACCGGGCTGCAGCAAAAGCAGCGTGGGCAGCAGGTCAAGGGAGAGCATTCTCCCTCTCTACACTGCTCTAACCTAGAGTGCTGCATCCAGCTTTGGGGACCTCGGCATAGGAAACACATGGACCTGCTGGAGCAAGTCCAGAGGAGGCCACAAAGATGGTGAGGGGACTGGAGCATCCTTGCTGTGGAGACCGGCATAGAGAGTTGGTGGCATTCCACGTGGAGAAGGGTCAGGGGTGGAACCAGATGATCTTTAAGGACGCCCCCCCGCGCACCCAACACGTCCGCGGTGACACCACCAGAGAGCGGACACGGCGCGGCCGCTCCTCCCACCCGCGTGGGGGCGCTGCCGCGCGGCCGCGGACTACAGTGCCCAGCATGCCCCGCGGCCCGGCCGGAAGTGTTGGCGGAAGCGGCGGGAGGGGGCGCCATGAGGGGCGGCGGGAGCGGCGCCGCGATCCGCGCCTTGGCCGGCCCGCTCCACGGCCTCGGCCCGACCCCGACCCCGGCCCCGGCACGACTACCCCCGGTACGGCTGCCCCCGGCTCCTCACAGAGGTGAGAGGCGCCGCGGCGCCGGGCTCGGCCCGCTGGCAGCCCCCACGCGCGGGGGCAGCCTCCGCGCTCCGTGACAAAGAATGTTTGGAATTGTTTTTCAGTGTTTGTAGTATTCAGTGCATCTTAACTCTAAATACAGGCATTAATTCGGGTGCTGTGGCTGGTTTAGGTCGAGCCAGTTTTTAGAGTGCACGTAAGGTAGCTCGTGACTTATCTGGTAGTGGCACAATGTAACTTCCCTGTTGTTTAAATGGTACAAAGCTTTTCAGTAGATAAGGTACAGAACAACGTTTTGTTCAAGGCAGGCAGCCAGCAGTGCGCAAGGTTCGAATAAGAATGGATTTAGAAGTAAAATGGCTGCTTAGATAGCAAAGAGTCTATCAGAACACAGTCTGTAATATTCAGAGCCCCACAAAGATAAGGTGCAGAGAAAGATATGCTTGAAATAGGAATAGAAGTGGTGAAACATCTTGTGGGGAGGCAGTCGCATAATAAATAGAGAGGATCTCTAATATCCATTTCTGAGATATTACGTGCAGGCATCCTGTAGCTTTGTTGCCTAGTTACTTTCCTGGTGAACCAATAGACTCACTCTGAAAGTTAGACTTGCATAGATTTCTAAAGAATCAAAAAGTCTGTAGGTTTATCTTCACACGTGGCACTCTCCTTGCTGGAAATGATAGTGATAGAGGAAAATGTAAAAAGAAAGCGATTGAGGACTTTGTGAAAATGAGAGATTTAGATTGGATATTAGGAAGAAATTCTTTACTGTGAGGGTGGTGAGGCACTGGCACAGGTTGCCCAGAGAAGCTGTGAATGCCCCATCCCTGGGAGGGTTCAAGGCCAGGTTGGATGGGGCTTTGAGCAACCTGGTCTAGGGGAAGGTGTCCCTGCCCATGGCAGGGGGTTGGAACTAGATGGTCTTTAAGCTCCCTTCCAACCCAAGGCATTCTATGATAAGATAAAAATCTGTTGGAATTAAGGCTCAGCAGTTTAAATAAAAGAGCAATGAATGCCTAATTGCATTAACTCACTGACTGTTTTAAAAAATAAGAAAATTATTTGAGGGATGTTTCCCAAATATTATAAAACAATTGGCTGTGGTGGGTTCACTTCTGTCGTCTCAGGGTTCTTGTCCGTTGCACAGTTACACGGACACACTTATCATTGATAGAAGAGTCCTAGTTGGTATGGATTTCCTATGGAAAAGGGATTGATGGTTTCTGGTGTGTGCTGTAACCCAGCCTTTTGTTGCAACATCCACGCAGCTTTTTCTATGATAAAATGAATTAAAATTAGTGTATTGCATGATAAAGTCAAGTTAAGTTTAAGGCATGTTTTGTTACTTCCAGGTTTTGCTGCCACGTTCATTAGGAAGTCATATGATGTCAGAAGAGTTGATATCACTCCCCTGGAGCAAAGGAAAGTAACTTTTGATACCCATGCTTTAGTGCAGGATCTGGAAACCCATGGTAAGTGATATCTGATAAGTAATTCAGAGGAAAACTTTTAGTTCTAAATACTGTAACTTTGAGTGCTGTCGGTTTCCCCAGAGTACCAGTACTCGGTGTATAAAATATTTGGCAGCCTGTCGAGGCTGGTGAAGGAGAGGCATCTCATCTGAGGATCTGATACATTACATTTACCTCATTTGTAGCTGTAGGGAAGTTTATATAGTGTCTTCCAGCTGAGGAACACAATTCAGCTAACAAATGTAAAGTAAATAACCGTTCAAGACTGTTTTAGAGCAAAAAGGAAGCTTTAATAGAAGTTCCTGCTACAGGCCTGCTGATAGCAATTTAAGGTTTTTTTCTAACTAGAAATATTTTCAGCAGCACAGTGCTGTGATACATTCTTAATGCCTGCACTTCCATGTTGTGAGTCTGACTGGCTGGAGTTAGATGAAAGGTCCATCTAGCCCTGGGTTCTGTCTCCTGACAGCAGCTGTGACTCAGTGCCTGCAGAGGAGTGTTAAAACAGGGCAGATGTCCGTGACACATCCCCTTGTACTTTCTAAGCCTCCAGTTGCTGTCGCCCTGGAGGTATTTTGGGTCAGGTGTGAGCTTTAGTAACCTTCACTGGAAATCTTTTCACGAGCTTATTCAGTCCCTGAGCCACTATAAACCGATTAGCACCCAAAACATTATTATGGAATTTCAGACACCCACTCCTTTTGTTTATGCAGAATCTGGCTTCTATGAGCTCAGTTTGATGCCCACTCAGCTCTTTTGTGGGAAGAGGAAGTGAACATTTGATCTCCCATGTCACTCATGATTAAGCAAACTTCTGTTATATTTCACCATCGTTCTTGTTCAAATAGAAGAACCCTAGCTTGTTGCATTTTTCCTTGAGCAGTAGCTTTTCCATATTTTTGATCATTCTCAATGTCCTTACTGCTAATAATTTTGACTTCTGTTACATTCCATTTCACAGGGGAGGGAACAGAGCTGCTGGCATTACTTGACTTCTAGTCCTGTAGACTTGAACAGTGATGTAAAGCTGTGTCTATTTTGTTCTCTGTTCCTTTTCTTAGTAATTCCTAAGAGTTTGATTTGCTTTGTTGGTCCTTACTAAGCCTTGAGCTGATGTCTTCATCAGACTACCAACCATCTTGTAAAACCCTAAGTGACAGTAGAAACTGTATACAGTTGGTGATTGGAACTTCATACAATTGGAGGTTAGAATTTTTTCCATTATTTGGAAACATCCACGGAACACGAACAGTTCCTGCTATAGAAGAAGAGCAAAATAAGGAATTGGCAAAAGCCTAAGTAACCCTGAAAACTCAGAGGAACTGAAGCAATACTATCACACCTCTTTAGTGGAAGGAAGCTGTCATAAAGCATGCATGGCTTCTTTAGTTAAGTAAATCAATGGTGCAGCTTGACAATACCAGTATTTTAGAAGGGAACAGCGGCATAGTTCTCTAAATAACTTGCCTTGAAAGTCTTTTTCAATAAAATGTTAATTGAACCCATTTTATAAAATGGGCCAGTTGAAACACATCAGTGAGATTGCTGGAACTAAATCTTCAGGGCAAAAGCTCTCAGCACTTGACCAGATGAAAGCAATTTTTTTATTTTTTTTTTCACTATTCACATCATACAGCACTTCAGAATTGCACGAAGCTATGGACAGAGTGTACTTTTTATCATCAAAAAGCAAAAATCCCAGTCTGAGTTCATTCTACAAGCAGTGGATGCAGCAGTTTTAAAATCAGTTTTGCATGTGTTCATATCTGTGCAGAACAATTCCAATATAGGGAGAATTACCTGTTACTACTCTGTAGGATGCATGCTTTGTAGTTCAAGGTAAGTTTGGCTTTAACAGATCTGTGGAAGTTCATTATGAAGTAAAGTTTTGCTGAATTATTTTTATAATGCATGAACAGTTAAGCCTTGTACAGAAATTTGGTCTTTCTGTCAGCTGCATGTATAGACTTTTAGTATATTAAAAGTTAATGTGCTTCAGATTTTTGCAGTCTGTGTTTTTTCTAGTTAAATGTCACAGTGACTGTCTCCTGGCTGTCAGTTTTCAGGAATTGTGTGAATTCCCATGTGCCACTGTAGTTAGGTATGGTATTTGAGTGTCCCAGGTGATTGTGTAGCTCTTGCTCTTCATCCAGATTTTTGATAGCACCTTAACTTGTCATACTTGCATTGTCCTCTAGGCTTTGGGAAGGAGCAGGCAGAGACCATCGTGTCGGCACTAATAACCCTGTCGAACGTCAGCTTGGACACCGTCTATAAGGACATGGTCACGCAGGCTCAGCAGGTAAAAACCAATCTGTGGTGTGGAGCTGTAACAGCTCCTGCTTGCATCTTTAAAGCACAAGTGAGCAGCTCTTGCTAGTGCTTGAAGACCTCACTGTGCCAGGTTTTCCTAAGTTTCAGTTGGGGTTTTAAATGATAGTTAAATGCCCTGACCCAGCTTTTGCTGAAGTCTGGCTGTTTTGTTGAACACAATGAAGTTTGTGCAATTCCTGGGAAAACTTCAGTTGTATTTACACTGAGGAGCCTCATCCCATCTTGAAATATGCAGTCTCAACACTGACTAAACTATAAAAATCAATGTTTCTGCCTAACACAATTCCATGCAAATTATATTTGGGTTACTGACTGACGTTGCATATAGTAGGATTTCCAAAAAGAAAGGTTTCCATTTTAAGGGGAAAAAAATAGAGACAGAAGTTCTTGTCTTCTTCTGAGATTCAGAGGAAGAAAAAAATTTAAACAACTTTTATTAGAAATAAATGTCAGTAAGATAAAAATCTGTTGGAAGAAAGGCTCAGCAGTTTAAATAAAATAGCAGTGAATGCTTAATTGCATTAAGTAATTGAAGAAGAATGGCATGTGATTTCAGCTAGCACAGCCTTCCTGAGTAATTATTAATACCATCACTGTGCATCAGAGCTTTGTTATCCTGCCCAGATGTCTACCTTACAAGAAAAACAAAGTTCTTTTTATTTTATAGTCAGTTTGCTAAAGTCAAACTTGTCACCACCTCTAATATCAGCAGGAAAGCCAGCCATGCTGCTTAACTGACCTGCTGCCTCCAGGTATGTCCACAGACATGGACTTGAATACCTCAGTGAAGGAAATGTCCCAGTGCTTTGCTGGAATGCAGACCAAGGTGCTGACCTGGCCAGCACAACCAACCAGGTTTGTAGCAACAACCGAGTCAGCCAGAGCCCACCCACTGTCCCCAAGGGCACAGCACAGACTACAGCCAGGTGGCTAAAACCTCTGCCTCCTAAATCAGGGTGGCTTTGTCCACCCCATCTGGTGGGACAGTCCTGGCCCTGTACTTTCACAAAAACTGTGCCTAGGTCAGCTGCAACAGGTCAAAACCAAACCACTCCAGTGGCTGTGGCCAACCATGCTGCTGAAGTTTTCCCAGGAATTGTAACAATTTCATTGTGTTCAACAAAGTAGTCGGACTTCAGTGGAAGTTTGGAAAGGGCATATTTTAATGAATTTAGTTCACTGTAAAATCTGAGAAATACTGTTGGCTTGTACTCTGAATGAGAGCTCTTCATTTTGCTGGCTCTCAGCTTTAAAAGTAGAATCCCACAGCTATATGTCATTATGACATTTCCATAAATAATAGGGTAACTTCCTTATGGTGACTGAAGGAATATTATTGCTTTTGAGATTCTAAAGTACTACATTTCTTCCTTTATTTTCTGGGAGGTTTTTTCCCCTTTGATTTCTGAACTTGTTAGTTCAAACCCCAGGAAGACTTTTTTCAGTGCTTTTTTAGCAGTGTTTTTACCTGTGTCTGACTTCACTGCTGAGAGGATGGTGTGATACTTGGATCAGTAAGACTTGGGCTTTTGATGAGTTTGGGGGCAAGAAGTGGAAGTGCTTATTAGGAACTGCATTCAAACCAAAAATTAATCCTTCTGAGGCTACTGAACATTGAGAGAAAATGGAAGAGACTAAAGGACTGACCTGTAGTTTCAGGTATATTTCATTTCATAACTACTTGGACTAATACCTCTGGCATTTTTTCTTAAATTCAAAGTTGGTGCATTAAAGTAACAGGAAGAGCACAAAATGCAAACCTCTTGAGTCTTCCAAACAAATTGCAGCTATAAAATTCTGTTTCTGTCACTTCCTTGTTGGAGAGACTCCCCATTTTTGTGCTTTGGAATAGCTAATTGCATCATTTCGGACCTAAAAATCTTTCCTTTACTTGCCAGAAAGTGTGCAACATAATCAATGGCATATTTTATTGTTCCAAAGGAAATAACTTTACAGCAGATAATGGCTCATTTGGACTCCATTCGGAAAGATATGGTCATCCTGGAGAAAAGTGAATTTGCAAACTTGAGAGCAGAGAATGAGGTACTAATACATATTTTTCATTAAGCAGTTTAATTGCAATATATGTTGGGGCTTACATGTTGTACATTTGCAGTTTAATTGCAATATATGTTGGGGCTTACATGTTGTACATTTTTGTGGAACAAAATATTAATGTAAAAATAATTCTGGATACTTCAGAGTTGAAGAGTTTATAGATTACAACTTCTGAGATCACCTAAAAATATATTTCACATAAGACTTGCTCAGGTTTCCTGTAAAGAAAAAAATCTACAGATCTTATAATCATCTTCTGTATTTTTATTTAAAGGTAATTTTGGTAGTTTGTGACCATTAAACATACTGCAGAGAGAGGAGTCAGCCATTTCTTTGAAACAGTTTAATTAAGCTGGTGATTGAGATACATTTTGCTTTTACTTGAT
>JAWWLV010000001.1:34093426-34147146 GCA_035041135.1 Platyrinchus mystaceus
CAGAGAGAGGAGTCAGCCATTTCTTTGAAACAGTTTAATTAAGCTGGTGATTGAGATACATTTTGCTTTTACTTGATGCCATTTTGGTCTTTTTCTGCTGTCTTTAGTCTCAGAATAACAAGATCGTAATTTTTAGAAAATAATCTCTTTATTTTGAGCAAAATTGCCAGCAGATTATATGTGGCTATAATTGAACAATTGGCTACAATTGAACACATTATTGAGGATATTTAATCAAGAAAAATTGCCTCATTGGGAGAAAAATTAGGGAAGAATAATTGCATGCATGCAGTGGTAACACTTAAATGGACTGATTAATTTGGTTGGCAGCTTCCTGAATTTGTAAAATCCTTTTTTTTCTCTCCTCTGCACTTAGAAAATGAAAATTGAATTAGATCAAGTTAAACAGCAGCTAATGGTAAGTAAATAGCATGTACCTACACAACCCTATTAGGGAAAGTAAGTAGTTATTTTCATAATCTTTATTTTTTTGAAGAATGAAACTGGTAAAATCCGAGCTGACAGCAAGCTAGACATAAACCTGGAGAGGAGCAGGGTGACAGATATGGTAAGATGGTCTGCAAAGATGCCCTTATCAGTTCTGTTTCATGTTTCTGTTATTACAGTTATAATTTACCTTCCATCCACAGTTTACAGATCAGGAGAGGAAACTGATGGAAGCAACTACAGAGTTTCATAAAAAAGTAAGTATTGAATAAAGCTGATTTATAGTCATCAGGATACAGTTACACATTGCATTTTATTAACTTCGTGGAAGTTAATAGGTTTTTGGATATGGTTAAGCAAGAGGCTGGGCTGTATCACTCGGCTGTGGCAGGTGTTTCTTGCCTTAGAGATGAACACCAGTCATCAGAGGGAGGCATGCAAGTCTTTTCCCTTGTTTCCCAAGTACCTTGTTGCAGGCTGTTACAGGTGGGATGTGCACTGCTATGCTGCCCTTCCTAGTGTTAACTGATGAGCTGTACCAGAGGGATGGTCCAGGTGCCTGTAGCCAAGCATTTCAAGGGCTGGAAGTCCCCAAAAGCTGCAAGGTGGTACCAAAGTCTAAGAGGCTGAAGAGGGACTTGTTCCATCTTTAGCATCTCCTTCCTTTTTGGGATATGGCTTGTGAATGCTTAAACCTTTGTTTTTCAGAAATGTAGGAATAATGTTCTGTGTGCTGTAGAATGTCTCCTTTAGGATGCACTGGCATATCAGACAAAAGTCTGTATTGTGAGGGTGGTGAGACACTGGCAGAGGTTGCCCAGAGGGGTTGTGGACTCCCTATCCCTGGAGGCGTTCAAGGCCAGGCTGGATGGAGTTCTGAGCAACCTGGTCTGGTGGAAAATGTCCCTGCCCATGGCAGGCGAGTTGGAACTAGATGGTCTTTAAGGCCCCTTCCAACCCAAACCATTCTGTGATTCTGTCATCATCAGAGTTTTCTGATGATGAAGTTCTGTCACTTCAGTATTCTTCCTGGATTGTGTTAAATGGTGTTCTGTCTTCTAAGGTCTCGTAGCAGTTAGTAAGGTTTTACTTCAGTGATAGGTTAGAAATTCATTTCATGTTTCTAGTAGCATAGTATTTTAGTTCAGCTTTGCAAAGCTGAAAGGGTTAAACACCATTGTCATTATATGCTATCTTTTAATGTTTCAGGATTCAAGTACCAACAGCATTATCTCGGAAATCAGTAATAAAATTGACACTGAAATAGCTTCCTTAAAAACACTGATGGAATCAAATAAACTTGATACCATACGGTATCTGGCAGGTACGTGATAGGTAAGAAGGTGGGTGCCAGCACTGTATCTTGGATGTAAAACATTTTATTCAGGAGTATATGCTGAAAGAAGTCAGTAGTTAGTAGAAGCAGCCAATGGGGATTGGGTGGGGGGAGATGTCCCCCAGCTGGAAAAAGCATGACACAGAACACAGAAGAGGTGGGAGCATGCCACACTAGGACTAGGATTGTGCCCAGAACTGGGTTTAGGAGGAATACGGACATAATCTAAAAAAAACCCCCAGAAACTTAAATACCGTAGCCTTCTGACAGTCCATCTGCTTGCTGCAGCAGCCATGTGGCAGAGTTGCTACAGAAGTTCTCCTGAGGTCATTTGGGTTACCCTGAAAGTTTGCTGTCATTTGGGACTGGTCTGAGAGCGACCAGTTTTGCTTCCCATTCAGCCTCCACAGACATACAGTTCAGTGTAGCAGCACTTGTACTTTCCCCTGCCAAGCAGAACAAATCTCAGTCTGATTTGAGATTGTCTTCTCAATATATACATAACCAGTGAAGTTTTTACTGTGTTGGAGCTGGATAAAAAGAGAGTAATGCAGTATATTTGGAAGTGAGAATAAATTCCAATTGAAGTGTAATTAGCTTTATCCAAACACTAACTGAAACCACAGCATAACAAATCCGAAAGACAGCTTGTCACGGGTGCTGCCTGGATATCCCAGGGTTGTGTCAGATACCTGTATCGTCAATTCACTGTCATTTGGTTCAGTAGGAAATCGTTATAACCACGTCTAACGCAAGACCTGGTACAGCATCTCCTGTAATACAGCTTCCAATAGTAAAAGTTCCTGTAGCCTGTGGTGTGCTGAGTATCCAGTGTAGCTGTGCAGATGTGTCGCTGCAAACATGGTTGCCCAGGCTGCTGAATTCATCCCCCCATCTCACCACCACAGCGCTGCTGTGCAGGGTATGACATCTAAGGCAAGCCACTGCCTTCTCAAAATTGCTCTGTCATGCCTGCAGCAATTCAGGAAGTTTAAGAGGCTCTGCTCTAGAGTCGTTACCATTTTCTTCCATCTGTTTGCAGCTAATTTCCTGTATGTATAAAGTGATACATTTCAGCTTTCAGCTAATTATTTCCTTTCTTTGGGTTTGTTTGGTTTTTTTTAACAGCTTCAGTGTTCACTTGCCTGGCAATAGCACTGGGATTTTACAGGTTCTGGAAGTAGGTCTGAATGGAATGACTGCATCTAATACAGACAGAGAAAAGGCCACCCAGGCCAGCAGTAGTTTGATGATTATGTTTGCACTGTAGACAACCTTTGTATCTTTTAGATTTGATATTCTTACCATCTAAGAAAAATGTTTTCTGCATATGTAACACTAAAGATCAAAATAATTGGGGGGAAGTAGCCAAATAGTAATATTTTGTTGTCTCTTGTTCAATAATGTATTTATTTAAAAGTATTTCTTATCCTATACCAGAAAGTGTTTCCTAATGTATTTTAGAATTAAATTTGGTTTTCCAACATTCTCACTCTCAGCTCCTCTTAAAATGGAAATACTAAACATTTTGTATGCCCTTGAAATGCAAATACAATTCTCAAATTAGTGTTCCTGGTATGGGGATACTAATACCAGATTCCAACATATCTACTCTGATCCAAGTATATTAATCTTAAACATAGGTCCTGGATTTTTGTCTTCAGTCTGTTCCTCACTTTTCTGATGGATTGAAGCCTGGCTCTTTGGGGTTTTTATCTACATATATAAAAACATACTCCAAGGCCTTTACTAAAGAACCCCTTTTTTCTTGAAAACTGGTTTACATAAACTTAAAATCCTGTGTACAACTAAAATGTCTCCACAGATTTATTTTCTTTAGTATCTCTTGCAATTTCTGTAACCCCAGAAGTCAACAGAATGGGGGAACTTCTCTGTCTTTCCAAGGGGAAATGCCTCCACCCTGAGCAACCATGTACAGTGCTGGGGCAGATAAGTACTCTTAATTTCCCCCCTTCAGGTAATGCAGAGTATTTCTAATGAACCCACACATATTTTCTGGCCACACATAGTATCTGGCTTGTAACATGGAAATACTCAGCATCTCAGTGGTGCCGGTGTGGTGGTGGTGGTGATCCTCCTCCCATCTCCACACTTCTCGGGACTGTTCTGTAATCCTGACACACTGACCCTCCTGACCCATCTACCTTCTGCAAGGACTTGAAAACTTTTGGTGCAGAAATGCAACATAGCAGGTGAATGCCTTCAAAACTGAAGCAGTCACATCTCAAGTACAAATGCATATGCTTGGTTTGATTCTTGTAGTAAAATAATAATTTTTAAAGAGTCCTTCTGGATTAACTTTGAAATAAGAATAGGCCCTTTATGGGCTAAGGACTATGTAGTAGTGAGTAGTGGCAATTTTTTTATTGTAGTTTTATTTTGTTTACAGTTGAACTTGCTGGTATTCTGCTAATTCTTATATTCTGTGCATTAAATTATTTATCATCTTCACTCAAGAAAATAAAATTAATTTCTTATATTTGCCATTTGACTATCTGAGTGTTCCTACATGGAAGTTTAGCACCAATGGTAAGGTAGGAAAGAGTTCATCTATTGCAGCGTCTCACCAACATCATCTCACACACCCTGAAGTGTGCTCTCGAGACAGAATTTCTTTTCTTTGGCTCTGATACAAGGCTTATACTGTTAGTCAGCGTGCCTCTCCTTCACTGTGCACAAAAAACCTTGATTTTTATTTTTCAGCACCTCTGAAATTCTCAGAGATTGTTTTCTTTGGTACTTAAGGAGAGGACATATCAGGACTTGAGCACTAAAAAAAAATAATCTGAAAATGAGGGTTCCGAAGGGAAAATAACTTCACAATAGCACACAGATAAGAGAAAAAAATTTATATGTGTACTCATTAAATGTTTTTTAGGTATGGAGGAGAGGTCAGAGTTGCCATTTCTAACGATAACGTGCCCTATAACTTAGTAAACTCTCTTCAGCCCTTGGAGCCCTGCTGCTGCAGTTCATCTGGCACCTCACAAAGGAGTCACTTCCTGGCTTCTTTAGGAATGACTTGAAGATGAAAATCAAAGTTCCTGGTACCTGTCGGCAGCTGAGAAGTAATTCTGGAGACTGTATTCTGCTTCCACACTGAAGGTCCTATCTGACTATTTCTAGGAGGTGATGTGCACTTTTTCCTAAGGTCACAGTACAAAATAGACCAGGAGACAGAGGTACTTCTCTCAGAACTATGAGGGTCTAGGACATTGCTGCTGTTAACTCTTGGCATGTCAGTTTTTAATTTGCATAGCTTTTGCTAAACCACATTTTTTGCTGCTGCACCAGAGAACTAGAGAACTAAAACCATAGTTCAGTGAAAGGCAGAGAAGCACAACTCATCTGTGCAGCTGGACCATGCAAACACTTTGCATTGTCTGGAATATTGCCTTTCTACCTTTGCAGTCTCCTGCCCCTACTTGGAGGGTCATTCCTCAGCGTAGCCTCACCAGCACTCCTCCTGGGCTGCAGGCTGGCTGCTTCTTTATTTTCTTTTTGTCTTTGCAAGACTTGGCAATTGTCTCAGCTTCCTGAAACAAAGGATATTTCAGCCATTAAACAGCAGTCACTGAGAGGATTTAAAATCTATGGCTGTGAGTAACTGCAGAACACTGTGTTCAGACTGAAGCTGGGGGCAGAGCATAGTCCCAGGGCATGGGATGGCAGCACAGCAGTTTAAGTTGAAGGCCCTTTGGCTGTAGCAGTCAGAGCAGTTCCTGAAAATAAACCTGCCGTGATAGTTGTCTCCAGTCCCAGCCAGTAAACCTAAAGCTCAGCTAGACTTTTTCAGACTGCTGTGGGTAAAAACAACTACAGCCACTCTTCCACCCTAGGAATGGGGCACTCATCTGACAGGGAAGTATAATGAATCATGTCTTAAAGCAAGCTGTTATTAGCCTGGGGTCAAGTGATGACAACAGGACTAAAATTCTTGGGATGAAAATTCCTGTCCTTTTTCATGAACCCTAATAATCCACTTAAAAAGCTGTTTTGTCTGACTCAGTCCCTCTGGACCAGTGAATATTGAAATACAGTGGTCACACTGCACAGCTGCCCACAGGAGAATGAATATGGCTCCATCTCACAAGAGCAGATGTTGGGCTGCTTAGAGCATGACTCCAGGATGGATATGCTTGACTCCTCAAGGCAGAGGAAGGAGTTAAATCTGAGTTGCCCATGTTGCCAGTGATGAGTCCTTGCCTGACTTTTATCCTGGATGTAGCAGAGCCATACAAACAGTTACATAGACAAGGCAGTGCAATGGCCAGGGAAGTTAAGCGAAGCTCCAAGAACAGCCCTGCCACATGCCTTTTCCACTGGCATCTTTTCCTTAGAAGAACCAAGTGTTACTGCACACCAGTCCCCACACCCACAGGGGAAGGAATTTAGGTGCTTCATCCAAGGCTGACGACTGGATGGTAAAAACCTGAAAAATGGGATTTTGACTGTCACATCAATTTTTGAGAGTTATATTGGCAGTGAAAGGTCTGAAATGCCAGTTCACGTGTCCCTAAAATTAGCATGTGAACTTCTGATCTATCCTCAAGATTTCATTTTTTGAAAAGCAACAGTTTTTCTATGTTTGCCTGCTAAGCCAACTAACAATTCATATCTGTCTGTATATTTGCTGTGAGAGGGCTGGATAATTGGGATGATAGCAGATGGCACACAAGAACACTCTCTGCAATCAGCCACTGCACACATCAATAAAGTCTTGTACTACAGTCTTCCATTAACTCATTTCCCAGTCTGGTGTAAAAGAGAGGAAAACAAACCTGTTTTGAAGGCATTTTGAAGCAAAAGATATATCCTAAAGTATGAGCTGCAATTGCTACAAAACCTGCAAGCCAGGGGGTGGGGGCTGACACATCACGTTGACACCTAATGTGAGCAGCCAGAAAGGCGACCTGGTTAGAAGGCAAAAATTACCAGGAAAAAAACCACCAGCTGAAAAATGCTGACATAGAAAAATATCTGCCAGCCAGGGAATTATGAGGCTGAGAACCAGAAGCATCCTTGAAAAGTGCAGCTGGCCTCTTTGAAGTACAGCTGCGGTACCTACAGTTCAGAGCCATACCAGGATACCACCAATAAGTGCAAACCCAAGGGACTGTAAAAGCAACTGACTGAAAAAGAGGAAAATAGTCTGGGAAATAAAAAATGGTCTGAAATAACAGAAACCTCTTCATCGATTGTCTATATAAGCTATGCAGGTGAAAAGTAAAAAATTAGAAATGGAAACATCTGCATCTATTGGCCGTTTGCAGTGGTGGTGTCCTCTTTATGATATAAAAAGGCCTTAATATTTAATTCAAAATGGAGCCTCTCTGTCTGAGAACTTCCCATGCCACACGTACTTTTCCTTTCCTAAACGGAATGAATTCTCTGCACTTTCTATGAGATCCTGGACTCTCAATCAGGATGCCTGGCTGACTCCAAACTCTGTGACATAGATCATCTTTGAAGTGAGACCCTGTTACTAGATTTTGTCTCTCTCTGGGGACCCATGGTTATGATCTCTCAATCCACAGGCTGGGTAAGCCTTTACATGATGACATCTCTCCCGAGGCACCAGGCCAGTCTCGTACCAGGTACCAGCCAAGAGGAGCTGCCAGTCACTGTATATGCATGTGGAAGTACTCAGGGATCAGTACACTCCTTTTGTTATTACGCAGAATATGGTGCTTCTCTGCCAGGGTATGAAGAGAAACTGATATCCTTTCGCAGCAGAGACACTGTTAGGACAGACAAAGGCTCCTGCTTACTTCCAATGTCCTAAGCTAAAAGCTGCTAGCACATTTTCTCTAGTATTTCCTAGCGCCATGCTTGGGAATCTTAGAAGGAACAAACATGCACAAGCTACTGGCAGTAGCCTCTGTCCCATGCACTGGGGGAGTGTGGCACTCACGACAGGGATGGCAGGAGGGATGCAGGTTTTCTCCAGGCTCTCCCTAAGGTGGCTTATCTCTGCACGGTAGTCATCCAGCTGGCTCTCCAGCTTTTCCCGTCTGACTCGCTCATACTCCAGCTGGGCCTCCAGCTCCCTCACAGCCCTGTCAAAAGCAAAGGAGACAAGCTGAGCATGAAGTACATCCAGACCTGCCCTGGCTACTCCACATGGTCCTGTGCCTTTGCCCGGGAGCAGGTTAGTCGGGCAGAAAGCAGTGCAGTACTCCTCACACCAGCTGTGCTCCTGGCTCCAGACCCTTTGTAGCAGCTCTAAACAGCAGCTTTTCCCTCTCTGCTGCCAGCTCTGCTCAGCGCAATTTGACCACGAGATGGAGACGTCTGCCCACACACCGAGCCCAGGGCTGGGGCAGCCTGTGACCGGGTCCATCTCCAGCTGTGGGAAAGGAAGAAGTGCCCAAGGAGCAGCTAAGTTATTACAAAATAGAGAAAAAGCATAAGGCTGGGATTCTGGAAGGGTCGGGGCAGCTTTTTCATTTACATCTGGTGCCGCCACATCCTTCCTATTGATTGGCTTAGGCACGGATGAGGAATATGCAAATAACAGCTTGCATGACCCTTACTCAAGGGAAACATGCACTGGTTTATGCACAGTTGCACAAGATCTCACTGGTCACACCCACAAACTGTTTAGCTGAGACATGATTCACATATATTCTTCTTATAACAGCAACTGACCTCAGCAACTGAGTCATCTGGAATTGAGCTGGCTCTCTCCTACATCAGGATGAATTAGCACAACTACAAAGATGGAAGATCAGTAAAAGGAAAAGGGAGACATCTGCCCTATGGATTCAAACAGCATGGCAGGAAAGCTCTCAGCAAGAGCTAAGGTATTTCCCAGAGCAAAGAATTCCTGACTCAAGGGGGCCCAAAGATACCAACTGGCCTTACAGACACTGCAAGAGTGGCCTGTGCACAGTGTTCAGGGGACAGCCAACTTCTTGCACACTTCAAATTAAAGAGGCACAGCTCCAAAACTGTGTGGCACACACATGGTGGCAATTTTCTCTGTGCAATGCAGCCTGGTTAAAACACTGTACAGTTGTTCACACAAGGCCTCTTACAGCCAGAAAACAGGGACTAAAGCAGAAATCTTCAAAATCTGTTACAGTGGCCTTCCCAAGTAGCAACTTCTGCTTTTAATCTAGCAAAATCGTGTTGTCATTAAATATTTTTAAATAATAGGTTTTCTGGCCTATGATACAAGCATCTTGGAGTTTATCCACACATAGGTACCCTGAGCAGGGTAGGTGGGTATGCTGAGAAGCATTATTTCCATTTGAAAATGATAGTTTGGGGCTAGGGATGCTTTCCAGCCTCCACAGGTGAGAAAGACTCTTCAGAGCCTCACAGTTTTTCTAGTTTAGCCACCCATGCCACAGAAAGCAATGCCCCTTATAGAGCCTCATCAGAGCCCTCTAATAGGCACTGCTCTATCCAAAATGAATGCTAATGTATCCATCATTAAAAACAGATTTCTCCAACATAGGCATCAACACCTCAGCTGGTCACCCTCCTCCTTTGAAGCCAGGAGAGGCACTCCTAGAAGTGATGAATCACATCCTGCAATACATGTCTAATACAAGTGCCTACGTCTCTCCAAGAAGTCTAAAAAGGAGCTCAAGGTCCCTGAGATGCAGGTATCCGTTAGCTACTGCAGAGGTATCAAGTTAACAAAGATGGACTGTCAGCCTGGGCTGAGTCAAAGGGTGACCTGGAACCAAAAGAAATCTTGGCTCAGTTTCTTGGCTCAGATATGGCTGTAAAACAAACTACTTACTGGCAATCTGCGACACTATTACCTGTTCCAGATCTACAAAGACTGGTAAGTCTGCTGCCTTCTTGATGGCATACAAGCCCTCTGGGGTCTCCTCTCAGTAAGCAAATAAAGACAGTGATTTGGGGTGGTCCAAACACATTATGGAGGTGGTTATCTACAGAGACTGAGATCTGTGGGTAGCCCAATCTTTGACAGGTAGAGGTGGAGGCAGACCTGTCTTTGGATGCTGCATTATTATTTAAGCTCTAAATCTTTGATAGACAGAAGGACTTTTCTTTGAAATGTAGACAGTCTCTCCATCAAATCACCTGACCAGTGTAACAGAACCCTTTGATTTAATGGAGACCCTGAGAATTAGATAGACATTATGAATAGTGCTTCACAGGCAAGGGCAGGTTTGCTGATAGTTCTTTTTTTAAAAGTGATCTGGATACAAGTTAATTCTTTCCTGAGCATAGAAATATGTTGCCCTTGACACAGAAATGTAGCAGGTCACTGAATAATTTATGCACTTCCATCCAAGCCATGCTAAGACTAATGCCTTTTTTTCAGATTTATTAAAGTGCATACACATCTTTGGCATCCTCAGTGATAAAAAAACATCCAGGACTTATCAGACCTACTGCACATACGCTGCAGGAAAACCTGAAGGCTGAACAGATGATCTTGCCCAAGAAGCATGGACCTATCAAGCACTTCTGTTGAGCTGGTAGAAACTTAGAAAGGGTCAGACAAATTGCTGCAGTCCCTTTCTTTTTGACCTGGTTAAAGTTGGCGACTGGAAAAGACAGACTGGCCAAAGCAAATCTGAGTGTACATCAGCCTTAAAAAAGGCTTTCAAGTGGGCCCCACAAAGTTAAACATTAGGAGAGCAAAATGACCTTACTTCTCGACTTTCCTTTCTTCTCTTTTCACCTTCCTCTCCTCTTCAGTTATTCCTCCCAGCTGTCTGTAGTTGCTGTAGGCAATTTCTAGAAGTTGCTGAAGTTCTTGAATCTTGTGATAGGCCCTCACTGTAAGTAAGTAGGTAAAATGCATGGACAAGGCAGTCATGATGGAATTCAACAGTCTGGAAAACAGTCTCACAAACACAGAGCAGAAATCACACTGCTCAGCAAATACTGAGCTACAGCTGACACCCACAATGCAAAGAGATCTCAAAAACAAGTAGCAATCCAATATAGTTTCAACAACATGGATTAAAATGGTGTAACAATTATGTTCTGATTGCTCTCTGCTATGCTTTCTAATTTTCCACAATTTGTTTGAATGCTCAGTGGTACAGATATCTTGTCAACTATCTCATCTTACAACAGAAAGGTCCCAGCAGTTAGCAGAAACTGTGCAACTAGGACTATAATGTCTTCATACCAACTTTTTCAAACGAGGAATGATGGGAATACAGTGCTTACTGCGTGCGTTCCTTCTCTCTGCTTTATCCAGGGTTAAATCTTCTTTGCTATCTGTACTCCCTTCCACACCATGTTTTTCAAAAAACTTTATGTTGTTTGCATCTAGTTCTTCATCACTAGAGTTACTGTCTCCAGTTCTTGGTATCAAAAGTTCCACAGCTGCCAGATGGCCACATCTGCATAGAGAACAGTTAAACCTACATTGAAATATCCCCATCATCTGGAAAAACACATGTGATAGAAACTCCCTGAAACTGTCCATGTTCCCATTTATCAGAGGGATTTCAGGATTAAAGGAAGCACTGGTACACACACTGTGAGCAGCTATCTATCTGCTTTTTGTAATATTCTTATGGTGTGAGCTCTGCCTCAATGGCAATGACTCGCACATTAGAGGTATCTTTTCCCTTTGCAGGATTTCTTAATTGAATCTCATCAGAAACTGCATTATTTTTATTAACGCAAAAATCAGCTGGCCTCCACTACTTCTTAATAACTTTGTACGGCAAACTGTGACCATACTGGCTCACAACTCTCCTTTTTCAGATCAGCTAGTTTTCCTTTTTTATGTCTGACCCTGCTGAAAAGAAAATTAAAATAAAATAAGGAAAAATTAAAACCTTTAATAGCTACATTATAGCTTTGCTTATCACTCAGAGCTGGAATTCATGGGCCTGATCTGTTCTTTCTCCATCACTGAAAATCAGGATTAATTCCAACAAAGCTGACATGATATTGATATACAAATAGTAAGTAAATAAATGTCAGAGCTACAGGATATGTACTGCTACCTCTTGGCTACATCCTTTGGAGTCTCTCCAGCATCATTTGTAATATCACAGTCAGCTCCCATTTCAATCAACCACTGTAAGCAATGGATATGCCCCTGTTCAGCAGCTAAAGGAAGGAAGGTGCACACAAGTCAGTTATACACAACTGCAGGGTTTCAAACCTAAAATGTTCTCCTCTTGTCATTCTTTGACATGCCAGAGGTTGGGTTTCCTAAGACACCACAGGGGAGATACTGCTTCAAGAGAATGTGTCAAGATGCTCAAATCACACAGTTTTGGGAAAGTGTGGTTTGGTGACTCTTTCTAGTTCCAGAAATGTACTGGCAGCTCTTCCTGGACACAAGTTAAACTAAACTTGCCCAGTTCCATGTGCTGAGCATCAGACACACAAATCACTTCTGCCTCACACTCTCTTGCAGTAAGGCCTGTGTGTCATAGTTTGGCAGCAAAGTTCTGTCACCTCTCCCTGGCTTTAGGCTCCCATGTACCAGACACAGCTGGTTGCCCCAACCTGTGGTGTGCAGAGCTGTCTCATGGAGGAGAGCAGCAGGGCTTTGTGCTGGAGCTATAAGTGCATCATTTCTTAGGGCAGACATTCAAGGCAACACTTCTCAGCAGCAGCCTCACACAAGCCTGATCATATGATCTGGCATGGCCACTGCTCATACCAGGTGGTGCCAGGAACGATGTCTCACATATGGAAGATGATATTTGGCAAGTCTAGTTGAAACTGCATACTATTTTCTCAAGGAAGAGTAAATTCATTTCTTGATAGCACTCCCTTTTGGATATTTGTTATATTTGTCTTCTTACTGAGATAGGGAAATGAAATTACAATATCAGGATGTAAAGTCTGGGGATGAAACAATTGTAGGTTAGCACCATTCCAAGAAAAGAAAGTGGGGAAAAAATGTAGAAAACATTTTAAAATCACTACATATCTCTTTTTTCATGAGAACTTCAATTATGTTTTTAAAAATTCTATCATTATATCTAGTCAGAAACAAATGTGGGAAATAGCAATAAAAGCATATTACAAAAATGCCTCCCTGTTTCTTTCCTCTCCCATTTTTCTCTTTCAGACATTACTATGAAACTCACAAACACAAGGGGACTATTTTTTCTGTAGTGCTAGAACTCCACTACATGTCAAGGTATAAGATACCAGAAATTTACCTTCCTTCACAGGTCATGAAGGTACCAAATGACTTTGTTGTGGTTTTTACAAAACCTCCCCACAGTACAGCTATGTTCAGTAAATACAGGCCGAGGCCACAATACAGACCATTCTTACACCTAAGCAGACAGATGTTTCTAAAAGCCATATCTTGCCTGATTAAAAAAAAAAAAAAAAAAACAAACCAACAACAACAAAAAACTAAACAAACCCACTATTTAGTTTTCCTTTTAGATGTTGATATCTCTCTATTAGAAACTTTTTTTTCTTGACTTCAGCTTGTTTATTTTGTCTTTAAAGTGACACCTATGCACAAATACATCACAAAATATGTTTTTTGGGGTTGCTCTTCTGAGCCCTCAGGAAATGAGATGCTGTTTTTCATTAAGTTTATCTGATGAGCATCCACTTGAAAAACAAAGTAAACACGTCAGCAACAAACAGTAACAAGCTGAAACACAGATCGTAATTACTGACCTTTGTGCATGAGAGTGTATCCCTTATCATCTCGCTCATTTATATTGATTACTTCACTTCTCACTAATCTTCTAAGCACTAGCAAGTCCCCTTTGAAAGCAGCGTCGTGAGCTGGGAAAGCTAAAACTGAAAATGAAATGCACATGTTTCCAAACAGGTGCCAGTAATTCTACTAAACATGCTGGTATTTGTCTCTCACAGCTGGCCTCTCTCATAGCAACTTATGTATGGATGCTTTGTATTTAAAGAGGTTGTGCACCTTAACTGGCAAAATGCAGCTGTGTAACTAGCAGTGTTCACCACAGACTTGACTAAACATGTCTTGGTTATGACCGCAGGCATCTTACACAGTTAAGAAATTAATTTCATAGACCTGAAGTAACAAGTATAGCTTTGTATTATGATTGAGATTGTATTACTGGTGGTAACTGGAGTAATTTGCCTGTTTTGAATTCCAAATATATAAACTATTTTACTTCTCATATTCATACAGCCAATTTGATTTTTCTAGTTATCTTTTATAGACAGGGTCTACAGAAAATATACTTTCATACGTAATGAAAAAAGACTAGCAGATAAGGACAGTAAGTTCCCAGAAGTAGAGAGGTGAAGGTGCAGTTCTCATATCTGTGTTCTGCTAAAGGTTCTCCTTACAGACCTTGCCACATTTGCATCCTTTGGCTATTCTGACTGCCACAGTATTACTAGTTAGCAAGTAACCTTAATTTCAGTGGGACATTTTCAGGCTGAGTTGCTATTCAATGCAAGTAAGAGATTCTGTGAAGACAAATCTTTAAACTAATGAAAATTATACAGTTTTTCTGGATCTTTGCTGGAGTCTAAAAAGAACATGGGCAACTTGGTATTCATAGTGCAACACAGTGTGATCACGGATAAACCTAAGACATCTATAAAATCACACTGAGTATCCCAGTCTTTAGCTACCAGTAAATGTAGTAAGCATTAAAAAGATTGATACTTTAAATGTTATACTGCTGCTCATGCAAGTTTTCAGAATCAAGCATTTCTACAGAATTATATATAATGTCTATTTTAACTGTATCTTGATCCATACTCACCTTCCTGTGCCTCTGGATGCTCCCCCTCTTTTTCCATACCATCAATATATTGCAGAATATGATCTTTATAGAACCGTTCAGCCAAGTCCCTTGGAGTCTCTCCTTGGTCATTCCTGGCTTTCAGTGCATGTGTGACACTGGCCATTTTCCCGACCAAGAACTTAAAGCAATGCAGGTGTCCTTCCACTGCTGCCAGGTGGGCTACAGCACAAGGTGAAACAAAGTGTGTTAGAGCAGAGCCCTGCTGCCCATGGAGAAAGCAGTGCTCTCACCACTGGTTAGATCTGGATCATCCACCAGCACTTGAGCCATCCAGCACTGCACAACAAGTAAGGGCAGCCTCAGTTCAATTGGGCATGTTCAGCTCCTATCCAGGTCAGAGATGAGCTCTATGCAAAGGAGGTAGAAGAAAGGTGACAAGGATAGGATCTGCAAAGGAGATTCCCTGGCAGAGCTGACTGCAGAAAACAAAATAACACTCCCAACAGACCACCGGGCACTAGCTAAGAGAGTGTACTGCTGGGGTCTCATCTTCCCCATGAACACAAATCTCAGTCTTCAGCAGCTGTCTGACCTCGCTGTCCTGGGGATACTCATTACGGAGGGACAGCAAGTGGTGTCCTTGATTAGGCACCAAGGCCGTTTCTGCTTTAGGTCCACTTCTACTGTGCCACCACAAACAAGTTGCATCACACCCTCAGTCACCCCAACTACAAAAGGAGGACAGTGACATGCACTTTACTGGGTAAAGTATTCAAAGGTACATTCCTCACCTGACCTTCACGCCATGAAGAGGTTTAGTTATTTATTACTACTAGAGTGTTGGGCCTATAACAAAGTAAGAGGTACCAAACACAAGCTGATTATTTTGAAATGAGTAATTATACTCTAGTACCATTAATGGGAAGAACTTGCCAAATAAATGCTTATTATCTCTTCTCCATGACAATGCTCTGTAAAAGCTGGCTGATGTTCTAGAGGCCAAAGGATTAGTTTGTCTCTAGGTAAGAATCTCACTATCTTCACAATCAATAAACAATGTACCCAGGATCTAGAAAAACCATGTCATTTCATTTTGGGCACACACAAATTCTCCATAGCAAACCATCCACAGCTTCCCAGAGTGTAATTCCTCTAAAAGGTGATGGATATTGGTTTTACAGCAAGATGACAATACTTTAGTACAGATGATTGCTCAAAATCTGAGCTTCACTGAAATCATGGCCCTTTTTCCCATTGTCTGAATTTTATTCAGTGAGTGAGTTACTCAGGGAGAAAGGAAGAGGTACAGTGCTAAAGGCAAGTACTGATTAATAGTCAGCTGGTGAAAAACTGACTCAACCCTTATGAATCCATTTTCAGATACCTAAAATCTCCAGGATCAAACTTCACCTCTTGGGATGAAACTTTTTTATCAGATGTTTGTCCTGCGCAGAAAGCAATCAAAAAAGCTCAACATTTTCTGCAAAGACGGCAAGGGAAAAATAGATCAAAGAGTTGTGCTCTGTTCAACTCTTTTTGCACAGTTTCAGTGGAATGCTGTGGAACACACATAAAGGAACTTTTCATAGGTGGCTTTTAACCTGTATGTGTCTTAGTAGCCAGTACCCAACATGTAACTCTGCCATCCCATCCTCAGTCATGCTGAGCACCTGCAGTTGAGACTAAAGTCAAAGGGTACTGTGATGGTAACACAGTAACATCAAAACAAGATCAAAAAGTGTCAAGAACTTTGAAAAACCTTGTCTCAGGCATCACAAGTAGGCAGTGGTTAATTGGTGTTGGTATTCCAACTTCTCTGTGTTTTATCTTACCTTTCATTAAGTCAGGCTAACGCTACTCACCCTTCCCAAAGCCACAAGTGAAAAAGAGTGTGAAAAATATTTATAATAGGTTTGACGAGGGAACAATAAAAGAAGTATGGATGTGGCCCAAAAATTAATACAGAGAGAAAACGAAATGTTGAATTAATAAGCACAGCCCATTCTGTATGTTGAATGAGCCACAAGATTTTTTCCTTCAAAAAAATTAGCATGCAAATTAGCAAAGGTAATTAGACCCTCTGCTGTTACACACACGTACAAAAACTGCAGCCAGTTTTTAAGTTTTAGACGTCTGGCACTGCAACCTCAGAAAATTTCTTTCAGTATTCTCTTAGGAAAAATTACAGCACTGTTCAGCTAATCTTGAAGCTGAAGCTTGTAAAGATGATTTAAGTTCACTTTGCTGTTACACAAGCTAAGGCAAAACTGGTCTGTACAGTATATCACTTCTACTAATCTTTTACTAGGCATGTTCCAAAACTTTCCTTTGGATAACAATATGATCAAATAAAAGAACAAAGGCTGGAAGATCAAGCTTCTGTAGGATGTCAAAATGCAACATAACCAATTTTCTACTAACCAGTATATACAGAGCATTTAAGTAGAACTGGGCTGGCATCTGCTGTCTCTCCACAGAAGTCTGTTATGGGGCAAGTGTTCCCAAATGCAAATAAAGCTGCCTTTTACACTGCCACCAGGGTGCCTAACATCACGACCCTTCTTGCTAATGCACCAGATCTCCTGCTGAGATGCAGGAGCCTCACAACTTCTAACGAGACCCAGGTTTGCAAAACAGAACATAGCTCTCCATTTCCTAGGTAAGTAGCACTTAATAGAGGGTAAACAATTTTAAGAAGGGATTTAAAACAAGAACCCTCTACAAGAGAAAAAAATATGCTCTTTGCAACAAATAATCTGACAAAACATAAAGAAAATGCTAAAAGGGAAAGGATGCAATGAGAACCCAAGACAGGAACAATACCATTCAGCTTACAGAGGATATTGAGGCAGTGGCACGGTAGGCAGGACACTGGAGAAACTATGAAGAGCAAGGAATAAACACTGCCCATTTTTTTGTGCTAAAATGAATACGCTCATGATTATGAAAAGAGAACATATTATAGACAATAAAGAAAGACCAGTATTCCAGAAATCAAGATGAATGAACACACCACAACCTGATCACAGTGGTACAGCCGTTAAAGCCTGGCACAAATTCAAAAAGTAGCACTTAGCAGCTGAAACTGCCTCCTGCTCCACCCACACTTCTCCTGTGACCTCCACTCGCACACCATGCTCCCCTACGCAGTGCTCTCAGCCAGGCTCATCCTGCTCCCTACTGCAGCACCCATGAGCTCTGATCCTTGCCAGCAGCACCAAGAGGTGAATGGGATACCGTCAACAAGAGAACTATACTTTGGATTTTATAAATCCTCCCATCATTAGAAAAACGGACTATCTATGCTAACTGCATGGAGTCAAATAGCAAATGTTGCTGCTGTGCATTACTTAAAATTTGCACAATTGTCACATAACAACTGCAAACCAAAGGCTTAAAAATGTGTGATTTATCCTGATATACCTGGAAGGTTTCCATAGTTATCCACATCATCAGTACATGCTCCCCATCGGACAAGAAGCTGCAAACACCCCAAACGACCATGAAAAGCAGCATAATGAACGGGTTTCCAGTCATTCCTGTCTGAAACATTTATATTCTAAAATGAAAGCAGCAGGTTAATTCATTCACTTTAGAATCTTAGACACAAGAGAAATTTTATATGCAGTAATCGGCTGTTCATTGCATTATATTATTTAAAACAAATAACATTTTTCAAAGTTCATGCCATATATGAACATGCCATATATTTCCCATTCCAAGACTTTTCACACTTTTATTAATACACTTACAAAAGGTGTATTTTTAAAAATATTTTATCATCATAATGATTTACATTGGTCATTACTCTTTAAATATGCAACTGGCGGGTTTTGTTTGTTTGTTTGTTTTTTAAGTTTATGTCTCCTTTACTATAGAAGATTTGTACAACTGCAAAAAATGAACACCACCCCAGCACCTGATCTTCATTTAATGACATCCTCCGTGGAATGTGATTTACTTACATTATTGAATATCTCTAGATTTTTGAATCATTTCCCTAAATGTATATTACCATTTAAAAAATGGAAATTTACCCTAAAAATAAATTCACCAACAGTAATTAATCTACAATCCTAAATCTCAGTTTAAGCTAGGGAGAGTTTTGTTTGGGAAAAGCTACCAGCCTCTCTCTGCACTAGGGCACAGCAGGTAGAAGTGTCTCACCGCTCCACTTCTCAGTATGGTCTGCAAGGTGTAGGACTGCCCGTGCGCTGCAGCCAAGTGTGCCGGCGTGCACCCACGGTCATCCCGAGCTTCTGCATTTGCTCCATTTATTAATAAAGCCTAAAAGAAATGCAAAGCAGAAGGTCACTTCACAAGCTAAAAAAGCAAACACTGCCTAGATAGATTATGATGATCAGCAGGATAACTCTGGGTTGACCTCAAGGTCCTGGCACTGCACAAAATAATCTGTTTGCACAGACAGTGCAAATGAATGCACTGGTTTTAAAATGAGTGACTTCATTCCAGATGTCAAGACACCAAGATGAGCTACTCATAGCTCCCTTAGGAGCTTCCTCAACTGATCTTCAGAATGAATTTGTCAAAAATTAAGGTCTGCCCTACATACTTTTGCTTGAGAGTGAATATTTACACGTACCTGCATGCAGGCATCCTGCCCTCGGATGGCCGCAAGGTGAGCCGCTGTCCAGCCTCTGACAGTCACACGAGTTGGGTCAGCTCCATGCCAGAGCAACCAGTGAAGGCACTGCTCAACCAAAACCAAAGAGGCTTTTATTTAGCTGTTCATATCATATATCTGAGGCACATTTTAACTAGACTTTATCTGTCAATGTTACATTTCAAAACAGTACTGTAATACTTCACTATGGAAATGAGACCCCAGAGCATGCCTTAGCCAGATATTTGTGCATTAGAAAGTTATGGGTAAGTTACACTTTCCAAGTTTTACCCAAGGGTACAAAATGTGCAAATAACCTACTAAATCAGATCCTAGCATTGATTTTACAGTATGGCTTCTTAATTTTACTCTTCCAGAATTAAAATGTAATCTGTGAGAATATTCACACGGCTTGAGGTAAAAGCATTGGAAAAAACAATGCAAATATCCTCACATGAATTCCAGCTAAAATTGCTGGTAGACCAAATTCCATGAACTAAATTTAAAATCTCATTTAATTTATTAGGCTCCTTAGGTGTATGTAATCCCATCTCCTCACTCTTCCATGGCCTAGTTTTGTTTTATTCACTCTGTCCAGCAGATACTATTGCTTGCAATGGAAGGCTTTATGGACTATCCAGAGACAGCTAGAGGGACAGTTAATACTTTTTATTATATATTATTATAATTTATTATCTTGTTTCAGGCCATGCTTCAGCTCTGGTTCCTCCACTATTTCTACCAAGGAGAATAGAGAACAATAGATGGTAGATAATTGAAAAAAGTCTAATATATCAATTGCAAAGAAGAGTCAAATGAAAAATGACATAATTTAAAGAGGCAGAAAAGGGTGGATAAGCAATCTGGTTTTGGGGTTGACAGAATGATGACTAGCATTTTCTTGACAGTTTCTTTACATTGCAGAAGTAGCACTGCACTTAGTATTTCTTGAGTTTAGCAAGAACTTTACATGCTTTTCTTTGGGACATGAATGGCATTCAAGGTTAGATTGCTATGAAGACTGAACAAGGAGGCTGCAAGAAGGGCAATGTTGCATTGAATACAGCAGTTCAACCTTTCTGGAAGTTCAAAACATTCATGCAAGCACCTGCTGATTTCTTCATCATTATTTAACATTTTGATGTATTAAAATAAAATGTATTAAGACTACTTCTATAGAGAATGAGGCATGGAACATTGGTAAACAGAATGAACATGTTTTCATGTCACTTTTCATGTTTCAATCACCTTCAGAACATTTTACACATTCTGTAGGATATTCTAGATCCCTCCAGAGAAGAGGAAAACACAATAGGGACAAAAGGAGGTCATGAGTATGGAAGGGAGGCCATAAGGCATATTTTGCTGAGTAAGAAAATCAATGATTTAGTAAAATCTGACAAAGTTGATTAGGTGAAATGCCTGGGGCTTCAGAAAAAAAAAAAAAAAAAAGAAAATCTAAAATCCTGTACTTCTGATCTAGGTGAATATATTTAATGAGAAAAGCAGGCAGAGATTATTGATTCAGTTTGACCTAAGCTAGCAATGTTGTGTCCAGCCTCTCCCAAAGAAGGAAATATGAACTTACAAAAACCTGGCTGTGTCTAAACACTAATATAATGTTTTACCTCCAGACTTCCAGAGTGGGCAGCACAATGCAAGGGTGTGAATTTGTGGACTACATCCACCTCGTTAACACCAGCTCCACTTTTAATCATCAATGCAAGCTGTTCTACATCACCAGCTTTTACTGCTTCATGCACACTACTATAATTTTGCTTCTTCTCGACAACTAGTGAGGAACAATAAAAGAGCATTAATCAGTTGCTTAGATCAGCAACATTTAAGAGATAGATAATAAGTGATGAATCAAAGAAACATCAGTGTGACAGCTTCACAAAAACAACTAAAATGTCCGGAGTAACTATGATTGAGATTCATATCAGTGGAATTCCTAAGTCACTGCTGTTTGTCAGGAACAAAACAATATGCCAAAACCTGAGACACCCATGCCCCTCCAGCCCCAGTAAGAGGCCCACGAGTAAAACCCAGGAGAAAAATTACAAGAAGTACAGCAAGAGCAGGAAGTAGAGATACTCCATGTTAGCAAATGCCAGAGCAGGTCCACCCCAAAACTTTCACTATTCTTAAACTGTGGGTGGGCATCACAAACTCTTTCATTAATCACATTTACAAATATAACACCAGGAAGGCTTCTCACTTGGGCAAACAAGCTCTCAGCCATCACTTCCCAGGTGCTCCACATGCTGCTGCTGGCTGCGTAAGGACTTAGCACAGCATGGCATCTCACACTGGAGGGCACCAGAGCCCTCACCAAGTGAGCATACTATGTAACTGCTCTTGACTGAGCTACACAGATCATCTTCAGGATAAACTGATGTCCAAATTAAAGGCAGTTCTTTATACAATATGTTAGTTATCCTGTGTTGCTCTCGATAGAATTACACTACTATTCTGTCACCGCTCAGTTTTCAGCAATCTGATATTTTGCTTCCACCAAAGTCAGTAACATTTTCAGTGACCTCAGTGGCACAGAATGAAACTCTAAATGTAGAAGCAGCAGGATAAAAAAAAAATTCTGTCACCAGGCCATGGCATCAAATAACCTGTGTCCTCCCTTCAGGCTTTTCCACTGATTAACTACATGACTGGAAACAATGGGAGTTGCATATCCAAACCCCCTGGCAACATCTTGATATATCTTGACAAAACTTGTAAATAGAAATATGAGATGTAAGTAGATCTAACGACTGAGGGGACTAGCTTCAGTCAGCCAAGCATGAAAGGAACCTAAACCAATTAGTATTCACCTTCTACAGTAGTCATCATTCCAGTACCAAAATGTACTAACACTGTTTGATTAGATTTCACACTGTTAGAAGTCCTGAAGAGGTGGGCTACTGTTTTGCAAGTCAAGCAAGCATAAAACTGTAGGTCTTAAGTTATTAAGTGTCTCAGCTTCTCCACCTGTGGAGAAGAAATGGTAGCAGACTGTTACACAAAGGTAAAAAATATTAAATAAATTAAAATATTAAATAAATGTGATATTGCATGAACATGTTTGTAATATATGTAAAAAAGCACTAAATACAATTAAAAGCAGCCTGTGCAGTTTACCTGTGCCTATTTTCACGTGATCTGTAGTGTGATAGTAGTGCTCAGGCAGATTTGGGTTTGCAACAGAGAGGAAAGAAAGGCTGAAGCTGTTTCAGTACTCCAGGCTGACAGGAACACACCCTGCATGTGCTATAACACACCATCAATCTTGTGAATGCATATAACTCCACTCCCACCTTCCCTACTCCCCAGGCTGCACCACTGCTTCACTTAGAAACTGTGACTCCATCCTGCAAAATATTGTCTGAACAAACCAGCAGCACAGAAACACAGAATAATTCTGGCTGGAAGGGGCTTTGGGAGGTCACCTAGTTCATGTTTCTGAATAATATTTAAGAATGTTTTGTAGTTTGAGTTGTTTGGTTTAGGTTTTTTGTTGTTTGGTGTTTGGTTTTTTTTTAAAGAAACAGTATCACCAGGATATAATTTTCCCACAAGGGAGTAATTTCTCATTATAGCAAGTGAGAGACAGATTGCAGCCCAATTATACAACTTTAAATCACAGGCAGACCTGGCTGATTATACTACTTGGCAAAGTACTAGTATGTTTAACACAATGTTATAGTGCAGCAACTTCAAGATCTTCTTTTTTTTTTCTTTTTTGTTTTTTATCCAGAAGAAAGCAAACAACAAGGCCCACCAGCAGAAGAAATATTGTCTCCCCTCTCCCTCTGGAGACCAGCAGCTGCATGAAAACCGATGCCCAGGGTGGATGGCTGCACGGCTGCTTGACACAACACAAAGGCAGCAGCCCTGGGTCTGAAGTTCAATAAACAGCTGTTAACATCAGTTCTGTAAAAACAAATATACTGATTTTCAAAGCGAAGGGCAGGCCCCATAACTTTAGTGCAATTTTTATTAAAAAGTTATCAAACACCCGATGTCCTAGGAGAAAACTTTGTGGAAAAAATTAACTGAGGATTTGGAGATCAGTACCTGCTCAAAATTCAAATAAAGAGATTAACTGAAGAAGAATATGGCTCAGAACTGGGGAAAGAGGCAATGTTAGGCGTTGCGGCGGTCCCGTAACACACAAAGACAATCGCACACAGCTCGCCTTTGGCAGCAGCTCCAGGGCCGCGGGAGCCGCCGGCCCGGCCCGGCCCGGCCCGGCCCGGCGGGGCGAAGGCCGGGGGCAGGGCGGGCGAGCCCGGCCGGCCAGCGCCGCTCCCCGCCCTTCCCCGCGCTGCTGGCGGATATCGGAGCATCCTCGGCATGGGGGGGGGGGTGTGTCCCGGCAGAGCCCCGTGACACAGACCGCGGAGCTCCGGGGATCCCGAGCGCAGGGAGCGCGGCGCCGACGAGCCCGTCCCACCCCGCGCCACTCGGGGTCCGCCCCCCGCCCCCGGGCAAGGGAAGGGGGAAGGAGGAGGAGGAGGCGCGGGCGGAGCAGTCTCACCGGCCGGAGAGCGGGCACAGCGACCCCTCGCAGCACGGAGAGCCGGGAGCCACTCCCTGCTCCTCCTCCCCGCCCCGGCGTTGCTATGGGCACCGCGTGCGCTTCCCCGGGCTCGCCCTTCCCTTGGCTTCCCGCGGGAGGAAAATGGCGGTGGGGCGGGAGAGGGGCGGGCGCGGGGCGCTGTGCCCTGGGCAGGCAGCAGGACGGGTCCCGTCGTGCGAGTTGCACTGCGGCTGCCTGTGCATGGCTGTAGCCGCAGAGTGGGGGCTGTTTTGCACTTCCAGGCAGCCCTGCGATAGTGCCTTCATGGCATTCCCCAGAGAGAAGGGTAACAAGTACCAGTTCTCATCTCTGAACCCCTCAATGATGCATTTACCGAGACGTATTTAACCAGTTTGTGCTCTCCCCGCTGCATGATCGGCCTCCAGACAAGTTGTATGTATCTTTAATCCCCTTCTTTTTTTTTTCCCTACAATGACAAGCCTGCTCCTCGGTTCCCTTAGCCAAAACCAGCAGGTGCCCAGAAGGAAGCTGGGTTCCTTTGATGGGACAAAAAGGACTCTGCATTTCCAGAATTCTGCTTCGAGGCAAGATAAGCCCTTCCCAGTCAGATTTACAGGTGTGCAGTGATAACAACACGGACCAAGGGAGGTACATTTAGAGCGTAATTATCCTAATAAGAAAGCTGTCATAAAGCCTACTGCTGCAACGTATAGGTCTCTTTTTTGTTTAATCTCTAGTAGACAGAATAGTTTTCCCCTTTTTTTAACAGCCTTGTACATAGTTAAAGACATCACGTCTTTGCTCAGTCTCCTCTGAACTTCAGTTGGTGTGATTTAGGAGAAGTTTATACAGTATTCCAGGACATAAAGCATCATTTGGTCCAGTGGGCGAGGCTACATCTCTGCTCCTGGAAGAAGCTGCAACAAATAATAGGAGTAACTTCCCCGCAGCATAGCCAGCAGCCAGATACACCACCCTAAGGACTGACATAACCCTGATCCATCATGTACTTTTGCTCTTCTGGACTGTCTCTAATTGAATAGCACTTTTAAGGCTGGTATCTAGAACAGGGCACACTCACTACAGCTACAACCTTAATACAAGAGTCTAAGTATTATTTACATCTTAAAAACTGCCTGAAGCCTGGGTGTGAACATTTTTGCAGCCAATAACATCACCTGCACTGCTGATTATTTCTACTTATATCATGCACTAAGAATTCTGACTCCCAAGTATCTCTGCAAGAGTAACACACTAGGACTTGTGACATTGCTCTCTTAGTACTTCTGCCTTGCTCCCAGCAGCTTTAAAAATATGCACTATACACAGCAGAGTGAATGGAACAAATGCATACTGTCCTAAAACGCACAACCATGATTATTTCCAATCCCACAAGTGTACCAGCCAAACAGACCCATTATTGAAAGAAAGAGACTCACACTCAAATCTATGCTTAATTTTATTTATAACATTTAAGAAATATTAACATCTCAGGATATCTGGTTTACCATCTAAATCCAGTCATAATAAGCAACAAAAAAGAAAATGTTAACCATGTTTCAAATGAGCATTCTTACATTCATTCCCCCCTGTAACGTAAAGTGTTCAGCTTTCCTAAATTTATGTGTTTGAATAATGGAAAAAAAATTCATTAAAAATGTCTTAACTACCAGGCATCCTGGTTTGTTAATTTTTTTTGTTGGCACTTGTGTTCACCACAATCAAGCACTCCAGTTGGTTTGTTCAATTTTCCCTTATACCCAGAACTGGCTTTTTGTGACTTTTTTTTTATTATTATTATTTTGATGTTGTTGTAGTTGTTTTTTTAAACATCTGGATATGTAAGTTTGTTCAAATAAGTTTAAAAAGACAAGAAATCCAGGCTTGTCTGTCTGAAAAGCTCCTTCCCTTGATGACCCACCTATCAGACAACTGAAGGAAGAGACTTGCTTTCATTTTTCTGAATATTAAGCAAAAATTCATTTTAATTAAACTGAAAAAAGTACAGAAACACACTCTTCATTTGATGGTGTGCATAAACATTACACTCCATATATAGCAAAAATATCTTTTATTTATAATTTACATTTCAACAAATGAAAATTTTACATTTTTACATATACCATTAAATTTTCACGCATCTACAGAACTTTCACACAATGACACCTGAAACTGTGCAGGCAGTTAAGAAATTTCAAATACAAAAATGTATTTATTAACCAAACAGCAGTTGAGGCCCTGCCTCAGTTGGACATTTTTATTCATATAAAAAGTATTTGCCTTCCAGAATTAACACAGCAGCTCTTCTGTAAAAAAAAAAAAAATCATACCTCAGTTTATTTAAACAGATTCCTCAGGTTCTGTTTTTATATCTGTAGATGCAGGTGTGCTCTCTTCTGCACAGGCAGGAGGGGTGTCATCAGGTTCTTCTTTGATTTTAGGTGAGTCACAGGACTCTTCTGTTTCTTGTTTAACAATGTTCAACATTATATTTAGTGGATTTTCTGAAGGAGTCTTGCTGGGAGATGGTGTGCAGTCGAATGATGATGTCTGCAAAGTTGAAGTCAACGTAGCATTAGCACATTAAAATGACAATTTTTAGCTTTTTATCCCTTTTCCCCTTTTTCAAAATGCAAACACGTTGATGGACAGGCACTCAAAAGCCAAACTTCTGCTTTACTGAGTTCTTAAGAAAACAAATTTATTTTTTGAATAGCATTGCTTTTTTTCCAATTCCTTTGAAAAGTTACCACCAAGCAGCGATGAAATGCTTAACACATTACCATGAACCATTCCCTTCTATGTGCCCTCAGGGCAAATCTAACTCTCAAAACATTAAAAATATCACATACACCAACACCCAGCTACTTGATTTTTACAAATTCCTATGATTACTCATGTTACTCAACAATAAATCCATCAAACCATGGCTTTGCTTTATGGCACACAAACTGTCATGGTACCTCACAACCAGAAACACATCTCAGCTAATTCTGTATTATAAACTTGCCACACCCGAGGCCTCCAAGTCTTAGGCAAGAGAAATGGGCAGTACACTGAACACATCTGCTCCCTGAAAAGTCAGAGATTCAAGCAAACTGAAAGCAAAATGCTTCAGAAAGTATGAAGAAGCATTCACTTACATTTTGATAATCTTCGTAACAAGATGGATGGTAAATCTGAAAAAAAATTGTTATATCTTTAAATACATAAAAATAAATTATAGCAGTATCACTGGTAACAAACAGAACAGTGTCAGTTACACATTAACACACAATTCATCTAGAAAAACTATGGTCTGAGCAGGCCAAGTATGATGTTAAAAACACCTGGGAAAAGATTCTGTGATGTTTATTTAGGAAAAGTTATCATTCAGAAGCTTGGTAAATGCTGTGAATTAGAGAAGCCTGGTGAGTATTGGAAATTATTTGTGTACAGCTGCATACAGAAATAACTGAACCAATACCTTTTACCATACATAAAGACATCAATTTTTCATTTAGCTCTGCTGGGTAAGGGAAGGCTAGTGAGCCCATACCAACAACACCAGGACTAGTGAGCCCATACCAGGACTTCAGGCACTTCCGAAGGCTGAGATATTTATGTACTTTGAAGCCAAGAAAACTACAATGGAGGAATCCTTCAGAAGAAAAAGAGCACTCAACCTCCTTTTTTTTCTTTTTTATCTGTATTTCTTTGGTTTTTTTTAACTATAAATTAGTGTCAGATGTAAATAAGATCAGATTACCTTTTCATCTACTCTGATAGCATTCTTCAGGTGCCACTCTTCCTCTTCCTCATCCCAATACTGTTCAAATTGTTCTTGACAAATTTCACAGCTCTGAAAAATTATTGGAGTAGCAGAGATAAAAAATGAGGTTATTGCGATTTACTGAACACATGAACTTCAAGAATCTAGTAAGAGTCACATAAGGCTCTTTTTAATTAAGATAAATACATTAAGATTAGAACATAATCTTTCCTCCACACTTTAAAAATCACTTTAGAAAACCTTAATTAAAAATTGAGCATGGTCTGCAGACAGAGCAACGATCACCATCTGGCTCTGAATACTCTTGTCACTTGAGAAAGGTAAGCTTTGCCCTTTCAGCTAGGAAGTCTGCAAAGCACTTTGTAACTACCTAATGCTGTGTTACTGTCATGTAAGACAATCCACTACAGAGATTTAATTCATTTTATTTACAGCATTATCTTTTCTTTTCCCCTTAACCTGCAACTCAAGTCAAAAAAGGCAGAACTTTTAGATGAAGTACTAACATTTTTTGTACTTCTGTGAAAAATAATCAACTTGAAGAACAAAGTACAAAACGTACCTTTTAAAATTAAAACAAAGGCCTTCATGACTTGATAGCTAGTTTCTTAGAGACTCAGCATGTAAAACTGAGTAGTAATTTTAACAGCATTTGTATTTGATTACTACACCAAGTCATCTACCGAAATAGAGCCAAAAAGCTCTACTGGTTACTTTAATATTGTGATATTTCTTTCTCCTAATGCCCGTCTTCCACCAAAGAAGAAATTTCTGTGTGAAAGTATCAAAACACCATTAACCCAGTAACTATTTGAATGATGAAGGACCATCAAAGGAAAAATCACTTGCTCTACTTATTCTTACTATGGAAACATTCAGCAAATTAACACGCTTTACCTATTCCAGTTTTGCCAAAACCACAGAATGCCAATGGGTGTAGATTTATTTTTTTTTTTACCTACAGGTGATTTATAATACTATCTGCCCTCAGAAGCAACCATTACATACACAAATACATGACCTGTGGAGTGGCCACACAAAAGCCCAAGAACAAGATTTCAGTCTACATACAGTAAGAAGAATGCAGTACACGCCTTTGAAGGACCAGATGACTCTTGGTATCAGAACTGATAAAGGCAAGCTGAAACTTACCTCAACTGCTCCAGCTGGTCCAGCAGGGACACTCTGAAACTCCTTCTCTTTCGCAGCTTCTTGTGTCTTCAACACAACCTCCTCATGAGCTTTTTCAAAGAACTGGCTTTTAGCACGCTCCTCTAGATCTGCTATTTCTTCAAACTCAATCCAGTCCTAAGGAAAAAGTTTTCATTCACACTCAGACATCTCGAAGTATCATATTTAATCAATCTTACTTCATTAAAACTGCAATGCTCCTAAACATGCAGCATTAGCACAGTATGCGCTTTCTGACAATGCTACACTTCAAAAAAGCTTTTTCCAAAAAAGCCTTTAAATTCCATTCCATTCTCAGTGGAATGAAAACAGTGCAATAAATAGCCTCAAACTGTTCATTGTTCATCAAACAATTGCCTCTTATATTCTGACAGGCATTTGCGGACTACTTGAAGTATCTAAGACATGACTGTTTACCACAGGCCAGCTCCTGTGATGATGTAAATTTCAGCTGCAACTCTACATCATATACAAAGTAAAACATTACAGCCTGTAATTTATCAACAGGAATACTGCATGACTTACTGTTAAACTGTAGTACCATCTCCTGTGTGTAATTTTTCTGCTAACATCTTTTTCTGTCCTATTCTGGCGATAATGCCAATCCAAATGATCTGCATAAACATCTGTCTGTGAAGTAGTGAATCTCATTCCACATGAGTAACACTGAATTCCAGTGTACAGTCGATTTATAACACTATCATAACGCCTACAAAAAAAAGAGATAAAAAAGGGTCTTAACATTTATTTAAAAAGAGAGAGGTAAGAAGTTTCTCAGTAAGTTGCTTCATTTGTCTACAACAATAAGGGAAAAGCATGAATCTGCCGCAAGATTAAAGTACACAGTATGACTACATTCTTCCTGAATTTCACAGCACCATCAACTTAAACACTCAAAAAACAAACGATGAGCTCTTATTAACGAGTCAAGAGAAACGTGTTAGTGTTGTGTTTCATGCCTACTAGCTTTTCTAAGCTAATGGTGCATAAATAGTAACGCCTTGCATTTGGTTCAACTTCACAAGCTACCGCAAGTGGTAAAATTAGAATCATAGAATGGTTTGGGTTGGAAGGGACCTTAAAGATCATCTAATTCCAAGCTCCCCCTGCCATAGGCATGCACACCTTCTACTAGACTAGACTGCTCAGGGCCCCAACCAACATAGCCTTAAAGACTTCCATGGATGGGGCAGCCACTGCTTCTCTGGGCAACCTATTCCAGGACCTCACCACCCTCTCAGTAAAGATTTTCTTCCTAATACCTACTGTAAATCTGTTCTCCTTCAGCTTAAGGCCATTCCCCCTTGTCCTATCACTACATGCCCTTTTCAAAAGTCCCTCTCCAGCTTTTCTTGTAGCCCCCTTTAGGTACTGGAAGGCTGCAATAAGGTCTTATCCTAGAGCCTTCTTTTCCCCAGGTTGAACAACCCCAACTCTCTCAGCCTGTCTTCATAGCAGAGGTGCTCCAGCCCTCTTATCATCTTGGTGGCCCTCCTCTGGGCTTGCTTCCATCAGGTCCATGTCCTTATCTGGGGACCCCAGAGCTGGATGCAGCACTCCATGTGGGCTCTCAGCAGAGTAGAGCAGAAGATGAGAATCCCCTCCCCTGATCTCCTTGTCACACATCTTTAGATGCAGCCCAAGATATGGGCCTCAATATATATAAACAGAAGTAACAACATGCACTTTTGTGTAAAGGTACGTTTTCCCATGTTAATTTTCCCTCTTTTTTCTTTTTTAAAATTCTGCAAGGCTGGCATCAAACAATGAAGGTCCGCTTAATCACAAAGTAACATAATCTTTTAAAAGCTTTCAACTGTCTTGGATTAACTATCTAGATGATGTCATGTTGTTATTCTTAGTGTTAACTGATTCTACTATACGCACTGTCTAAGTTCTTCAACTATGAAGTTAGTGAGGTCTGGAACATTTTGATCTTCATTCTGATCATCATCTTCTTCTTCAGCAGTTGGCTGGGCTGATGTTTCACTCGCTTCTGGAAAGCATAAAGATATTATTTGATCAAAACTTCCACACATCATCAGAAAAAAAATTATTTGCTCCAGAAAGTTATTTTTATCCAAACACTAATAAATACAATCTGACTATGTTAAAGCACAGGTGTGCAACAGCTAAGCTGGTCATCTTCTAACATTATTTAAGAAAAGCAGAGAAGAAAAAGAAACCAAGTCAGACTTTCAATTTAGGAAAACAGTATTTCACCTCAGTCTTTGGCACTGAAATTCAGTCTTCAGAGACAAAGAAATATTTCAGAAGCTGAAAAGAACCTGATTATAATCAAGAACAAGTTACTAAGGCACAGCACCAAAGACAAAACTGACTGGTCTGTATAGCTGAAGTGTACAAATTAAACAAGATACTACACATTTACTCCATCACTCTATGTATTAAATTCCTTCCCAAAAATAAAGTTCTGCTTAAAAAAGCAGCAGGAGTTCACAATAGTTTATATACTTAGATTTACACTTGAGCTGGATAAACTGAATAGTTAGACCATAATGAATCTACATACGTGCTGAAGCGGAATCAGTTTTTGATAATTTGAGGATCCCTGTTTTCAGCAGTTTAGCAAACAATTCGTTGACATCAAGCTGTCCCAGATGGTTATCAGGATATGAATGTGGAAGGGCTCCTGGGAAAAAACACCAATATTTAAGGAGACAAAAGGTTAGCATCAGAAATTGACTTCACTTTTATCAGTGTAATTCACAGTACAATTTTCCTGTTGCCTCTCATTTCTTCCTTATTTTCTTTCAAATTGTTTATCAACTCCCTCTGCTTTTATGTCTAGCATTTGGCTAATTTTTTCCCTTGCAACAGCTTCCTTCATAACCTGTTCTGAAGTGCTGTCTAAGCTGGTTACCCATACACAGGTATCTACTGGACAGTGCTTATTAAAATGCAGTATTGTCCTCATTTTATGCTTAAATATTTCACCAAGATCAATCTACTTCATGACCTAGTTTAACCATTTATGACGTTTTAGAAGCTTTTCATTACTAGCCACACATACACTGGTAATGTTTGCACACTCTGGCAAATGCAGCCAGACCTACAGACTGGTGCCTTCCAGAAAAACAGACCAAAAATGTGGGTTTTTTTTTCAGCAGAACTATATACCAAAACCACATGGTTAATGAAAACTAACAAAAACCTTCAGTGTTTGAGAGAAATCCCATAAGAGATGAAGGTGCTACAGAAACCACACCTACGGCCACCAAGTGGAGGCTTTCCTTAGCCCGCACACACCTACCACACCAGGACATCACCAAACAGAACAAGCCAAAAGAAATATAAGGAATTATACTGTTACACACACCTGCAGGGTTCTGGACAAAACTTCCAGGATTTGGCAAATACTGCTGACCTTGGCCATAAGGTCCTGGTTGAGCAGACATGAGAGAAACCTATGAAAGTAAACATGTAAGTATTCTTTGTATAATAATCCAATTATAAACTTACTTTTTATATTTTATTATTAACTTCTAGATGTTTCTCAATAATTTTACATATATTAAACTCCTTCAGGAGTGAACCATGTCAGTTTGGTATTGAAAGGTCCACAAACTACTACATAGTATTTCCCACATTTTCATTTTCCACTAGGAAAATTTCACAACACATCTTTTGCCCAACATTGCAACCCACCCCACACACCTTTTCTTCTACTTACTGAGCCTTCAATCACATTTTCAAAAAAGAGCACTTCCTTTTAAATTGCTCCTTTTCACCAAAACTCAAAGAAATTCAAGGAACCAGTAAATGTCTAATAACAAATGCCATGATTAATTCTCATCTAAGAACTGAACCAGCATCCACTAAAGACACACACCTTGAAAGCAAGATTTTTCAGCAAAGGAGCTACAGAACACTTTAGATAAAAAAAGTTTTTACAACACACTTGTAATAAAACTGGGGTTTTGTTTTGTTTTTTTTCAAATCATCTGTTTTCTCCATTTACAAACTGTTTGGAATTTTATCCCATTAGAGGTCTGCAGGACATTACCTGCTTTTGTACAATCAATTAACTCTTCATGTTCAATTTTTATCCCCCAAATGAAAAAATGCTCTTTAAAATCTTTAATCTACTGGAAGAAATTACATCATGTTCACCAATGTAAAGTCTCATTTTCCCCTTTTGAAGAGAGCACTTCCAACAGGCAACAGCAAAGACAACTGAACTGATGAAGCAAGCTGGTGCTGAGATAATTTTACAAGACAACAATGAAGTTGAACAAAAACGTTCAACAATGGCTTCATCTCTCTCAATTCCCCCAAGTTACAGGTATTTATTTAAAACTGGTTTGTCAAAAGTGCTAACAGCTGCAAAAAGACAACAGAATCATTCTGATTTCACACCTCTCAGAAAAATTAATCATGTATATTCACTAACATTATCTTCCATGCTTTATACAGAGTTCACTTTTACTGAAGTCTAATGAAAACACCAAAGGCTTCCAACTACCTGGTTTTGTTTTCATGTAAAAAATCATAATTTCACTGTCATATTCTGAACTACAAAGTGACTGCAAAGATCCAATAGTTTAGTTCTTAAAAAAATATTCTTAAAACATAGCAATGCACGTCCTTCTTAAATTATCTAATGACTTTTTAACCTCGAAACTGGCTCCAGCATGCCAACTCTTCAGAAAAATAATCAATTTTTAGAGGAAAAAAACCTGCTAATTGTCTACACAAAAATACTTCTGCAAGCAAACTATTTAATGCAATCAATTCTTACCTGATTACTTCCCATTGGCATATTATTGAAATTTCCATATTGAGGACCCTGAAGACCTTTTTCGTCAAAGTAATGTCCAGCTCCTCTCAGTGGGAAGTTCTGTGCTCCTGGGCCAGCTGGCCCATTGAAATTTGGTCCAGGTGAACCATCAAATATATCAGGTCTCTGGAACTGCATTCCATGAGTTGGTCCATTGTAGCCCTGGCCAGGATGTTCAACAAACGGACCACCTTGTCCATATGGTGACATTTCTAGTCTTGAGGCAGGATGGTTAGCTACATTTTCAAAACGTGCACCTTGAAGGCCAAGGGGCAAGTCAAATCTAGAGGCTGGCTGGTGAGGTCCATCAAATCTTTGAGGTATGGCTGTTTCAAATCTTGCTTGTGCCTGTTGACCAGGTCCCAATCTTGGACCAGGCTGTCCATGAATTCCATCAAATCTTTGCAGGAGAGACAGCTGTCCAGGCTGACCATCAAATCCAGCTGCGTGACAGCCATCAAATCTCGGACCGGCCCGACCCAGAGGACCATCAAATCTAAGTCCACCAGCTCCCTGGTGCACCGGTCCATCAATCAACCTAGGACCTAGACCTGGCTGACCATGGGGTCCTTCCAATCTCAGCCCACCACCCGACGGCCCATGTGGCCCCTCAAATCTGAGCCCACCACCTGATGGTCCATGTGGCCCCATAGGCTGACCATGTGGACCTTCAAATCTGAGGCCACCTCCAGGTTGTCCATGGGGCCCCAGTGGCTGTAAATGTGGCCCATCAAACCTGAGGCCACCCCCTGGTTGACCATGAGGCCCCAAGGGCTGACCATGGGGTCCCTCAAACCTGAGACCACCCCCTGGCTGACCCCGAGGCCCCATAGGTTGACCATGAGGTCCCTCAAACCTGAGACCACCTGAAGGCTGACCACGGGGACCCTCAAACCTGAGACCAACTCCAGATCCTTCAAATCTAGGACCACCTACAGGCTGCCCCGCAGGCCCCTCAAACCGCAGAGGTCCAAGAGGTCCCTCAAACCTCAGTGGACCTCCTCCACCAACCTGTCCTGGGGGTCCTTCAAATCTCAGGGCCCCTGCCAGCTGCCCTGGTGGCCCATCAAATCTTAGGGCTCCAGCTCCTCCTGCTCCTGCCAGTGGTCCATCAAACTGAGATGCACTTGCCCCCACCAAAGGCCCCTCAAATCTCATAGCAGCCTGTCCAGGTGGCCCATCAATTCTGGAACTTGAACCAGCAGCAGGACCATCAACAAAAGGACTTCCTTGTCCATCTACTCCAACCCGTGCAGCAGCTGGTCTAGGTGAGCCATCAAAGAGAGGTCTGTCTTCCATTAGTGCACTTATCCTCTGCTTTGCTTCAATACCTCCAAATCTAGATCCTGGACTGTCTGCAAACGGTGCTTTCTCTGGATCTTCATACCTAGCTCTTTTGAAACGTTCGCTGAATGGTGATCTTGGTTCCTCTCGAACACCTAAAACAACCCAGAACAAGTCAGATAGCCACGCACAAAGACGTTGCCAATTACTTAACAAATATGAAGAAAAATCACATACCAGCTTGCCCAAGAATCTGTCTTTCTTCACGATTATCAAACCTGCAGAGTGCATCTCCATCAATTTTCTGGAACTCTGCTGTGCCTTTCCCCTGTTGCCTGAGAGCATCTCTAAATTCATCCGATTCTGCCCAGCTGTCGTAAGGATCAGAACCTCTTGCTCCTTTAGCAGCGCGTTGTTCTTCAAGTCTTCGCCGACTCTCAAGTGGTGACAGGTTATCAGCAAAAGGCCTCGTAGTGCCACTTACAGGAGAGTGTCTCCTTGATCGCTCTGCAAATGGTTCTTTTCTGTCAAACTGTACTCCACGCTTGGCTTTTGCTTGCTCACATTCTAATCCAGAAAGCAATGCATCAGGTACATGATAATCCAAAATATCTTCAGGATCCAACAGATCAAGCCTTGACAGTGAATGCTGAACTTGTGTCCTTTTTAGTTTAGCTTTATGTTCATAATATGTTAATTCTGCATCCGATAAAAGAGGTTTCTTTTTCAAACCACATTTTTCCTCTGTAGGGCTATCCCACACATTACATCTATGCTTTCCTTCCTGATACTGGAACAGCTGTCGGATCTGATGAGCTACCATGAGGAACTCATCTTGTGTTATTTCACCAGATGTTAAGCGGTCGTTGGCCTATAACATAAAGTTAAAGTTTAGACTTCCAAAAAGAGAAGAAAAGAAAACCATACGTGGGACACTTCTACATACCTTCTTAAGTAATTCTCTCTTGCTTGCAGATGTCAATTCTTTGGGAATCTGTAAATTGGCATCCACACTTAAACGGTGCTGCTGCTTTGGTGCTCGGGGTGATAAAATTCCTTTACCAGCAGGCCAGTTTTCCCTGTGTCTTTGGTGAGGGGATTTACTAAGTGCTTGGTGTTCATCATTCTGCTGTGAGCTGAAAGCAGGAAGGCAAAACATAGATTACGCCTTTATTCAGGACATAATTGTTACATTCCTTCTAGAACTGATCATGGCAAAACATCACTATCACCTCAGAATCTAAGTATGCATCATTTCCAGATTTCACTAGCAGAAACAAGTTAAACTTATCAATTTTAACAATCTGAACGCTGTCTCCCAAAGCCAACTATACTGAAGCCAACAGAATTTCCACTGACTTCACACAGAAGTTGTTTAAAAGATAGTAACTTACTTTTTATTTTCTTCCCAACCAGATTTCCACCTCTTGCCTGATTTGGATCCTTGCCAGTTTTCTGCATTCTCCTTTGGATCTGGAGAAGCTTTTGCAGAATGCTGGGTGGCTGTTTCTTGTGGTCTTTCCTCTTGGGCTTTTTTTACTCTCCTTGGATCTCGCACCTCTTGTTTAACGTTTCTCTTATTAGAACTTCTTTCATCTCTTGCTGCTTGTGTGCCTTCTTCAACGTGAGACTGCTTAGGGCCTATCTGACGTATCTTGCCAATTTTAGGAGTTGATGAAGTAGGAGATAAACTCCTAAGTCTTCTTTTAGGTGACCTCCTCTCTCTTCTTTTTGGAGAATGTGTAGATGGTGACCGTGCCTTAGGAGAGCGTGATCGTGACCGTTTTCTACTACTTGATCTTCCCTGTTTTCCACCTTGTTTTTCTGACTCCTCTGTAGTCATGTCTTGTTTCTGAACTGCACCATTAATCACTTTATTTCTGCTCCCCACTGGTCTGTGTTCACATATTTTATGCTCCTCTTTTTCCTTTTTCTCTGTACTTCTCCTCTTTTCTTTGACCTCCTCTTCTTTGCCCTCCGACTTATCTTGCAGATGTCTTTTCAGTCTTGGATCCCGCTTACTAATGTCAGACACTTTAGTGCTTTCACATTCCTGGCTTTTACTATCTTTAGTATCGGGTAGCTTGTTTTTCAAAGGGGATGGTGATTTAGATTTTGCTTTGGACTGGTCAAGTTCTTTTTTCTGTGTTTTTTCACTTCCTTTCGATTTTTCTGACTTTGTAGAGTTCTGCTTTTCACTCTGTGCTGTTTTGTTTGCCTTGGTATCAGACTGGCTGGTCACATTTGGTGAAAATTCTTTCCTATGAGATTGATCTTTAGTATGTGAAGAATGTTGACCCATCCTATTAAGTCGAGGATCCCTGTTTACTATTTTGATATCATGAAGTGGAGGACTTGGGGATGGTTTGTTTTTTTCAGATTGCACAGCAGTCTGATGAGGCGGTTTAACTGTCATATGAGGTGTGGGAGACATATGTTGTTTGGAAGGTGCTGGAACTGAAGCTATAGTAGATGATCCCTGCTGAACACTAAGAGATACAGCCTGAAATTGGAAAAAATCCAGCATTAATATGCATGCCACAACTCCAACCCACAGGCACTCATATTCTGCCTCAAATACAAAACTGCAACAGCAATGTCTTGAAAGTTACGAGATCCAGCCATTTAACTGAAAATGACCCATTAACTACTAATTAATGGATCATTATTATTATTATAACACTAAATCACAGAGTCATAGAATATGCTGAGTTGAAAGGGACTCATCAGAATCCAACTCCTGGCCCTGCAAAGGACACCCCAAGAATCACACCATGTGCCTCAGTGTTGTCCAAACGCTTCTCAAACTCAGACAGGCTTGGTGCTGTGACCACTTCCCCGTGGACCCTTTTCCAGTGCTCAGGCACCCTTTGGTGAAAAACCTTTTCCTGATATCTAACCTAAACCTCCCCTAATTTAGCTTCAGGCCATTTTCTTGAGTCCTGTCACTGGTCATGAGTGATGAGATCGCATCAAAAAGAAAACAATAAAGTATTAAAATAATGCAGTATCATTACAAAAGATCAAATTCAAATATAATGCAAGATCGGTACTACAAAATCAACAGTGCAAAATATGTGACTTAGGCACATGTTCTAATTACAGCATTAGCTTTTCTATATAAACCACATGCTCTAGGCAACTCAGCTGCCAAGTATACTTTTTTCAGACTTCTACACTTCAAACATGCTTTATTTTGGTATTGTCAACTGTCAACATAGAAAGACTTTCAACTAACAATGCAAAATACAGCCTAACCACCATCTTTATATGACAGCATCAAACCAACCTGACCTAGTGAGAAAACTGACTTTATTTATAACAGGCTCCCTTGTTTTTTAAGAGTAAATACATTTGAGAAAGCCAGGATTGCTGTGAGACACAAGAAGAGGTGGAAGATGAGGAATGAGTCATTTTTAAGAGAAGTTAAAAACAAAACCAGAAGAATTTCACTTTTTTTTGTTACCTGTAAGTGTAATTCTTAAGGGTTTTAGGAAACAAAAACAGAACCCCAGATGACCTTGCATTGCTCTAGTAGTCCCAAAATAGCTACATTTGCCTAATATGAGGAAAAAACAATATGCTGTACTTACCAGTACAGCCAAGTACTGTCCAAAAGAAACTGAGACCCAACTATGAAAGTTTCATCAACTATCCTACTCACCAACTGTGCTTTAGTCTGTTCCAGCTCCAGCTCTAGTTTTTTTTGCTGAAGTTCTAACAACTGCTTTTGCTTTGCAAGCAATTGCTGCCTGATCAGTTGCTCCTGTGTCAAATTCTTTTGTATTTCAGGAACAGCTGGAGGAGTAGAGGCACCAGAAGTGACAGCAGAGGTAGGTGCAGTAGATTCCTCTGGCTAAAAACAGAATTTAAAAAGTTACATTTAAAATCCTGATGAAATCAACTAAACCCATCTTCTTCCAGTGTTGTCATGATCTGGGACTTAGTTTATATATAGTAGTTATAACTGGCATTGTTTTGCCCTACTACAATTTGCCTGCTGTGACAGGTATACGTCACTTAACATAAATTCATCAATGTTCCAAAACCTAGAATACAATTTTGAAATTCAAAAAATAAACCCTTCAAATATTCTGAATTCATAAATTTCTCTTACCTGTCTACAAAGGCCAGGTACTTAATTCTTAATACACTTAATTGTCAAAAAGTAGCATACAAACAATGTAAACCACACGTATTACCATCTGTTCTTACAGAAGGCAGAAAAACTTACCGATTTATTTAAAAACTTAGGATTCACATGGATGCTAGAAGTATTCACATTTGGGGGCAGAGGTTTAATTGGCCAGGCAGGATCTAATGAGTTGACTCTGACATCAAGTGCATATAGTTTCTTCAAAGGAAAAATATCATCCCATGTGGAGCGTAATTTAAATAAACTTTTCCTAGTATTTTCATCCACCTAAAACAATAAAACAATTCTATGGCTTGTTAAGTTAATATAGAACAATTTCTTTAACTTTTCTGTAGAACTTAAGATTTCATTCATTTCCTATATCTTTTAACAGTTTGCCATTTTAATATATTGACCTTGCTACCCAGAATTTATAATCGGTGCAGACCATACATCTCTACCAATGGGATCAGTAACAGACGCTCAAATGTGGAACGTTGTTTCAAGGCCATTTGAAGGTTTTATTGTGTGTTACCATTCTCTGAGAATTTTCTTTCAACTTTTCCATTAGCAAAATTCTCATTTTACTGGCCCAATTTCTGTGGAAAAAAAATACAGTAACAAAAATACTGAAAGGCAACAGCCTTTTGAGACATTACATTATTCAAGTGTTTGTGCTGAATGGAGTATGACAATGACAAACAAATCAAGAAAAAACAAACTCTGAAAAGGTGTTTTACTCAGCTATTTAGTCACTGAGGGATTTTTTTTAACAAATGCAATAAAAGGGGTATTAGCTAAAATGAAGTTAATTATTATTTCAGTTCAGCTACAAAATTAGACCCATCTATGAGTCACAGACAGAGCATACTTGTAGGACCAGAGGCCCATTTTATCTCTTCACAAATAACTAGGTTTGGATTATCTCATGACAGCTAATTGACAAATTTACAGTAAAGCAAAATTTAGTTAATCTCATAATTTGAGTAGTTCAATAAACAATAAACGAAAAACATTAGAGGACAAAATACGTGCAGCTGCCCTAATGTCAAAATCCCAATTCAATCATTAAGTATTGCCTATGTAGATGATTTTTGCTAGAGTTTTATTTTTAGGATGTTACAGCAAGATGTAGAACAGTCTGGAAAGTTTGGAGGTTCTTCTGGGGAAGAGCAGGAACTTCAATAATTCATATTTAGCAATTGAAGTATGCCTTTATACAATTTTCAATGAGTATGAAGTTCACTGCAAAAGGTGCAGAAATGACTGTGCACAAAGTTTCTGACTTCATCAAGTGTCTAAAGATACCTTAGTGACCATTTACTGATAAAACGAAATTTCCAACAATATCTGTGCTGGAATTCTACTTACACCTTCTAACATGAACAGCTAAGCTATTAGAAATGACTGCCACTTTACACATTCATTTAGTATACATTAAATAGCTCTAGGTAGCTTAATAAGAGTGTTAACATATAAAACTCTGAAGAATTATTATCCAGAGCGTCACTCAGCTGCAACATTAAACGCAATTCAGGATAAGAGCATTCACAGTTTAATACTGAAAAAACAAGGAAATCTACCTCTCTACTCTACACAAAGGAGTTTATATGTCTTCTACAGTCATGACAACAATCTATTCCTTACTTTATCATGCACTTTACATCTGAAAACCATAAATAAAGCATACTGGGATCTCAGATCCTTGCTGATATGTGATGATAAATATGCAAAAGCTCCATTCATCTCACTCATATGAGATGCCACTTTCTTATACAGCAAAACGCAGAAGTTAACCCTTGTTTTCTGATCCAACTTAAACCCATACAAGTCCGGCCTTTCAAAACCTGGACTTTGAGTTTCTCACTGAGGAATACGCACAATTACTTCACTGGGTTTAAAGATTAAGTGCCAAATTTAAAGGTATGGCAGCAGCTTTAATGTTAAACGATATTAAACCACCTATTTATAGTATAACATTGTCATGCATTCTAAGACCCTTCCCACCCCACACCCCCAGCATTTTTTTCAGGCCAGTAAGAGAGAACCAGGTGTCAGTACTACTCACTCTTCAGTTTAGGCACTCATCCTGCACAATGTAAATTATGTAAATCAGACAAATCTAACTATAGGAGAGAGAAGCTTTGAGAAATCCACAAGAAACTGATTCTCAGTCTATTCCTGGCATAAAGACTATTAACTATCTTAAAAATAAACCAACAATTCATAATTAATTGGTCTATACGTTACAAAAAGTCCATCCAGGTAAGCAATCGATAACCAAAATACTATTAGTAAAATCTTGCCTGGACAGAAAAATTACAGATGTTTATAAACTAAATCAAGTAATACTTTGCATCTTTCAGCTAATATGTAATTTACACGCTTGACAGCAAAAAGAATCATTCACAGCATACAGAACTGAGATTTATAAAAACCAATCAATTTAGTTTACCACCCAAGAAAACCCAAACCTGAAATCGTATATTTATTTTACCAGGAACAAGTTTTGCTTAGAATACAGTACTTTTCTGAAAATGTATATACCTTTTCAAATACACAAATAAATGTTGCAACTAGGTTTTTAGTAAATGCAGTGAGATACTCTCTTCCCACGTTCTTGACAATGGAATCCATTAGGTACATAACGGGAAGCTTCTCTGACGCAGGAGCCTGGAGTAATAAGAAGAAACTGAGAAGTTTAGTACAACAAAAACATATTTTAACCTTTTTAAATAAAGGGATTACCAATCCCAGAAATACACACCTCTCTTTTTGGTTGCCACTATAAACACCAAGGGATTTGGTGGGATTTGTTTATACAAAAATTTAATCTGAAAAAGGGACACTCAGTTCAAAGTATAATGCAGTGGGTCTATCACCAAAAAACAAAAAAAAAACAAAAAAAAGGGCTCAGGTTATTTTGTTTGCATAACAAAGCTTTGGAAAAAGGAAAAAAAATAGAGGAAAAAAGCAGCCCCCAAGACAGTATTGCCACTACTGTACCGAGTGTAACCTTCCACTTGAGAAAGTAACTAAGCAGGAAACCATCATCAGCACTTCAAGGAACTTCTAAAAAATTGTTTATAATTAAAACCTCCTGGACGTGTTTTTCTGGATTTCAAAGAACACAAATTAGACTTCCGGCAAATAGCCCAAATTAGTGAACTTCTGTAGCTGTAGAGTACACGTAGAGTATCAAAGTCTTTTCTTAAACTACACGCAGAATAGGTTGTAACTATTTCACTGTAATCCAAACGGACAGAGCAAGGAGTCCCATTCTCTCTCGACACTTGCAGATGGCGACGGTTCAGAGTTCCAGAATGCATGCAAAGATGCAGTCAGAACAGAGTTCCCAATCCAGGCAAAACTCAATCATGTAGTCGACCAGGTAAGTGCATAAACTAGCTCAGGAACTGCAATCACCATTTCCACAGAAGGGAGTCTTCAAACTCTGGACACATCTTTGTTACAAGAGGAGGCTCAGTTTTTGTTGCTGGGGTTTGGTTGGGGTTTTTTTAAATCTTTTTTCAAAACTCAAAGCAAGTTTGTGCAATAGAGGTGTGGTGACCCTGGACCGCTACAGCCACTTCTAATGTACAGATAGCACTACTGGACCAATAAAGTGATTTTAATGCCTACCAGTGGCTTTCACAAAGCAGAAGGCACAACAAAGTTCCAAAAACATCAGCAAGTACACAGACTTGCTGAAGAGGACAACATGGAACACAGCACAAGCTGTGTGTGTTGACCATGATCCCCTTAGAAGAGCATTCACTTGTAATACTCTAAGTCCCAATCAACCATCCAGAAAGGATAAAACCAGAACAGTTTCACATACTGCTCATTTTAAACAGGATAAGCTACTAGGTTAATTAACATCACCTCACTCTGCAGCCCCATTATCCAGACAATTGTGTAGAACAGCACTATTTTAGATTTAATTCCTTCCCTTTTGAGGTGGTTCACAGAAGGGTACCCACTCAACAATATTTTGCATGGGCAAATCACAGTGTTTCCTCACTCCTAAAGTTGTATTAATTTACCATAACCTGAAACTTATTATTGAAGAGGGCATAACTCCTTGTTAGCTGGGGGACAGAGGGGATGCACTGCCTTTGAGCAAGTGGTACATTTCATACATATAACAGAAAAATCAGTTAAGTTAGGTAAACCTAAGTGCAGCACATTGAAAGCCAATCTTACACTGTGACATAATACTGATCTGTAAATAACCCAATATGCAAGTGTTAGAAAAAAAGCATCACTCTAGTCTCAGAAATCAAAGACTGTGGGTCTGGAGCTATTTAAAATGTCTGTGGAATACTGGTTTCTTCTTTGAAGTAGTCTGAACAATGGCACATTAAAAACACTACTCCAGTTCTCAATGCCTTCCTTTATGAAAAAAATGACAGTGCACCATTTCTGACTTTTAGTCAGCTGTGTTAGGGACACAAAGAGCTTTCTCAGAAGTACCTATGCCTGATGGCTACTCACAGGCTATTTTATCCTCTTCCATTTCACCCATGTATGGGAGTAGCTCACAGTACTCAGCTAAGCTTCAAGTTTGAGATGCTGGGGAACCCTTAGTAGCAAAAGCACTATAAAAAAGTTTAACTATCCCTTTCATCCTGCATCAGACTGTTAAAAGCAATTATAGACAAAGCACCACAATCTACTAAGGAAGCCTACTTCAAACTATGGCACGGAATTAAAAGCTTAGCAGTGTCCTCTGCTTCAAATGTACGCTATTCAGGCGTCAACATCATAAGAACTGTGACTTAAATATGGTTGGAATATTTAAGTCTTCTGGAAATGTTTATTATGTCAAGGTATCTAGCATGTATTTCAATAGCCACAAAAGGGAATCCCAGACTGGAAAGCATTTTGTTTTCAGGAGGTCTATGCAATACCCTCTAACAAGAAAGATCCCGCAGGACACTAATCAAAAGGCAGGGAGGCGCCGCATAATCACCAGAACGCAGAAGAACACTAACTCTGAGCTCATCAGCATAATATTAAAGACTTCATTACAAAACTCCCACTGTTCCTTCAAATAACGTAGGAAAGCTATTGTTGGAAATGTGTGGCTCTTTTTTATTAGTTTCCTAAAAGATTTCAAGTTTAAAATAATATCTGGCAATTGAACCCCAAGTCACAAGCTTGTGCAAAAATTTGTTTAAAAAAAAAAAACTTTGTATACAAAATAGGTCTTTGAAACAAATTCTGCACTATACAGTGGTAAATAAGAAGACAAATACATATTTCACACTTTTTATTTACAAATTTTATAATACCAGTCACACATTTCAGAACCATTTATTTAATTGTAAAGCAGACCACTCAAGTTTTACACTAAACAAACTGTCTCCAGGCAACACTTTTTAAAAAGTGGCTTAGTAAAGGAGATCACTTTCCCAGAAACAACTAAAAACTTGCCTCGAGTAAGCTACAGTCACAAACAATAACTAGGCATAACTAACCATTGATACAGGTTTTAAGACATCTTTTTAAAAAACCCCCACACTTCAGGGCAGGCTCTAAATCACCCAGAAATGAAAAAAAAAATGACAGCATTGTTATTCATCACAAATCATTTTATACACATCCACTGCCCTTTAGGAGATATAATGGTGAGAGCTATTAGATTATGAGGTCACCTCCCCAAGGAATGGCAAAACTCAGCCACCGGCAGCATTTAAAACTAGACTGGAAGAGGTCTGTGGCATACTAAAAAGACATCCTGCATTGATAGAAAGATAGATTAAGTAACTTAAGAGATCCTTCCCTCCCCCATCATTAGGTAGTACAATTCTCACCATTATAAACCACGATTTAAAGCCAAAGGAAAAAAGCCTTTTAACACCTGAGATCAGAGGGAGCAAGGGAAACAACGAGGGAGGGGTGGCTGGCACCATGGGGGATTGAAAGAAGAACCCTTTTCTTACAAAATGCTCATTAAAAAGGTGCTGTAAACCCCCATCCATGTGTAGTGGCTGACTGATGTCAGCAACTGCCTGGGCTGGGCTCAGAGGGAGCCTCCTCTTTCCCTTTTTATATCATGTGCCTTTCAGACGCCATGTTAGGATCCTACAGGCTGCTGCAGCTTCTACAGTCAGGGACAATTTCTTCTTCCCCATCCTCAACCAATAAACTTCTCTAGCCAAAATATACTAAATATACACACAACACTAGCGTTACTCGGGACACAGTTCACCTGAAAGCCAAACAGATTATCCCAAGCCCCCAGAATTTTCTCTAATCAGTCAGAGCAAAACAACCCCACCACCACCATACACTTCTCTATCCGGAGAAGATGACCCACAAACTTTTCTATACGATAAGGGTGCCCTCCACCCCCCAATTAATCTCTCACAGGGACCGCACTGGGAAAATGGCCTTAACTGATACTTAAAGGTCACTATATTTAGCCCTTCAGAAACGGACAATTTAAATTCTATAAATTTAACCTTATTTCCCCTTAAACTACCCCCCCCCCAAGAAAAACCCAACCCTCCATGAGATCTCCCGACTCAGGCCCTCTATAATGACTGCAACATTCACCTACTGTCCAAATCGCCTAAATTCAAGGGTTTAGACACCAGATTCGAACACCGAATCTTGGCTCCATATAGGGGGAAAACCCAGCTGCGAGGGCGCGGAGGTGCAGCTGCCCAGTCACTGCCGGGCCGCCATGTTGTGCCTGCTATTTACACGGGGCTCGCACTGCGAGCCACGCTCCCCTCCTCTCACAGCTTCTCCTGGGACGAGTCCCAAACCCTTCCCTAATCCTAACAGGGTGGTGTGGGGGCTGCTCCCCTCCCTCGAGTCCCCTGCTCCCTATGCGATGGGGCAGTAGAAGCAAAAGCCTTAAGTTCGGTGATGGAAGAAGAAGCCCTCCCCCCGCTCCCCACCGCCTCGCCCCGTGCACCCTAATCCCAGGTGGGAGAGGCTTCCCTCTTCCGCCTGCTTACCTCACGGCGACCCCCTGCCTCCTAGACCCATCCGAGCCTCCGGCACCCTCCAGCTCTGTCCAAATCCTCTCCCTACTCGCTCCCTCACTACCAGCACCCTCCCCGGCACTACCTTCTGATCCCCCCTCGCCGCCCCAGCCCAGCCATACCCACCCCATCGCCGGCCTCCTCACCCCGCCCGGCCTCCGCCCGAGCTTCTCCCTCTCTCGCTCCATTTCCCGGCCCTCTTGCCCCCCCACCCCGGCTCCGCTGTGTCCCCCTGTCCTCCTCTCCCCCCTCTGCCGCTGGCCTCCCCCAGGCCGCCCTATCCCGCTGCCCTGGCCGGTCCCCCCAGCAGTATAGGTAGGAGTAGTAGTCGGTGGAATATAAAAACCTTGGCGATTTGCGCCTCGATCAGGGAGACGATGTCCTTGGCGAAGGGCACGTTCTCCTCGGCCAGGATGGTCAGCATGTTGATGTGCGGTTTGCTGTTGAACGTCAGGTCCTCCAGCGACGACTGGTAGTCGCGGCACGCGTCCTCCCGGGCCTCGCTGCTGCCAGCGTTGCTCTCCGGGGCCGACATGCTGCTCGAACCAGGACCCGACCCACCGACCGACAGCCCCCTCCCCGCGATCCCCCGCCGCCGAGCGATGCCGATGCCGCCCCCCCGCCGCTGCCGCCGCTGGGCTCCTCTACCGCATCCTCCGCGCCGCGACTCCCGCTGGCTGCGCTGCCGGTGCCGCCGCTCCTCCGGCCGCCGCCGGCTCAGTCTCGGCGCTCACAAAATGGCGGCGGCGGGCACGGCTCGCGAACCGCTTCCCGCAGCCGTTGCGTCATGTGAAATTGTGCTCGGGAGAGGAGCCAGCGCCTTGGAGGGCCCCTTTTGTTCGCCGGCCGCGCCCTGATTGGCTGGCGCCCCGCCTGCGCAGCTTACCATTGGCTCTCTCGTCAGCACAGCGGTCTCCGATTGGCTGGAGCCGCCCTTCCTCCTCGCTGACGGGCTCCTGAGGTCAGATCCCGCTCTCGCACCCGCGTCCCGACTCGCCATTGGCGGCGTGTCCCGGCCCCGCCGCTCCCGTCCCGCCCTGCCTCTTCCTCCCGCCTTCCCGTGCCGCCCTCAGCGCTGCTTGGTGCTCCCGGCGCAGTCCCGCCTCCCTGCCGGGCCCGCCCCCGCCCGCCGATGGCTCAGCACCGACAACCTGCTCTCCGGCGGAGCGGCCACTTCCAGGGACAGTACATTTTGCTTACTGGGTGGGAAGTGACAGGACGAGGAGTAGTGGCCGTGAACTAAAACACAAGGAGTTTCACCTCAACATGAGGAAGAACTTTTTCACGTTGAGGGTGGCAGAGCATTGGGCTGCCCGTGGAGGCCGTGGAGTCTCCCTCTCTGTAGGTATTCCAGACCCACCTGGACACTTCCTGTGTCACCTGCTCTAGGTGACCCTGCCTTGGCAGGGGTGTTGGACGAGATGATCTCCTGAGGTTCCTTCCAACCCGTCCGCCTTAGCAAGCGTCCCAGCCCTCCCCGTGTTTCTGAAGCCCATTCTGTCTTCCACCTTTATTAAGTAGTCTCCCCTGGCACCAGTGTTTCCAGGTCTAAACAGAGCCAGGAACCACAGGAGTGAGCTAATAGCGGGGGAAAGCTAGACAGAAAAGTAACAAAACCTGTCCTTCCTTAGTCATGAGATTTGCCCAAAGGTATCTCTTTAAAGTGAACCTGCTTGCAAAGCCTTTTCAGGTATAGTCAATCCTTCCTTCCCCCACTACATATTTCCTCATAACTATGGAGAGCTGTCGGCATTTGAAAGCAGGCAATAGGTGAATGCTTCATTAAAATACACTGCAAAAAACACATCATGTGAGATCATGTTTAAAGTGTAAATTACATATATATGTGCATATACGTATATATTCTGCAAATATAGCGGAAAGATAGCAAAACGAAAACCTGACTAGCTTCTAGTAAAAGCTGCTGTTTGTCATTTAATCTGACTGCAAATGTACTTTAGTTTCTGTCTTCATATTTGTATCCCCTTTCTGAAAAACAGGGAAGGAGGGGACAGGAAATACAACAACGGCTTTTATTTGTTTGTTGAATTGCATATTCATGTTTGTTCCTGTAAGCCTTGAAACACTGTACTTTGAACACACTGCTTCACCTTTACAGTGTGTCACCACAAGATAAGAAAATAAAACTGAAGTTTCTGTGACTGGCTGACCAAAGATGGAACTGCAAGGCCTCTTCTCAGCATAAATACTAGCAGCTATTTGAAGCCCCCCTGTTCATGAATAATATTATTTATGTACTAGGAATCAAGCCATAATGTACACCCAATTTATTTAGCAGAAACAGTACATACTGTTCAGTTCCTAGGGGAAAAATGGGGGGGCAGGGAAATGTTTCTCCTCCTCAAACCACTGTGTTTGTAAGTTAGAATGCTTGTTCGTACTAATTACAGGAGCAAAAACAGCAGTATAAACAAGACTGCGTTGATGAAGATGTCATGTGGTCCCAGGCCACTCTCAAAACCAGATCTGCTGTTTACTGATCAGGAAAGGACTGATGCGACGCAAAACAATTTGCTGCCCTCCAGAACACAGTCTTCCTGAGGCTGAGTACACCCAGCGTGCCTGAGCAGATCTAGTGTTCTAGTGTATTATTACTTTGTCTTTACTAGTCTTCATGTGAAGCCAGTGGTACCTCAGCAAAGTCTACAGGTTGTTAGCGAGAAGTTGCTTGTGAGGCCCCCATGCTGATGAGTTGTGGGAATGCTCTGTGCTCTAAGCAATTTTTGAAACAACTCATTAAGAGTTGTACAGAAATGCCCATTGAGTCTATCCTTGGGCACTCTAATGAAAAGTTGTTTATTGTTACAGGAATTGCGTTGTACCAGCAACGTGTGCAGAGTGTGGGTTTATCTGTGCCTGCGAAAACACACCTTATACACGTGTTCTTGAAACCACCTCCTGTCAAAAGAAGAGTTTTGCTGAGAGCATCATTTAGAGATGCTTCTGGTACAGCTGTATCCCATTGCTTCTTACAGCAGTTGATATAGCTGTCAGATAAAGTTTGGGTATTTGGGTTTTGGTTTCTTTTTGTTTTTTTTTTTTAATAGATGCAGCTATGGGTTTTGCTGGTATAAAGCCCATTAAAAAACCTCCAGACTAGACCCACATATAGCCCACATGACTTGAGAATCACCAGCAATTGATAATTAAAGATATTTTGCTGAATAGTAATGTAATTATAGTGCTAAATAGCAAAATAAAGAAAGATACCTTTCAAGATTCTATTACATTCTAAAACATCTGTAGTTGAAAATACTCATACTTCTGTTTACGCTTGAGATTATTTTTCTTGGGAAGTTTAATAAAATTACTTTAAGCTGCTTTGCAGCTAGGCAAGGATAGACAAAAAAAAGGATCTCGAGGCACCCAGAAATGTTCTTGCTGCTTTTCATTCTGAAAAATAAAAAAAAAAAAACTAATTGAAAATGCATCTTTTTTGACATGTTAGAAAAAGGAAAACACAGACACTAAAGAAACAAACACAGTGTAGATTTTTAAATATTGGTTTAATGAGATGTAAATTACCCCTCTGTATATGAGCTGAAGTCCTTTGTTCTCCAGCCAAGATTCTCTTAAGGAAGCAGACTGTTTCTCGGTGGGCCTCCCAAAGGGTGAAAAGCTTTATACTCTCATCAAGCCTCCAAAGCAGCTCTGCTGTCATCAACCTCACACACTTCAGTAGTTGATCTGTAGAACAGCCTTGACTAGAAAGTTTGCCAATGTAGTTACAGTAGAAGACCTGGTAAACCCTCATAGAGTTATAAAATTGCTTTTATAATTATCTATTGCTTATACCAGAACTGCAAAGGATGTTTTGCCGTTGAAACTACACCTGTGGATTTTTGCCAGCCGGCATAGCTGTATTGATTGGTGAATGTTGTTACAGTCCTGGTATTGCTAAATCAGCAAAACTTTTAAAGATAAACCAGGCCTCCATCATCTGCCTGTCAGATTACTCTTTGTCTAGGTTACACAGGTCTCACACAGCTTCCCTCACTTTTATTCACCTTTAGAGTTGTACCTTGGTGACCTCTGAACTAGTAACCACAAGCCTTTTATAACAGGATTATCTCCCGTTTAGAGCTAAGCACCTAGGTTGCTCTGAATGCAGAGAGCCTAGTTTTCTCCATAAGGTCAAAATGTAGGAAATGCTGGAATTGCAGATTTGTGGAAGCACTAAAAATTTCAGTTTACTTTTCCAGTGTCTGGTGGTGAATAGAGATGAATTGGACATGCCTGAGGCAGGAACCATCTACTAACATTTCTGTACTTTAAAAATTCTGGATATTGTAACTTTTCTAATATAGTTTGGGTTTCACAGCCTCAGAAATTCTAAAGGTGTGATAAATACATTTAGTAAAAGATCATTTGCTTGGTTGATAATTAGGAAAAATTCAAATACTGACATACTGAAAAATATGTTTAGTATGTCTAAACAAATGTACTAACCTGTATTGCCCTTCAAAGCTTTGCAAGATAGTCCTGACAGCTTGTAATCTCGGTAACATTTTCATTATGGTGGGTTCATCTTTACAGTAAGGCAGACAGATCTCAAATAGCAATGGTCCAGGATCAAAGGCTAAGAATAGATAGGAAACAAACTGTTGAGTGTACATGTTCCTGCCTTGGTCAATCTACACTAAATAGTGTGGGGGAAAATAAAAAGGCAGTGTCCTAGTTACAGGGGCTGGGACCAGTTTATCACTATGTGGGTATAACCAAAACTGTGTATTCTACACCCTCTGTCATTTCTGATGGACTGTTAGTGATGGATCATTTGCAGCAGCTGTCCAGGGCACACCTGACACCTCAGGGTACAAGCTGGGTGCTAAAGAACTCTTCGAGGAGTGTTTATTTGTTTTCACACCAATGACTCAGCTGTGATAACTCCCCCTGGGGAGGCATAAGCACCTTCACACCCGGCCTGAGGGGGCAACTCTGCTTATGGGCCACAATGGACTCGCATAATAGGCAGCTGCAATGACCTAGGCTATCAAAGATTCCAAAATATCCCATGACTCACAGAGTTAAATCACCCACTGTGAAACTGCCCGCCCTGGAGGAGCTACTGGACATTCCCACCTGAACCCGAGCATATATAATCTTGGAGTTTTGGATCTTCCAGTGCCACTTATCAGATCCAGAGGAGAACCAGAACTTCAACAGGACTACAACCATCATCCAGACCAACAGGTTTTCCTGTTTCCAAATGGGGGCTATGTGGTGCTCAGCACAGGGGCTAATGAAGACTGTTCTGTTCTGTTCTTTTGTGGGGGTCCTCGGTTATACATCTGTCTTTGTGGATTAAAACCAGTTTTTCTCTGTATCATTGTATTTATTGTAATATTTGTTGTAAATTGTAACTCTGAATTATAATCTCTCTTGAGTTGGGTTCATTTCTCCCGCTGGTTTACTTTTAAACCAGCACAGGCAGATCTCTGAAACATTTTGGATAGTATTATCAAACCTAGCATTTGATATGTGGATATAGCACCCAAAGATGTGACAGTGAGCTTTTGTGAACCACAGCCTTATTTACACTGATTCTAACTAGCTGGGTTACCAGTAAGAGCCTGACTGCAGCAGTGTTCCTGGTTCTAAAGAATTGCTGAGTTCCCACAAAGACTTGTGTAATCTTTTGAAACCTCATGTTATCACAGCTAAATTGTTACAGGTACCTGGGTTGACATGCTACCAGCTCACCTTCTGAAATGACATCTTGGAAGGTCTTAAGAGACTGGAGGACTCAAAACCCAGATAATATTTTATTCTGGCACTTCTGTGTCATCCTCAGCTACCCAGACAGATGTTTATTACCATTCTCTGTTAGCTGTGACTAGATGACATTTTGCTGGGCAAGGTTCTGGGTTGCTACAGAAACTGTCTCTGCAGATCCATTCAATCAAGCAAGGCTCTAGTGACAAGACTCATGCTTTCAGCAGGAACATAAATAATTCACATTTTTGCTGGCCAGCTCTCTGTGCCTTCCCTACAAGCAAGCTGGCTGCTCAAAGGAAAGCGGCTGTGATTAGTTGAACTAATATCTAGAGAGTTAAAGGCATGTTAGAAAATATATTTTGGAAAGATTTTGCTTCAGAGCCTAATTTTTTTTTGAGAAGGGCAACACCAGCAAGACTGTCAACTGTTTTTCAGAGAGATAATGGGAAAGACTCTTGGTTTAACTAAACCTGCTCCTATCACATCACATTCCACTCCCCCAGTTGTCCCTCAGTGCAGTACAGTAGCCAAGGAGGCAGCTGGCTTTCTCACTGATAAAGCACACAGTCACGTAACACCACGGAATTAACCTGGAAAGGATTCCCTGGTGTTTCAGATTTGCCTGGCTGTCCCTACCTACGGACAGCCATTGGCACAGATATCACTGGGTAACCATAACAGCAAAGGACCTACAACATTTAGGCTCTGTTTAAGCAGGGTGCTGGAACTGCTCATTAAAACTTGGTGTAACTACTATAATACACGCAAATTCAAGAGGATTCCCTTCATGCAAGTCATACACTCTTCTCACTCTGACTTCTCCCACCTATGCAAACTATCCATCCAGTATTTAATCCATCTCCTTCTCAAATATGCTGTTCAGTTCTGGGAGCTCAACTCTTCCTTCCGCAACAACAACATCCCCTTTTACAACTATTTTCAATGAATACGGGATGAATGTCAACAAAAATAGGATGGATGTCAATAAGTATGGGATAAATGTCAATTAATACTGGAAGATGGGAATCTGCAGCAGTGTTTGCATGAGCCAAGGTCTCATCCACCTTTAGCAAGTCAATAGCCCCAGAATTTTGTGAGTAAATTCCATGTAATTAAATAATATTTAGATTGTATTAGTGTTTAATGTGACTGCAGCTAGCCCAGCCTCAGTCAGGGACGGATCTTTTCTTTCTGTTACAGTGTGGCCTGATAAAAAGTCCTTTAGCTCTTACATGTGTGCTGGTTTGGGCAGGGGTAGAATTAATTTTCTTCACAGTGGCTGGTATGGGACTGTGTTTTGGATTTGTACTGGAAACAGTGCTGGTAACACAGGCATGGTTTCGTTACTGCTGAGCAGTGCTTTCACAGAGTCAAGGCCTTTCTTGCTCCTCACCCCACCCCACCAGTGAGTGGGCTGGGGGTGTACAGGGAGGGGACACAGCCAGGACACCTGACCCCAACTGTCCCAAGGGATATTCCAGACCGTATGATGTCTTGCTCAGCATATGGAGCTGGGAGAAGAAGGAAGGAAGGGGGATGTTTGGAGTGATGGCATTTGTCTTCCCAAGTCACCATTACGAATGATAGAGCCCTGCTCTCCTGGGAATGGCTGAACACCTGCCTGCCCATGGGAAGGGGAAAAAGAATTCCTTGTTTTGATTTGCTTGCGTGCACGGCTTTTACTTTACCTATTAAACTGTCTGTATCCCAACCCACGAGTTTTCTGACTTTTACCCTTTCTCACTTTTACCCCACTGGGGTTAGGAACGTAAGTGAGCAGCTGCAGCTGCGTGGGGCTTAGTTGCCATCTGGGTCTGAACCCCAACAACAAGTCACGTGTCTTTCTTTAGTGGTCACCTGCATGTGTTGGAGATTGTAGATGCCAGATCATTGTGCTGGGAGCTGCCACCTGAATCAACAGCCCCTCCTGCCTTCCCTATTCTCATCACAGCTGTTTGTGGCTGCAGGACATTCTGGGGTTTTTGACGCTTCTGTGCATTGCACCTGCTTACTAAATGTTTTGAAGTTGGTGTGGGAGAATGCACCTGGTTTTCCTAGGTCCCTTTTTGTTGGGGTTTGGGGTGTCTGGGGTCCCCCCCTGGGTCGGGGTCTCCCCCCACCGCCCGCCTCTTAGGGGCCGAGACAGGCGGCGGGG
>JAWWLV010000001.1:34148723-34162475 GCA_035041135.1 Platyrinchus mystaceus
GGGGGTTGTTTTTTTTAATTAAAAGCAAAGCTTAGATTCTCTTTTATTAGAAGAAACTTGTCCATCAGAAAATGCATGGTTTGGCAGTGAGGTGTAAAATAGTTTTCCCTCAAGTCAGTAGATAAGCTAAGAGGTGTCTTTCTTTCTAGTTCTTGGTTTAGATTAGAAGGAAGCTTGTGAATTGAATTTGGTTGCTGCTCCTTGGGGCATTTTTCTGGGAAGAAATATTATGATTCTTGGCTAAAAGTCTCCTCTCATTGCCTGAAAGTGTCAAACTTTGGGGTTCAGCTTACACTACTAGCCCAACAACAGCTTAGTACTGTGGTGAAAAATCTTTCTGTGTGTATTGTATTGCAAAAGGTTTCCAGCATTTCTCTCGAGAAGAGCAAATCCAGTCCCAGGGAGGTGTTTTAACTCTGACAACTCAGCTGTGGTTCCAGCAACTTTAACACTCATGGGACTCTGAGTAGGAGGCAAAACAGACACCCTCTCTTTTCCCACTCCCATGCTAGATGGCTTGCACTGCTATGCATCTCCCTACCAACACGCCTTCCCTCTCTAGGTTTCAGCCTGGACAAGAAAACCCAGGCATGGATCAGAAAACAAATTATTCTTGCAGTGACCTGAGTTTGTATGTTCATTAAATGACATTGTTACTACCTCAACTGCAGAAGCACTTTCAAGAAACCCTTCTCTCCTTTTTCTACCCTGTACAGCTGTCCTATATGAAATAATATAAAAAAAATCAAACCTCAGCAGAGACCTGGACTCTGCTGCTGGAGTAACCACATAGAGGGTGGGGGGACTGCAGCATTATCAGCATGCTATCCCTTGTTATCCAGAATAGGCTATTCCCTGATTCTTCAAACAGGATTTTCCTGTTACTGTGTGTGGGCTGACTCTGTGTGTCTTTCTGACTCTTCCTACTGCTATGATTGTTATTGTCTCCCAGAAATCTTTATGGATATTGAGCAAGGAGGCATAAACCTGCTCAGGAGAGTAGTATTGGTGCTTGGCAAACCCAGTCTTTCTAAGGGACAGCCAAGTGAGCCAAGTGAGCAACCACCCCCCTCAACCCTTTACATTAAGGAACAGTTTTTGACTTAAGCCTATTTTGTATCTTATAAGAAGATTAAAAGAATTAAAGAGAAACCAAGTGACCTTTTCAGTCCATTTAATATTAAGCATATGACACACAGCTTCATCTTATACAGGGCCAGAATAAGCAGAATAAGTTATGCTGCTCTTGGGGACTTCCAAGCTGGAATGCCCTGGCTGTATCCATCTCCAGAGGATCTCCAAAGCTTTGTAATTGCATACATGTGCCACTAGCTACAGTTCCTGGAAAAAAAAAATCCTATTTTTGTTGTAACAGAGTAATTACTTCAGTACACTGAAGAGGAAAGCTCTCTTGGCTGTGCTGCAAAGATTTTGAGGAGATGGGAAGTGGCTGGGGGGTGGGTGGGAAGGGGCACGTGAAGCCATGGCACCACTGCAGACCCTGCCCAAGGGGTCTTGCACAAGGTCCTCATGAATCAGCACTTCTTTCATTGATGGTCTGAGTAGGCTCTGCTCATCAATCACATCAGTACAATGGTGGCACACTGGTGTGGGGGACATGGAAGGGACAGAGAATGTGGCCTTGAAACAGGTGCCCTACAGCAGATCTGTGCCTGACAGCCTGTTCCCCAAGGCTGCAAGACAAAATGATATGAGCATGATGACTTCTTCCATACTGGTGGTGCCTAAAGCACCTTGCCTTTCCATCAGTAAATGCCAAACTAAGTTCAATCTTTTTGAGGACTCCATAAACACTACAGTAAAACAACTCACTGGCTGACCTAAATGGGAATGATTACAGAAGTATTCAGAATGTTCTTTTTCACAACCATCATAAAAGTCCAAGGCTAATTCCCAAGTGCTTTTACAATCCATTTGCCTGAGTTGCTAGTAGGAAAATAGCTCCAACTACAGTTTATCTGCATGGTGTAGGAACATGTATCTGTCTAATATCCCTGTCTTCTTGCAGCACTGTGTTAGTTCAAAATATACGTACAGTACATATTATTGATCATAAACAATCCATAATGAACTAACAAACTGTCCTCTTTACACTGGGAGCAGCTGGTATATTGGGATATACTGTGAGAATCAGCATTTGGAGATGTGCCAAGTGAGATAGAATTGAGACATGTTACTGGCCTGGTCACAGCCAGTTCTTGCTTTGAGCTGGCTTTATATATGACAATACCATGTTTGGGAATTTTGGCATACTTTTAAACATATGTAGACAAAAAGTAAAAGTCACGTATTTCTGTGTCTAATGCTGTGAAATTCAATGCTGTGAAAGGAGACAGAATCTAGCCCCATAATAAAACTGACCCATGATAATCCAAATATATGTATACATCATCTGTATTTTATATGATTTAGGCTGCAATTCCAGTTAAGTCAATAAATTTGCAGGTTTAAATTATCCAGCCACCAAGTAAATACAGCAGATAAGCAGAATATATATGTATTGATGAGCTGGTGAGCTGCAGCAGAATTCAGAAGCAAGCAGGCACATTAGTAGGTTGCTCAAATAAAATCTTTTTAGATTCTCTGTCTGCATTTTCTTCCTGATAGCAGAAATTCTGGCTTCTTCTTTTGCCTTTTCCCCCTAGCAGCTTCCATCACAGGAATAAGGAAGTATAAAGGTTTTACCCACACTATGTGAAACACTGCAAAATGCACGCACTAGCTCATAAAGAGATAGAGAAGCAGCAAATATGCTTTGTTGAAGCTCTGCATTTGTATTAGAAAGGGCCCCATGCTGCAAACTGTGCAGAGATACCAGCATTTAAAAGGGCAAAAATCACAGTGATTAATTAGCCCAACAGGTTAGCTCTGCTGAGGTGCTTTAGAGTCCTTCTCCTTTGCCTTGCCCTTTTATTGCTCTTTACTTCTGTCCTCACTTCTCTGTACTCACCTTCTGTAAATGTGAATGATCAGAAGAACAACTTGATGATTCCAGGTCAAAGTTTAGCACTGGGTTTACATTCAAATCTCTATGTTCTGCAATTTGCTTTTGTCATTAAGCGTGCAAATCAGTGCACTAAGCATAGGGCAGGGGAACAGCCTCTCCAGCAATTAACTAAGGAATTCACATTATAATCCTGCAAGACACCTAAAGGCAGGCACATCCTCATTTCAGAGGTAATAAACATTTATAATTATATTAACAGCCGAGTCAGCAGATTTGAGGTGGACTTACTTCCAGTTTTCCCTCAAAACAATTGTTCCAAAACATATAGCTCTTAACTTCAGAAATCAGATTTTGTTAAACATAAAGGAATACTTAAAACAAACAAACAAAAACACCAACCCCTCCCCCCCCCAACTATAGAGAACACTTCAAGTTGGGCAGAATAGAAAGTTTCTAAATTAACTCCTTGGAGGGCAGGTTCTTTCTTTCAAATGCTTCTCTCTGTCCCATCCTATCTTTAAGATGTTTTACCCAACTCATGATGCTTAACTGCACCAAAGTATGTTGCACCCTTTCCAAGGGTCCAACCATGGCTGCAGCATCCTGGACAAGACAGAGGCAGCATCTTCCCTGGCACCAAAACAACAGCCTGTATGTTTTATTATATACCATATTCCAGGGGACACAATAGATAGTAAACATGAAGAGAGCAGGTACTACCCCTGCAAGTTGCAGGAGGCCCCACGGCTGCAGCTGCTTTGCCCTGCAGCAGTTGTCTGGATGCTCTGTAATTGCCTCCTTTGTCCTGTTACAAACCAGCTGTGTATCGAGGTAGGTGTCCATTAGAGGTGAATATATTTGGCAATTTTATGTCTTGTGTTGACTTATGCAGGTAATGAAGGCACGCTAGCAAATCCATAGCACATAAGTATATTTGTAATCTATAAACAGCTACATTCTGAGTATTGGAAGACAGGTATCTATTGTGGTTACTTTACTGGGGATGCTAGAGCCTGTGTAATGTAAAGGGTGTAGGCAGTCACTTTGGAGATGGATACAAGAGGCTGGTGATTTCACCCCAGAGTTGTATGCCCTCACAGATTGTGACCCAGGCTGTGGTCTGATGAAGTAAATACATTTTGTGTCCCACGCGTGGTTTGCATGAAAAGGGTGAATGCACACGCATGAATCTCACAAAGCACATTTGCCTTATTTACTTAAAATTTCACCAGACTGATTAAAAACAAAGCAGTGCTCTATGTTTTATATGATTTAGGTTGCATTTTCAGTTAAATCAATAAATTAGCAGATTCAAATTATCTGGTCACCGGGTTACCACAGCAGATAACCAGATCACATAATGAAAAAAGTAATTTTTTTTTTTTTTAAGCTTATCTCGGAATGTAATGAAGGTCTAGTTTTCTTTTAACCTGAAAAACTGAACGACTATTTAGCTAATATTTCATTGACACAGTTAACATGTCACTGGAGGACTCTGTCATTACTGGGCATAGGTGGCTGTGGAATATTAAGTGTATATTTTGGTCTTTGGCCAGCTAAATGATCCAAGCAGACAAGAACTGTACCCACGCTCAGTTCAGCAAATGCAGTTAAACAAATGTTTGTGTCACATCTTTAAATCTCCCTGTTAGTACATGTTTCATGTTGTTCTTTGCCATCTCAATGCAGTTACACAGAGTATTTTTAAGATTTAACATGAAGACAGATGATGGTTGAATCATCTCCAACAGCAATTTTCAAATAGCAGTGGCTTTTTCACTAAGAACGTAACAGTTGCAGAGTGCTTTTGTTTTTAAAAACTGTAAAAGACAGTTCACCCTCCTCCTCTCTGACCTTGGCTTAATGATACAATAAATCCAATATTAGGGCCCTTAGATCATAACCCGCTACCCAAGGTCTAGATCAGCTATCACTCATGCGGTCAGCTAAAATTTCTTTAAAATTTTGCTAATTTCTTACTGACACACTTAATGTGATTACAACTGCTGCTCTCTGTGTGTCATTGTTACTTCATGTCAGATCAGATATCAGCTACCAGCTGTTACAAAACTCATATGAACTCCAGTAATAAAAACGATAGAAACAGCTTCACACATGCACTACACACACTAAAATTAAGACATTCTTTCACTGAGAAATAGTTAAAACAGAAGTGGTTCAAGCAGCTGTTTAATTTCTTAGGATCTCTCACCTGGAAGTCACTCTGGGATTTTACCAAATTAGTGTTCTTTCATAAGGGTGCAAGGCAGAGCGTGTAAGGGTCTTGGTTGAGAAAACAGCCCTGGCTCCTGCCTCACACTGCAAATGCAAGACTCTATCAGTATGAATTTTGTTTTACAAAAATAATTAAAATAATTAAAATTTCTTCAGCACAGTATCTCCTTACATCCCTTCTTTTCTTGTCAATCACTGTCATTTTCTCAACATTTTTAAAGCACTCCAGATTTTTACTGTGGACGAACAGAAGAAATAATAAGAGCTCACAGTTCATCGTGTTAGCTTTTGACTTAAAAAAACACAAGACTGTTTGGCATTTTATGAGAGGACACTCCACTAATACTCAAACAGTTTTCTTGTACCAGTTGTCAGGGGGATTTTAAAAAACCTCCCATGTTCTCCTCTATGTGTGAGTGAATATTGAGGCTTGGGAAGCTGTGGTGTGCTGTCAGTTTTGGTTGTAGTGTTTCAGGGAAGAGTGAGGAGAAGAACGGAGAGGGAAGCACTATCATTGCTGGTTTAAGTTAGCACTTGGACTCCAGGCTACTTGTGTTCAGTTAGATTTCTGAAAGATACAGCTGCTCTGTGCACTGCCTCACATCTCAGTTTGCAAAGTTTGATTTTTGTGTATTAAAAAATGGCATTTTTCAACAACTGAAGTTTTGCATTATTGATTTGTCTTGGGAGACTGACATGTTTTCCCCCATGCCACCCATGAACACATGGCGGGTTAGTATTTTCCTGTGCTGCTGTACCAGCACGTACTTCTTTCCTTTGTCATAGAAGCTGCAGGATGTGTTGATTCAGTAGAACAGACCCTGTAGTAACTGCAAAGACTTCAAATCCTTACAGTTCCAGCTGTTTTAGTGTTTGTCTTAGCTGAACTCAGTAGAATGACTGGAGTTGCAATAGCATGTGCAAAGTTGTTCTGCCTTTAGTAAATCTCTTTCCTTTGGCTTCTCACAAGATGAAACATCTTCTCAGCATTGCTGCAAGGCAGAGACAAGACATGTAGAGGAAAGAGTAGAGCTTGTTTTGCTGATAAGAAGCTGCTTTTTGAAACAGAAGACCCTCCTCTGAGTATGCGTTCTCTTCAAACATGTCACAACATCCTTGTTTCTAAAGTCCGTCCTGTCAATTCCTTCCTTGTTGATTTTGGCAGAAAGTTTAGACAAATCAAGTAACTGGTGACTAATCTCTGCTCTAAGAAAGTAAGATCCCACTGGGAAAGCTGAGCATATCCATTAAAATGTTCCACAAGAAAATTCATCATGTTGCATCTGTATTTTCCTTGTCAAAGACTTTGAAAAATTCTGTGCCTTGATGAAGCAACTGTCAGTTGTCAATATCTAAAGTCATTGCATTTCAAATCTGGAAAACTGTTGGCTCTTTTATCCCACCAATGTAATTCGGCTTGTTCAATCTTCTTTCCTCTTTCTTTATAGGAAAATAGCTAAAGTGAGTTGGCCCTAGGAAGGCACGATGGCTATACAACTCGCATACATACTATGCCTGAGTTCACACCATATCAGCTGTGTCCAGCAATAGGCAAGACCAATAAATGACTTATGACACTGTCCAACAGATGAACAGGAATGTCTCACTGGCAGAAAGGAATTAACAACAACATAGCGCTGCAGTCCCCAGATATTTGGCAGGACACCCAGCAGACTGCACAGTCACTAGAAATGCAGCTCTTCAGCCAAGACATTATGTTTTCAGAGTCAAAGTTAAACTAAACTAAGCCCCTGTGAATTAGAAGGACCATCCAGCCTGCTTTACCTAAGCCCCTGCTATATGCTGTAGAGAAAGGGTAAAATACCCAACTGTGCAAACCTGATGAAAGATTTTATGTTTTCACTTTCTCTGTTTCATCCCTTGAAGGGTCAGGTGTCATATTGCTGAGATTTCACTGGCATTAGGGGCTCTCTCCAAAAGGCAGGGAAATATAATCTTGTGGAGCGCTGCAATATGTACTTTCCATCTGAATCCAGAACTTTTTGGCCCCTGGACTCATTACTCTGTGGAAGGAGAGTTAGGTGCATATAGGAAATGCAATTAATCCCTAAAATCAAGAATTCATTATTTCAACCCAAACTACTAAACACAGGTAATTTTTTAGCAATTTATTATAATTCAAATCAGCAGTGATGTGGATCAAACCTTTTTCCTAGGAAAGCGCAGTAATTCATCCAAAACTGGTAAAACTGGGGCTAGTTCAAGTAAAAACTGCTGTCTGGTATCATCAATCCAAATCCCAGAGGACAGGTTGCAAACAACAAAGAGCCTGTACAGGGAAGGGTAAAAGGTTAGAGATGACTCAATATTGCACTGTATCATTGCAAACAGGAAGAGGCTATTTCATAAATCATGGGTCATTTCCATAAGTTGAAAGCCTATCTGTATACAAACAGGTCATTACAGCAAGGAATCACAAGATTTTCCATGTTATTAACCTTAAGCAGAGCACAAGTATTGGGCACATTAAATCCTGCAAAAAACTCTGTACAGTCTGGTGTAGAGTGGAAACTTCTGGAAAATCCACAGAATTTGATGGCACCATGACTAGTGTTTGCAATAACCTTCTGTTATCCTCCTGAACCTCTAATCCCTTAACCATTGTTGAGCCATTTCTCTGTCTTTAAATACATCAAATACACTTCTTGCATGTGGCTCTGGAAACAGGTTCATTAAGCTTAATCCCTGCAGATAAGGGTGATGTGAATCCTATTCATGTTTGGTATTGCCAGTGTTTTGTGGAACGGAAAACAAGAGGTTATCTGCAGTTTGTAGCCACTGGGAAGATGCCTCTTTGATCTTTTGCTTGAGTTGGTCACTAAGTTGCTTTATTTCTGCAAACAGAGAGGAATTTTACCTACTCTAGGAAACACTAAGGCCTCATCTGTGCTGTACGTCTGCAATAGTTCAAAAGATTGCTGGTACTCAGATGTTTGGGTTTTTTTTTTAATTAAAGAACTTAGATAGGAATTCCATTTTGAAAATAGTTCCCAAGTGGTAAATAAACGGAAATCAAGGACAGAAATTTTTGAATTTTTGTTCAAATCTTTTAAAACTACTTAAAAATGTGCAGGAAAACTCTCAACAGAACATCTAATTCAGAATATAAATCACTATATATTAGAACATGATGCATTTTCCATCATTACTTACTACTACCTTTTATTATGTACAGCTTCCCAACAGCTCTCCAGTCAACAACAGTCTGAACTACTTATACAGGTGCAATTGGTCCCATGGGGAATTCCACTGATTTCAGAAAAGTTAATGACCATCTACTAATTACATGGTTTTAACTGTCACACTTTATTCCCTTGGATGTGAAATCAGAGCCATGAAATCCATTAAGTGTCTACAGACCTTCAAAGATGAGGCCGAGTATTGCCCAATGGCAGTAACAGCAGCCTGCAGGCACAGTGGGTGAGATGTACCTCAACTAGAGGTGTAGGTCAGATGTCTAACACTGAGCTACTCTAACCTCTGCTCCGTCTGTAGTCAACAGAAAGGAACAGAAATCTCAAGAGACAAATTTGCCTCTCTGCAACACAGGCACAAGAATTGAGCCTATTCCTACATAAGTTTCTCCCATAATTAACTATCTAGTCATTAACTGTCGCACATAGTGGGACTCCACATGAGAATAATTATACAGGCACAAATGCTGTTTGGGATCAGGCTCCTGCTAGCTTGTGTTCTGTAAACTTTAGACTCTTGAATTAGGATAAGAGGTGTTGAAATCAAACCTGCTTTCTGTGCAGTCCTCTCCACAGAGTGCAAGGCCCACGCTGAGACCAGGCACCTGCTGGGTGCCTGAAGTTCAGCGAGATGACTTTCATTCGCTGTTAGTGGCTTATGTTTCAACCCCTAATAAATGCTAGAACATTGACAACTTATTCAGGTATTTATTTCAAGTACTTTGGTCCTAGGCTAAAGTAGTTCCAAATCATCACCAACATTATTTCAAACCTGTTTTCCTAAATTTAGTTATTTTTATTTTTTATTTTTTTTTATATTTTGGCCTCAGAAATGTGAACATATCTGGTGATGTCACAAATGGGCTATGTGAAAATGGGTCAGCAGTTAAAGCCATCTCAGGAAGTTACACTGATCTACAGATGGCTTCCAATATAATCTATGATTATGAATTAAAAGTAGGGGAACCCTACAGAGGCACTTTGATTCTCCTCGTTAAAATGTGTCAGCTTGTTTACCAAGGGATAACAGTTTTTAGACAGAACAGTGTAGATGTAACATGTAAGAAGGGGTGGGTTTGCTCAGCCTGCTGATGGGTTTATGTACTGTTGTATTTTACTGTGACAGGTTGGTTCCCAGAAATACGGTGGGTCTGCATTTACAGGGCATTTGCAAAATGGCACTTGTGTCTCTGCAGTATTTGAGGCAATTGGCTGTAGAGATTCATTTCTCCTCAGGTGTCATCAGTTTAGGAAATGGAAAGTGCTACTTGGAAATTTTAAAATGAAAACGTTAAAAATATGGAACTCAGCACATGGAAAGCACTTTTTGTCTACTTTTTAAATGTTATTAATGTGTCCCCTCTCCCCACCCCCACCACCTGAAGACTTAAGGAAAGCAGGGCTCTTTCCTCCAGGCTTTCTTTTTTCTTCTTTATAGTGATGGGATGCAGTAGCTGGAATTCTGCAGCCACCAGAATCACCATCTTCACACAGCTAACATATGGAAATTATCCTAGGGCTTCTCACACACTGAACATTGTGATGTACTACATGTGGGTGGCAAGGAGATAGTAGAAAAACAAAACCAAAGAAAACCACAGAAGCATGGAAACCCTGTGTGTTGGCACACACCTAGCTAGAAATAAAATGATGACAAAACCCAAATGCCATTTGTCAATGGTGGACATGAACAAAATAATACTTTGCTTTTCCTGCTATGTCACCAACTGCAGAGCAGTACATTCAGGGAAGACTGAATCCCTTTGCATTGCACAGAGGTGAACATTACCTGGAGGTTGCACACATAGAGCACTACCAAAGCAGTGGGAAAGCTCAGGGTGCACATTCCCTTTGAAAGGAATAAGAGTGGTACATCAGCAGTACCCAAGAGTGGTACTCACACCACAGAATGAAGCAGACATCTTCCAAACGCAGTATCTTCCAAACTCAGCATCTTGGCTGACGTGATTTGTACCTAAACTTACCTTCAGATAATGGAGAACTGCCTATAGCAAAGGGCTGGGACACCTGAGATACTGTCAAACCCGTGTAAATGAAGGCTGCAACGCCACTCAGAATGAATGGCAGCAATGTTATCCAACCCAGAGAGCCACAACACTCAAGTGTTGTCAGAAGAGACCCGACACATACCTGGTTCCATGGCCAAGCATGTCACATGCCTCAATACTCATGACAAGATTAATCCACCAGCAAATAACCTTCTCAAGGATGAGAGCTTAAAAGACAGATGTGATTGGACATTTTAACAAAATAATTAACACAAACTGTATTTGTAGGGGACCAGACATTCATGTTTGATTTGTTCTCAAGAGGGAACAGCTTCTCTATCCCACGAGTCTGTCAGCAAGACAAAGCTACTCTACTTCTCCATGATTCTCCCAACTAATTTATATTTTATGAAGTGTTAAATTATGATTATACAATAATGTATACAAATGTATTTAAATATATACCCTTTATATACATATATGCACATATTTCCAGATATTTATAAATATATTTACACTATAAAAATATGTATAAATTACTGTATATATTATTTATAATGAAAAGAAAATCTATTTATTTTCATTGGGCCTATTAAAAGTCCATTTCCTCACCTCCTTTTTTTCCAGGACGTAGCACTGGGACAGCAGTTGCTCCACTCACAATCTACCCTAGAGGTCAAAGTAGCTTTCAGTGGGCAGGAATTTGCAAGAGGCCAAATGGACCTCACTGATCTGAGCTAGTAAAGCTCATCCCCACCATTCATCCCTGGTGAGACACAGTACTCACTTGGCTGTGCAACACCCTCCTGCCAATTCACCTGAGGACTGCACCTGCCTGTACTTCACGTTTCTCTACAAAGGTTGGGAACGGCAACAATTTAACTCTTCGGATATGCAACTGCTATTTTAGCTGACATCCGCTAAAGCAGAGCATGTACAGTTAAGCCACTGCTCATCACTCTGAAACAGCTGCCACCACATTGTCCTCACCAGAGAGCAACATTTACCATTATCACAACGGAGGCAGGAAATCATATTTGCATAGTAAGAGTTCACAGCAGAGCAGCCAACTTCATTGGTAGCAGGAGGAAACTGGGATTAGCTTTTCATCTGTTATATGTGGAACATTTTAATACCTAATTCTCTCTTTTGCAAACCTACTCTGCCATGAAATATAAAATTATATTTGGCTATGTGTACAGGGGTAACGTATAACTCCTCGAGTGTAAGAATAAGTTCCATCATAGGAAAATATATTGGTACTCTCAGTAAGAAAAAAAAAACCCAAACTTAAAACTGTTCCAGCTCTCTTATTCCAGCTCTCTGTTCACGCTTGGATTTGTCTGGACTACATTGAGCTATCACTAGTGCTGCTTACTGACAGCAGGGTTTCTTGAGCTGCTGCCGCCTGGTCAGGTTACATGCAGCAAAACCACAAAAAGGCTGTGTCACAAGACCTAATGCAGAAAAACAGTTAAAAAAACCACCCATGTGTACAAGGGAAATCCTCCTGCTTCACCCACACAAACTAAAGTGCATCCTTAGATGCACAATTTAATGAAAACAGGCTTCAACAAGCCCAAGGACTTCTGGCTTCTGCTGTACATTTGGCCACCTGGTTTTTGTGCTGTGTTGCAAATGCTCTAAACTAGCTCACAAACCTGATTCAGGTTTTATAAAGTTGCAGTACTGTAAACCTCCTCCACTTCTACCCTGACACAAAAGCATACACAGGGACTGTGTGTCAACACCACAGTAGCTCGCTATGCTGCTCCAGGTAGCTGCACTGGCATGAAAGGGAAGAGAGTACTGCAGCATGGGAAGGCAAGCAGCAAACAGTAACACCAAGTCCTTACACTAGCAGCACCACCACAGCCTCTGCATCATGCAACTGCATTGTTCAACAGCTCAAAGCAGGGAGCTCAATACACCTCCTGGGAATGCATGCCCAAAGAGGCTCTACTGGAAAAAAAACTGGCTCTGATATGCATGAAACCAGAAACTGAGACTGCCTTGAGCAAGGTAGAGTAAGTCATCAGCTTCACACCTCTATGCTGGTTTAGAAAAACCTCTCCTGTCCTGCAGGACATCAGACCTATTAAAGACAAAGAACATATCCTTCTCACTTTGCGAGCCCTAGGCCTTGTGCATGCAGAACAAGGTTCAGCAGCAATGCTGGGTCACACAACTCAGCACGTAAAGTGACCAACCCTAGTGTGCCAGTCCCTAAATTGCTGCAAGAGCAGCGCAACACTCTTTTTTTCCATAAAATTGTGCACCAGGAAACCAAAGGCTAAAAGAGCAGCCACTGAATTCATGAAGCAGGAGGCTTGTGCAAACCTAACCTACGTGGACTGCAGCCAAGACACGAAGGTTAGCTACTCACTAGCAGTCCACTGAATTATATGCTTAGGGACACTGCATGTAAACAAAATGGAGCAAGTGAAACCATGTGAGCGGAAACTTGGCCAGGAACTGTGATACTCACTGTGGTTGCCAGTTTTCCAGGAAGAGGCACTTGCAAAAGAAATGTAAAAAAAAAAACCCCAAAAGTAATGAGGTGGTAGAAAAGAGTCAACTAGTGATAATGTACAGAAAAGCTAAAAGTTTGGGTAAAGAGACCAAGGAAGGGAGCAAACCCAGGAATTCTGGTATAGCCACTATCAAATGCTGCTGTCCCAGGAGTTGTGTGCTTTTTCACAGTGCAACCTTACCCAAATGAAATGGTTTGTGTGCACTAAGGAGAGCTGTGACTGCAATACTGTTGTTTAGGTACTCACCTGCCCAAGCGACTATTTTAAGCTCAATCATACAGGAGCCAAAATAAAATTTTGCACCACTGCACCCAAACAGATAGAGAACCTGAGAACACTTGCATGCATAATCAGAGACTCTAGCCTAACAATTTAGTTCCAGGACTTTATAAGAAAATAAATAATGGTGCATTACTTGACATAAAACTATGGTTGCTAAAATTAAATTTTAACCTCTGGTTATGGCTATCATTCTCCCTGTGTCTAACACTTTTCACCCACACCCTCACAAAAATAGGGACAAGGAACAGCATTGGAAGCTTGCCATAACTAAAGGCTCACATTGCTCTCGTCATAGAAGCCATCGTTTCCAAAAATGTATTCTTTCCACTAAGGTATTTTTAGTGAGCTTTTAATTTCGGTAGAACTTATGTGACCCTTAAAAAATCCTCTGCTGCCCCTCCCCCCCGCCTTTTTTATTATTTTGAAAGGAGTAAGAGCTAGTACCATGATCAATGATTCGTCAGCTCATGGACTGCTCACCTGGCACAGACACACGCATCAGCTGAGCA
>JAWWLV010000001.1:34162575-34177879 GCA_035041135.1 Platyrinchus mystaceus
TGCCTTCCCAAAAGGGAACTTCCCACAACTGGAGTCTTGGAGTCTCTTGTACTCAAAACTACCTGCAGTTTTTCACAGTGTCCTAACAATTTTAAGTCCTGCATGTTGTGATGACCATCTCCAATACCTCCAATGACATCAATTTCCTGTTTCAGTATTAGCTCTCTTAGCACCTCAATATAGAAGTCATGGAAAAAAACACATTCTTTGTTCTAGCAAGTTCTTTCAGATACCAGATCTTATGAACCCAGGGACTTGCAGTAGCCTGCACACCCTTTCCTGTTGTGTAAATGCTATTGAACTGCTGCCATGTTTTGAAGAACATGTTCACACTAACTGAGAAGGTTCTTGACTCTTCTTGTGCTGAAAGACAAAAAAAAAAAAAAGGTAACACTTCATAATTAGTCACTAGAATTATTTCCAGAGTAGCTTTACAAACTCCTTTTGCTATGCAGGAATACTAGGCTCTTCCAGATACTGGTTTAACAGCTTCCTCCCCACAATTTCACTGAGAACACTTAAAAAAGGCATAGAAGCCTTCCACTCTTTCCTGGTTTTCCAAGCTCGCCCCGTCAAAGAACAAAGACAACACAGTGTATTCTGTGCTATGATTACAATACTTGGGAACAGTAACATGATACAGAGGTACTTACCTATTCTACCAAGTTAAATTCACCCTCTCACCTTTCACCTACAGCAACTTTTTGTTAAAAACCTTCATGGGAGACAACTGAAACCAATCAACCAACCTTAATCGCAGCTTCTTCATCCTCCATCATCTGAGCAGTAACTTTGATGTGAAAGAGTTAACACCCTTCCACCATAGGCTTTGAAATAAGCAGCTGGAACTGTAGACAATCAAGCTTTATAGCTGGCATAGTTCAGAAAATTGGATTTTAAACCAAAACTCACATGCCAAGAGTAGTATAGATGGTATCAATCATTCTTACAAACTACATTCCACTAATGCTAATGTGCATACCAGGAATTATGTTAGGTCTGACAGCGAGTTAGCAAGAACCAAGACAATCCCAAGATGCTGCCAGTTCTCTCTGCTGCGCTGCCATGGATGTTGACACTGTGGTATTATAACACCAGACACCTTAAAAATTACATTATCATCCACTTGTACACTTCATCTTGAAATCTGTCTCATGCAGACTGCAGAGCTGGCTTACTACAGTACCCAGTGACTGCTCAATTTAGAGCATCCAAATCCTTGATGTTTTCATTAAGAGGAAACTTGTCAGAATGAAAGCTGAGACACAAAGACAGGTTTCTACATATTAACTTAAAGTTTGATTAAGCAATTTCTTCTTTAAGTCATCACATATTCCTGCTTATCCACATCTTCCTCACACTTCCTGCAGGATCTTTCAACTCTTTCTCTGGGTCTTCAGGAAACTGGGTGGTTGCTTACCTGAGTCCACAGTGATGAAAATCACTTCAGCAGCAAAGAAAATCCAGAGTTTTTGCAGTGCAGGATGTCAGCATAGTAGTGCAAGTACAGACAAACATATCAGCTTCATAAGCTGAGGACCAGACACACACCAGAGTAAGTTTCCATTAACAGCATTAAAACAGAGCATACCCACGTGTTTAAGAAAAGCCAAAGGCAGGCTTTCAATTCTATCATCACCTTGTATATTTTCATATGAAAAGCCAACAACACCTTTATTTCTGCAATAGGACTGTAAGCTTCTTGTGGATCTTGCAACGAAGACCTGTTGGGTCAGGAGAGACTTGTGCATTAGCGCTTTCAGGTGAACAGAGTATCCGAGTTTGACACATACAAACCAGGTTTAATCATTACCATTTCTAACAAGTTGTCAACAATGAGTAAAATCCATACGCTTACAAGTATCAGACACCTCCAAGCTGACTGAAGTGAACTACACACACAGAGAAAACTGTTTTACTTGTCTCTTGCATCAGGCATTCACTTGGGTAGTTTCTGAAGAAATTTCCCTTTTCCTACATTTTGATATGCTATAGCAACACTCTGCTGAGACATCAGGGAATCTACAGATAAAGAAACAAAGCATAAACAACAGTAAAAACAATGAAGTAAAACTACCTGCAAAGTGAGGTGCACTGCAACCTCCTCAGAGCAACAGCACTGACTCCAGTGAGATGGGGAAGGAGAGAGGGAAACCACTGCAGGTAAAACCAATTGTTTCTGAACCAGTTTAAGTAACAAAACATACTGTCATAATGCCAGCAGATCATCCTGGATGCAGATTTCACATACACTTTTTCTGCCAGTTATAGAAAAGACAATCGAGCTTACCCTAGATTATTCCACTGCAATACCTACCATCGGTACCAGGTATCAGCTGCACGGATAAAAGCACAGGGCTGAAGTCTACTGTGGACAACAGTTGTAACTGTGAAGTCATCATGTCACTGCCCCTTTATTTCACCTGCAGTTCCCCTAATCTAAAGGTATCTACATAGAGAAGAAACAGAAGTACAAAAGAAATAAAAGGGGCTGTACTGTAATCCAGAACTCTTCAGATGTACAGAACTATTAATGAAAGGTACAGCAGCAGCAGAGCGTTCCACCCCCTCTTTTTCTTCAGTCATGAATATGGCAAAATGGGACAACCTAGCCATGAGGAGAAGCACTCACAAGACACTGGACTTTTTACAGGATGGCAAGCAACTGGTTCTGATTCCTTAGCTGGAGAGAGCTGCATGTAAAGCCACAGAAGAATGGCACACGTGGCTGTAATACGAGCAGATCTTGAAAGGCTGCAATGTTCAGGTGAAGTAAATGCATCACAGGACATCTCACGACATCCTCCCTCCCCCACTCGAGTGTCTCCTGGGGCAAACACACTTACCTGTGTAGTTACTATGAGACAACCTGAGAAAATACATCCTACTTACCTCCAAGAAGAGTCAAAGTATGAAATAACCCCCACAGGCCCATTTGTCCTGAGGTGCTCTACTACTGGACTTTAGCTAAGACATCAAGCAAGCCTGCAAAACTCTTCACAACTCTTTTCAATTGAATATCTTCTTGAGGTAATAAAGTGCTTTATTTCACAGGAATCACTTGTAGCTAGAACGGGTATAATTTCACAAACCATGCAATACCTTGAGCATCCTCCTTTCCAGTATACATCAAAGGTCTTCTACACATCATTTCAGGGAACTCCAGTCTCCTTAAGCCTAACAGAGCTTTGATTACTCTCTCTTTAGGTGAGCAGATCGTTTCCCAATCCCCAACACAAAAGCCTAGCAAAAGCAGGGATGATGTTCAGTACAATTAAGTCTAAAACCCGGTCAAAATTCTAGCCTACCTCCTAGATGCCAGCCAGAAACTAAGACAGCACCTAGTCAGCTGGCTAAGCCACACCAACACTAGACAGCAAGCACAGGTAAGATAATGGGCAAGCAAGTTAGCTCAACTGCTGAGATGCCTCATCTCATCCATTCTCTCAGCTTTTTCAAGGCTGATTTATGTGTCTATGGACATAGAGTCATAGGTTTGGGTTGGAAGAGACCCTAAAGACCATCTAGTTGTAACCCCCCTGCCATGGGCAGGGGCACCTTCCACTAGATCAGGTTGCTCAGAGCCCCATCCAGTCTGGCCTTGGGATGAGGCAGCCACAACTTCTCCAGGCAGCCTGTTTCTGTGCATCACCATCCTTGAAATAAAAAATGTCTTCTTTATATATAATCTAATCCTACCCTTTTCCAGACGTACTAAGGGCAGCTGCCTGTAGGAGGAAACAAAGCTCCTCCTGCTGGTCGCACTAAGCCCTACGGCTGTGACAGCCAAACACCATTAGTGCAATTATCAGACAGAACTCTAAAAAAAAGCCTCAAAACAGCAAACGCAGTCTATCACCTGGCATGCGACAAGGACATGACCCAGCCTGATCCCTTTTGACGGCCTCCCCCACCAAGGCCAGAGCTGCTCCTTAACCCCCAGCCCGTACTCGGTCCCTCGGCCAAGCGCCGCAGCTGGTACAGCCCCGCACGGACCCCTCTCCCCGGACAGCGCAAGAGGCACAGCCCCGAAAGCCGCCCTGGCTCCTGCGCCACACAGAGCAGCCTCTCCCTGCCCGCCCAGCACCGCCCTCCGGCCGGGACCCGCAGCAGCCTCATCCCGACCCCCGCCCGCTCCCGCCGCACACCCACCGCAGCCCGCCCGGCACAGGGCCCGCTACCGGGGCGTAGGTGCCCCGCCGAGTCCCGGGACAGATCCCCTAATCCCGCCCTCTCCCTCCATGGAGAGGCGCTGCCCCACCCAGAACCGGCGGGCACGGAGAGACACCCAGCCATGTCCTTCAGGGCCCGCCACCGCGCCGCTCCAGCCACTCCTCAGCCCCCCCTTCTTCCTCACCCCCTCGCACACAAGCTCTTGCTTGTCCCTCAAACCAAGACCTGGCTCCCACCCTCCGCCCTTTTCCGACATCTTAACCCGGCTCCCCGGCCGCTCCTTCCGAGCCAAAAGCGTCCCACGCCATCAACATGGCGGCCGCTACCGCATCCTTCCCCACCCCTCCTGCCCCCCGCGGCGGCCGCGCGGAGCGAGGCCTGCCGGGAAATCGAGTCCCCGCCTTGCGTGCGGCCGTGCTCTGGGCCTTCCAGGAAAACTACACAACCCAGAAGAAGCCGCGCCTGGAGGGCGTCAGCCAATGGTGAGGCGGCGTGGCGGCCGGTGGCCCCGCCCCGGCGGGCTCTGGGGTGATGTCATTGCCCAGCGGGGCCGCGGGGGCGCGCCGCGCGTCGCCGCTCATTGTGCTCCGCCGGTACCGCCTCCGCCGCTGGACACGGCGGGGGGGATCCGCTCCCGCTACATTCCCGACTGGGGCCGCCCTGCTCCTGCTCCTGCTCCTGCACCGCCCGGGGCGCGCTGCCCTGCTCTTGCACCGCCCAGGGGTGGGCTGCCCTGCACAGCACCGTGGGCGGCCCTGCACTTATCCCCGAAGAGGGCTAATTTGAGCCGAGCCCCGCTGCTCCTATCCAAGGGATCCTGGCTCGAGGGTGGCTCGGCACCATCCCGAGGGGCTGCGCTGCTTGGGGAGTGAGCACCTATTCCCGAGCGGGACTGGCTTGTGCTGAAGCCCGCTGCGCCCATCGCGGAGAGCTGCCCTGCGCCGGGTGGGGGGCTGGCACCTATCCCAGCGAACTGCCGTGCGCCCATCCCCGGGGTCAGCACCTACCACGGGAGTGCGGCGACTGCAGCGCGCCCAGCTCCGCTATCCCCGCCGCGGGGCGGCCCCGGGCTGCCGCTTCTCCCGTCGCCGGTGACCGGTTCCTGGCTCCTACCTCGTTTCATGTTTGTGGATAGGGAGGAAAAATCCCAAACCAGGTTAGTTCTGCGCTTCTCTTCTCTTTTTTTGTGTGTGTTTTTCCTTCTTCTTTTACCCCTCCCCGCCAGGCCCCCGTCTCCCGATGCGCTTCCCCGCACTGTGTGTTCCCCAGCGGGGAGCAGCGCTGCCGAGCGGGGCTGCCCTGTCTGTCTCCGGCTCTGCTGGAAAAGGAAGAATGGGGGAGAAGGAAGGGCAAAGACCCCCTAGACCCCTAAATGGTGTCATGCATGGGGGATGAATGCCCCTCGCCGCCTTTCGGGCCCAGCGGCAGCCCCCGGGAAATTCCCGCAACTCCGGGATGCTCCGGGCACCCTGAAGCTGCGCCGTCCCGAACCGGGGGCACCGGCAGAGAGCCCTGTCTTATTTGTCTCCTGCACTGGATAACGGCGGAAAACAGGACGGATTTTGAATTGCTATTGCTAAGCGCCGCTAAATCTGCGAGACCCGGGGCTCCTGGGGATAAAATAAGTACGGGGTGTGTTTTAGGATGGTGTTTGGGGTGCTGCTGTGTGCTGTCGTGTGGCTTCTATGTTTTGACACCTCTGTTCCTCCCCTCTTTCAGGCAAATGGGGGAGATTTGAATCCAACTGGCTCTCAATCCTGGCTGCTTGCAATTGGTCCAGGTTTCTTTTTCAAGTCACATAATGAGTTTGTGTCTTAAAAATTGTCTGCTGGACAGCCTGATGGTATATTTCAACTTCCAAACTACTACTCTGACCATTTCCACTTTTATCATATATACAAGAAGTGCCTATATTTTAAACTTTATAAAAACTCTGTGGTCCAGCAGAGCTTCATTTTAGTGTGGCTTTTTATTTGTTTCCCTGTTCCTTGCTGTTTGTGAGGTGCAGTTCAGATCTTCACTTGAACAATGCTAAGATATTAGAATAACATACTGGATATTTTTTTGTTAGTACATAACATCAGAAGGTTTATCTCCTTTTATTACTACATTACTCCTGCAGTTGCTGGTGGACCCCAGACATCCCATTTTGCAGTGGTGGCAGGGAAATGTATACACACAGAGGGGTCCTGCTGGCCTCAATTCTGTCAGTGTTTCTCAGTGTCCTTTAAAGTTAATCCACTCCAAAGCCCACTTGGAGGCTGTTCTGAGAGTAGGAAGAGAGTGTGCAGCTGAGCTGATATTTTTAATTTCCCCCCCCCCCCGCTGCATATTTGCTTCTGCGCTTCTCTTGTATAACTGGCACTGTGTGTCCTCTGGCAGGGCTCTCCCTGGAATTGCAGTGCTGGGGAGCGGATGGCATGAGTGCAGTGGGGACAATAAAACTCCCTGTTTGCTTTGCTTGAAGTGTTTGTAAACACTGAGGCAGTGTTGGGGTGTCCGTATGCAATGGATGGTATTTTACAGCTTTCCCTCCTTAAGTGGGGTAAACATGCTGCATCCACATCTTCTCCTTGCATTTATTTTATCTGTGTTTTTTCTTTCCTTCCTCTTTATTACTGACTCAAAGGGGAAGAAGAACAGCGCATGCAGGCGTTGCCTTTGGTTGGTCTTTTTAAAATATTTTTATTTCCTGGAATGGTGTTTTCCTCTTTATTTTACAAGGGAGGGAATGGATAATCTAATAGAGGGTTTCCCATCTTGGCTGTAAAAGAAGTTTTATAGCAGTGATTTTGTTAGCCTGGGATAGAAGGCACTGGATATAAAGTGATAATTCGAAAGTGTAGATTGGTAATTGTTCTGGGAAATATTGATACAGAAATTGATGAGAACAAGCAAGGAATCCATGGCCAGGAATTTTGTATTTAAGTAATAAGATCTTATATTATGTTTTCATCTTTCCATATGTATGTATCTTTACAAATATGTATTGCTATTTATGCTCATTTTGTTTGTTTGTTTTTCAAAAATTATTACATTTGTTGGATTTAGAAAGATTTGTGACAATGTGTGCTAGCATTTTCCAGCTATATTATACTATAACATGAGGGGGATTAAAAACGTACCTTAGAAATCTACACTATTATTCAGGTGAAACTTTGCCTTGCAGCAACTGAAATATAGACACATAAAAAGAGACCAAAAGCTGAAAATCACTCAATAGATAAATGATTGCTGTGAAAAAGTACAGATGAGCTAAGGGGCCCTTTTCTTGTCCTGCAAAGACCTAAATGCAATGAACATGTTTACTGTGATACAAGAACTCCCCAAGATGCCAGTTACTGAAATTGAAGAGAATATCCCAGGAAGACAGCACTAAATATTTCCTCAGGTCTTTTACTCTTTCCCTAATTTCTTACTAGTGTCCAGTTTCTGAAAGGAGATTCAGGGCAAGGTGGTCTCATGGTCATTACTCTGTAGAGTTTACTTATATTTTGGTCCTGTTCTTAATGAAACTGAGTATGATGCCAATGATTGGCTTCTTAGTAAAGCCAGAAATTGCATCTTTGCAAATTGGTTTTATCCGCATCACATATTTGCCATGCACTGCATTAAATTGCCCATCCCAGAACTGTTGCAGAAAGAGATTTAAGCTGCCCTGGGATGTTGGGCGTCACCCAACCTCATGTACAGAGGGACCCGAAGACTGGGGAGATGAGGGGAACTGGGAAGAGCCAGAGCTGGGCCAGACTTGCTGACTTTTAAGCTTAATTTTCTTCTTTGCTCCAGAGGTGAGCTCTGAGAGGACAGTGATTTCTGTAGCCTGGAGTTGGGATCTGGCAAGGCAGCTGAAGTTCCTGAAGCAAGAGGTGGATGGCTGAAGGTGGCTCTTCAGGGAGGAACTGAACAGTCCCAAACAGGCATGGGGAGGGAAGGTGAGAATGGGGGAGTGGGAGAAGGGTGTCTGCAAGCAAATGACCTCCGTTTGTCACCTTGCTGTGAAAGAGCTTTCCTCTGTTGGCAGATCTATGCTGTGTGCTTCCTGTCTTCCCAGCTCCAAGCTACAGGTGGTAGGTATTGCTCACAGCTGGAGCTGGAGTATTGTGGCTCTCTAATGGAAGCGGTAGAGAGCTCTTGGTTTCAGCTCTGGAGCTGCTCTTGTTTTGTCCTCAGTGGGATAGCCAAGCTGGCATCCATCAACTGGTAAATTGAGGTGCTTGCTCTAAGTTTTGTGCTGTGTCCCATGTGGGTGTATCTGAAGCTGGTTTTTTGTGGGTGTGATAGATTTGTTGGCGTTTTCTTATTTTTACATAAAATGTAGCCAACAAAGAGGTTATAGTACCTGGGAACTAAATCAATTCCTTTTCTAATTTTAAGGCGTATTGTCTTTTTCTTAGGACAGGACCAGCAGTTTGAGTGCAAGCCTTGCTCTTGGTGAGTACAGAAAGAAGAGTGGGGAATGTGCTAGGTGCTAGTTCATGCGTATTGTCAAATAACCACTCAGGCAGTGTGAAAATTCAAAAGATTCATTGCAACTTTGTGGCTGGCATAACAGCAGTGTGGAAAGTAGCACAGGATAGGCATACCTCGCAGTGACAAAGCTGTTTAGATATTGATGCTTGTAAAACTTTGGAACAGAAGATTTAGGAGACAGTGAAATCACCTTCGGTATTATGAATGGGTTTCTCACAGCAAAAACATCAGCTCAGTTGGAGAGATCTTGGGGCAGAGATGCTCAGCAACAGCCCTGCTTTGGCTGGAGGACAGATGAGATGACCTAAGGCAGTGTTTTGATTGACTCTCTAGTTTCCACAATTTCATTTTGCAGCAAGCCATTTTGCTTCCTGTTCCCCCTCAGAGTGATTCTGTCAATAACTAACTAAATTCTCATTTTAGTTTTAATGGCTCTCTTAGAGTAGGAAAGAAGTAATCTGTCATGTTTGTCATGTAATCCTGGTTGGTCTGTGCATAAATTGTGAATTTAAAAGGGGTGCAGGGGGAGTTGAGTCAAATATTCCTCAGGTGCTAATATGTTGAAATAATTAGGGCAGAACAAGGATAAACTTGTCCCTTAAAATCATTGTCAGGATTTAAACAGAGTCAAGACCACATTGAAGTCTGTTGCTATTACAGTAGCTTCATAACTAATCTGTGCTATTAAACATTGGCCCTACATATGGTATTAGTGAGATTTGTGTTGTAATGTCATTTGATTTCACCTTGCATAGATAAAAATAATTAGGGAGCTTTGTTGCTTTGAGCTGGGGATAGATATTTAGGTTGTGAACAGCTTGAGACTCAATTGCTATTTGTCCCCTCGCCTCGCCTGGAGTAACTGCCTCTCGCTACACTGCAGAGGTGTGCGCTCTTCCCTAATATACTTAAGGCAAAATTTAAACCTATTTAAAACCTATTTATACTGACCTAGCTATTAGTTTCCTGAGATAATTAGGGAATACTTGTACAAACAGAGGAGAAAACCTTCAGTAAGGTCTAACGGAAATCTGCTGCTTTCCTTTTAAACATCACAGGATACCCTGTTTATTTTCTTTCCTTTTAGCAGAAATGCTTTCTTTTAGGTTCTGCTGAAATAAAAGTTAACTGTAACCTTTAAGTATCTCAATACTGTTTTCCTTTAGACCTTGAAAAGAGTAATGAGAAAAGGAAAGAGAGATGAGGAAGGGGAGGAAAGGCTGTGCTGACGTGAAAAAAAGATGAGCTTGCACGTGGTTTCTCAGAAGAGTGTATCCTGCAGGCTGAATTTAAAAGGAAAAAAGAAAAAAGGTGTTAGAAGTCAAAGTGTACAGAAGTCAAGCAGTGCTTGGGTTACTCTGTCCTGCTAAAGATGCTGTCCATGGACAGAGGGATTTCATGCAGGGCCCTGGCAGCCCAACCTACTGCTGCACCCTTCTGCTTCTCCTCTGTAATGAAGGTACTGGAACTCTGCTTTTTTGATTAAGCAAAAAGCCTCAAAGGGCAGCATGTGTGCATTTAAAGTGGGAGTATTTCTTCATATAAATCCAGGCTGTTGTTTGCAAAAGAGAATTGTCAAGGAACTACCATCCTGTAGGCTGGTGCTGAGCCTTGATGCCAATTTGTTGGGAACAGTGCAGAAAATTAATCTGTGTATGAGAGTCTCGCATCCCACAGTAGCAATCATTTTGCATGTGCTTTCCGGACTATTTTGGACAGAACCCCTCACATCCAAAAATAGCAGCTTTCATTGCTTTGTCAGGAGGGATCACCCCCTTACCTGCCTGTGGAAGGATGGGATCCCTCTCCAGAGGAATCAAGTAGTTAGAATAGAATATTTTTAGTTGGAAGGAACCTAAAAAGATCATTTTGTCCAACTATGTCTTGAATACTTACAGGCTTGCGGTATTGACTGCCTCTCTAAGAAGTCTGCTGCAGTGTTTGACCAGCCTCTTGGTAAAGAAATGCTTCCTTATGTTCAGTCTGAATCTCCTTTGCTGCAGCTTTGAACCATTCCCACATGTCCTATCACTGAATCCCAGGAAAAAGAGATCAGCACCTCGCTCTACGCTTCCACTCCTCAGGAAGCTGCAAGGAGCAATGAGTTCACCCCTTTTCTTTAAACCAGACAAATCCAAAGCCTTACCTGCTCCTCATAGGGCATGTCTTCCAGCCCTGACAAAGATGTATGGGATCATATGGAATGTTTCACTACTCAGCGGGATGTTGCCACTGAGATAGCACCAGCTCAAGGGGAACTGCTGATGTCCTTATTCCCACCCACTTTCTCCCTTCTTGTTTTCCATCTGCCTAAACCTCTCCTTGTTCCAGTGCAATCACCCCACCTCCCCTTCCTCCTCTGTTTTTCTTCTATCTAGTGATGTTCAGCAGTAACATTTAGGAGCTTGGATAGCCCCAGACTACAAATGAATCTGAGAAATGGGTATAAAGGGAGACTTAGCTGAAGAAGATGTGATGCCAATAAGAAACAGGTTATTAAAGATGCTGAGTAGAATAATGTGTATTTGGTTAGTAGATCACCCCACCTATGCTCGCTCTTCCCTGAGACAGATGAAACTTAAGACACAGGAACTTGTCAAACCCTTCTGTCTTTTCAGTGATCACTCTTTGACTACAAATACCCATTCATCCATAAATACAAAAGTGACAAGAGATCTAGAAAAATCTATCCTCCAGAAAAATCCCGGATCCATGTTCAGGATGTAGATCATGAGTTGAGACATGAACACCAGCATTCAGATTTATAGCCAATCAAAGAACAACTGAAAGGGATTGCCAGGATCAGAAAAGAGATTTGGGGTTTGCTGTGTTGCAAAGAGTACTTTCAGTAATGAAAAGCTGACTTGAAAAATAATCATTAGCACTTCTCTGTGATTTAAATTTCATTGCCTGAACTCAGAGAAATGGCAGATAGATCAGTCAAGGCTTTTTATCTAACAAGGTTCTAAAGGAAGCCAGATTCATGTCTAATTAGTGAGAAGCTCTTCATGGTGCCATCTCTTAAGCTTCCAGGGGCTAACACATGGTGTTTTCATGACCGTTGTGGTTGCAGCGTGTGAATATTTACCTAAAATAACACCCTTAATTAAAAACATAGTAAGACAACCTTGTATAACCTGAATTATTGACCTCAAGAAATCCTGTAAAGGGTGTCCATGCTCTGTGGTCCTATTGCTTTCTTATGGTGGGAGTTTTAAATTTTATCTTCTCCAACACTGGAGATTCAAGCTTTATTATGATGGCTACTGAACCTGATTAACTGAGAGAAGGGATGACTGCCACTTGAAAAATAATAATTTTTAAATTATTCTTGCTTTATGGCCATTTACACAAATACCTGAAAAGTAAATTTAGGCTTGAAAAAGCTTTCCTGCTCATTTGGTCTCCCTGCTAGTCCTCTGGAGACATCAGATTATTCCAGCCTGAGACAAGTAATCTTTAGAGGTGAGAATCAGGTAGCCTGAAATTACTGTGGGGCTGTCAGTCCATTTTTGCATATTGGGAAGAAGATTGAGAGAAGTAACATTAGCCTTTTTGTTCTTGCATCTCCCCTGAAGTTCATGGTGCAGTGTGTCCTGTGGAGAAATGGTATTAACTCGGATAAACCTGCAGTAATGAGTTTAATTAAACCCCAGCAAAGACTGAAGAAATCTCTAGCTTTCACGAAAGGGTAAGGGCATATTTTGGATTTCTGTATGTCTCTTGGCTGCTGAGGACCTTGGAATGGCTGGTTTCAGGATCAGGTTCTGCATGTGGTTGACTGTAGATGTAGCAGCAAGTTCAGCCTGTGTGATGATGGGTTTAGGCTCTGCTCTTCTCTGCAATCCCTCCTTCTGTGGCATAAGTACAGAAAGTGCTTTTACTCTAAAGGAGATGTTTTAACATAGTTTGCAGCTAATTCCATGTTTTCTATCTAAAATACGCTCAAGTGGAGCGAGTGTCTGCACCATTGCAATTACTTGAGCAAGAGGTGTTCTTCTGTCTGTAGCCAGCAGAAGATAGAAGATTGTAGCACTCTCTAATTTCTCACATATCTGAAACTATAAAAATCCTCACTGTAAATATTTGCTCTTGAAAACATTAGGTAGTTATGGGGGGATCCTTGAGCAATGTTGGTTCTATTAAAAAAAAAAAAAAAAAAATCGTGTAAAGACTGTATCCATGTACCAGCAGCTTGAAACTGCAGAAACAGAGTTGGTGCCTGATTTCTCTATTGCATTTGTCCTTGTTCTGAACAATTTGTTCCTTCTAAAAAGGGAACTGTGCCCATTTTCTTCAACTCAGCAGTATCCACACTTCTAAAATGTGGTAGTAGCATTTTGCTTGGATTGATGTGTTTGTGTGCACATAGAAACTCCCAAATAAATGCAGGTTTCTGTTAACTGTTTAATTTCAGCAGGTAAATGGGAAATCTAAAGTTGAGCTCTTAACTCCAGGTTGGCAGATTCCTGCTCGACCTATTTAGGAGAGGGAGGCATGAGTGTGTGACTCTGCTGGAAACTGCTTTGTGAGATCTGTAGGAATGAAGTGTCCTCTTGTGTTTGTGACCTGCTGTTGACATGCCCTGACCATCTCATACAGGAATGTAGTGTATGTTCAATGCAGAAACAAACAGTGTCTTTTAGCAGTCACTAACCCCAAATTCTGAAGTATTTTGCTCCCCTCCCCCCCCCCAAATTGGAAAACAAACTTAAATATATCCATATTGTTGTCCTGAGGTACTTCTCGGTATTTCCATTATGTCTGTAAATGATTTTTGCCGATTTAGAGTGTTTCCCTCTACAAGGAAATCTTTCTTTCCTTTTCTCTTAAGTAGAACTTCCGTTGCCACACTTCTGCAGGAAACCTGTGTCTTGGTGCACTCTCAGGTGGCTGTGCAGGTCGCCGGTCCCTGTGTGTCACTAGGAAGCACTGACACAAGCACGGCCTGTGAGAAGTGTCTGCTGGGTCGTGTTGGACATCGTTGTGCTGGAGATGCTTGAGATTCCTCTGTCCTGTGCCATTATACATGGTTATTATGGACCATTTCTAAACTTTCTAGTGCAGATGCTAATGTAGTATGGGTAATTTTTAAAGCTCCTTCTCAAGCTGCTACGTGGCCAGAGATGTGTGTCTCCATCATTAGTAACTTCACATTGGTCATTGTGAATGTTCAGACTTTTTTCAAGGGCAATTCCACTTATATCAAAGTTGTCTCTAGTCTGTTGTGCCTCTGGATTGGAAAACTGCTTGGATAAGTCAGTCTCAAAATTAATTTTTTTGCTAGATTAACTTTTTGGGATAGTGTCCCCAGGCTGATTCACTGTGGGTGGTTAGCTGGTATTTAATAATAATAAATAAAGGCATCTTTAAAACAAATCCCCTCTAGTTAGAAATTCACAACGGAAGAAATTCAAAATAAATTGAGTATTGATTTGCACAATGAAATAACCAAGGAAAACATTCATTGTGGGCTGAGACTAATGCTGTTGGAATAAAGGAAGCTGATTCTGAAATAAATACTAAGTAAAGTGCCTCATTAAGCTCTGCAGTTTTACAAAAGCTGTTGCCACAGGGAGGAAGACCCTAGTGTGAATTATTGTTTTACTGCAGCTGTCAGTCATTGCAATGTGAGCATGTTGCACCAATTCATAAAGTAGCCACAGGTAACCAGGTCATCCTGCTTAAATGTCAAACTTCTTGCTGGAAAATGTTTGAAACTACATAAAAACTCTTTCCATCTTGTTAGCACATTTTCCACGGTATTTCTCATTTTGCTTGATGACATCAGTTCTTGAAGATACAGAGGAATGTCTTAAAAATACCTCCTGGGCAATGCTGGGTGATGCTTAGCTAATGAATTTATTGATGTTTGTCTGATATTCTGGAGGATTAGTCCACTTCCTCTGATACAATTTTTGAGTCATAAATCTCTTTATAACTGCTCCTGTATTTTATGTATGGATTGGATTTTATTATCCTTGATAAGGTCTTTGAGATAGAACTTCTGTCTGTTAGTCCCTACTTGCAGTCTGTAGGTGTTACTGTAATGTGAGTAACCAGTGCAGTAACTTGGGTGGGAATAGCCATTAGTGATTTTGGGGAATGACAGTCTCCTTCATTTCACAGCACATCAATCTATATAATTTGCCGTTTTGTCTAGAATTACATATTTTGTATTTTGAAGGCAAGGCAACTGAATTCTGCATCTTTGTGTTTACAGGCAAGTCCTTTCTAAACTTTGTTTCTTGGTTGCCTCCATCTGTAAAATGGAGATAACCTCAGAGGGATGCCTTGAATATTCATCAGTGATTTATTGTATGCCACTGAAGAGAAGTGTTACCAGCAATGCTAATGAAGTTTATTACTCAGCCCCTCTGCTGCACATTGATTGGTATTTCAAAGATCTGCAGTCTCCACAGCGAGCGCTAGCAAATTCTTAACTGGACTTAGCTTGTAGATGACACTAATAACTTCGATTTACATGAGGCTTTTCCTTTGGAAGAGCTCCAAAGAATTTTATAAACTGTAATGCAAGCCATAGTGTAAATATTGCCTTAGCAGCCACCAGCTATCTGAGAGTTGCTGTGTGATGGATATTGCAGTGCAGCTGGCAGCTGTACATGAGAGGATAGCAAGGAAGAAAAGTAATTCTTCA
>JAWWLV010000001.1:34177979-34203365 GCA_035041135.1 Platyrinchus mystaceus
TGTGATATTGGTTCAATTCCAGTCAAGCAGAAAGAGCTGTGCTAGTAATCAGGTGTTTTTTCTTGCCGAGCTTGTGTGTTTCTGGATATCTTAATTCAAATACTGGGGTGCAACAGTGTGATTTCAGTGGTTCCCCAGGCTGGTATAGCTGGCTGTGTAATGTCCCCCTCTAACGGAGGCAAAAGGCACAGTTGCTTGGAGTTTGCCTTGTACATCAAAAAGACTGGAAAGCATACCCAAGATAACTTAGTCTGAAGCTGAAGTCCCATTAACCCTAAATTCTCTCAGAAAGTGTAAATACCTTTGCGAAGATGTTTGCTTAGAATTTGTTGTGTTCAGTTTGGTTTGTTCACTGAATGGTGGAGCCTTGGCTTCTGCCCTGAATCATAGGCACTTAAGTTGCATTGTCTAAATAACATTGTTGTTATTTTAGGTCCCAGACACCATCACTGGAGGGAGATGGCAGATTCAGAAGTGCTCAGAGATGTTTGTATCAGATGTTTGGTAGGGAGGCCAGACCTTGTATAAGACTAACTTGGACATTTTGGTGAATTCCTCAAAGTCAGGTAAGACAAAATAGTGCCACTGGGTACAGTGTAATCTGCCAGAGCCGTTAGTGCTTTAATAGACTAGACACAGGTGTCAAGGTGTCAGATCACTTATTAGTAAAGAGTCAACAGCTTTTATGTCCTGTGTAGGAGCACCTGTTTTGGAAAGGTTTTGAGCACTTTCAACTATGGTTGCTGAGTGCTGAGGTTTCAAGGGCTCAGAAGCACTGGACAGAGAGGTCCAGAAATTGGATTGTTACAATTGGAAGCTATGATAGGAATATCTGGAGAAGAAACGCATGCCTGCTAAGTTTGCTCTTGGTTGACAGGCAGCACTGTCCTGAAGAACCAGCCAGCTGCAGCCAAACAAAAAATGCCAAGGGCAGAGGTCAGCCCAATCAGAGGTCAGTGTGGATTCTGATTTTGGGCTCATCCCAGCTACCTGGTGATCAAAAGAATTGTAGAAATTATGTTGTCTTTGTAATTTTTCTGAAACACTGTTTCCTTTGGTAACTTTTGAGCCTGTTGGCCAGGATAGATGATTACAAAAGCTTGTTTTCCTTAGAAAACAAGGTTAAAGTGTGTATAATGCTTTAAGGGGCAGCTTGTTGAAATCAGATGCTTGTTTGGCAATGCTCATCCAACGCTTGCCTGGCATGGAGGTTTCACTGCATCATCTTTAGGCTTGGTCTGGATAAATGAGTATTTCTGTTTGTAGCACCTAATGGAGACCTCAGCAGTCAATAGAGCACAGTTTGTGGTTTGGCTTCCTGCCTGGCTGTGTGCTCACACCAATCTTATAATAAAAACAAAATGCAAAGTGTAATTATAGCCTAGTGGATGAATTTATGTTTTTGGTATGTTCTATTGCTGGGAGTATTGTAAAGCCTCTGTGTCTGGGATTCTGGTCTTTCTAGATATTTAGAATCCAGTCAGTTCTGTATTTTGCTAGGCCATACCCTCCATTAAATATATATATTGATAACAGTCAATAAGTGCATTAATGTTTAATTCAGTACATTTTTCAGGTTTAGGATCCCACTCATCCATATTGTTGTAATCGATTCCTCCTGGAAATACTGTGGTAATTAGAGGAGAGACTGATTTGCAAGCATTACTGTGACATGTGTAACCAACCTGTCTTGTTTTGAGCCTTTCATTACCTTCGCTTATGACTATAATTGTGTGCCATCTCAAGGAGGAGTATGAACTTTTCATTTGCATGTTAATGGCACTTTGTCTGGGAAGGTGTTAAAGGGATTCAAGCAGTGCTATGCAGAAAAAATAACGTGTCCAGTAAGCAAACAATTTTGACTGTTAGTGGTTCAGACGTTGCTAATAATAAAGATCTTTTTTTCTTCTGATGTAGCAAATGCATCTTTCAAATGGGCAAGTCAATCGGTATGATTTAGAAAGAGAATTATTACAGATAACTGCTTCCTGTAATCAGCATCTGTCTCCTAGTAGAAAGGAAGGAAGGGCTTGTAACTTGTGTGCCCTTTTTAAAGGGAGGATGTATTAATTGAGTCTTAATATGTGTTGTGATACTTAGAGATACATTGAAAAAAGCTGTATGCTGAAACTCTCACTGGATTTCTCATGTGCAAGAGCTGTGTGTTGCTGGGAGTGTGGGCTGTTCCCAGGAGCTGAAGGACTGATGTACTGGTTATTTTGTCAAGCTTGTTTGGCATTTGAGGGATTTGTCCAAAGCTCTGACATTTCACTCTCCAACTTCTGGTTTTAAAAAGGAACATTTGTGATTTTATCCTAACCTTGAAGTGGGTCCCAGTGTGCCTCAGTGTGTGATTGAGGTCGTTTGTCCTCTTACTCATAATGGTTATTTTGGCTGTTCCTGGGAAAGTAAAAAAGACTTCATCACACTTCTGCTTTTGCATGGGAAGGGATCCCTCTGAACAGTCACAGAAATCCCCGTAAATATTAAAAATACATTCTGTGTCACACTTATAATCCTTCTTCATAATTCCCTCTCTTCTACTGTTTACAAGAAACCTGAGCCACGTGCTTTCAGCTCGCCATCACCTCTCAGTCGGACGGATCCAGGAGGAATTGTCATTCTCTGTAGATCAGACCTGGGGGAAAATGAGTGGCATGGGCATAACAGCCTAACATTTCCATTTAGGACAGTTGGATAAGCCTCAGGAGAAGAGACCTGCTGCTTTAAATTAAGAGCGGCCATTCAAGCAGGATTCCTTCTGCTTTGTGCCGCTGTGTGTTGCTGCATTATCCTGTAGCCCATCCTTGTATCCTGAATAACTGTGCAATGGCTGAACAGTTTCCACCTGGTAGAGCTCAGTGCTTTCTGGTGGGTGACAACAGGTTATGGTTACTAACAGGCTGGGAAATTTGTGAGTGGGCGAAGGCTTAGTGGGTGTTTGTAAGGAGAGCATGGTCGACAGGGCTGCTTTTGCATTGAGTATGATTAATGGGATGTAGCCTAGTCTGTAAGACAAATGTGAAAAGTAATAACAAGGAGTTTGGGAGCCATAGAAAGAGGAAAAGTGGGAAACCTTGAAGATACAAACGGGGAAAATTGGGAGAACTGTGCTTTAACAGTGTCTTTTTTGTTTTGTTTATTTTTTTGGATGTGAATGCCAGTGATCCAAGATTAAGTTTGTTGAGGCTAGAAAGGGACAACTGCAATAACTGAGATGTGAGAGGATGCTGGATTGAATTAATCCTGAAGGAACTTTTTTAGAAAGCTTCACTGCTGTACTTCATCAGGAAATAACTCTCTTGCCAACTGAGATTAAACCAGTTCTTCACATGAATGACCTGTGTGAACAGCAAAGGTGTGAGTTTGCCAGGCTTTGGTTGGGAAGGGAAGGGCTGTTCTGTGAGCCAAGGGAGGGGAGGGTTTAAGAGAAGATGGATGATGTCTGTTTTAAGCTAGAAATCTGAAATCTTCTTAGACAAGAATATCAGCTACCTGATACCTGCATCAATCAGATCAGTTTCTGCATGTTAAATGCCGAATGTTAAATTAGGGTAGAAAGCATTTCTATTGGAGTCTGGGGGCGGAGCTGGCACTAAGACATTAATGGATAAGGGAGAATTTGGGCAGTTGCAGAGCAGTGGATGTGGCCTGTCTGCATGGGGAAATGGTTGTGCCATCATGGGCGACTTCTCCTCCAGAACCTAGGAATGAGTGGGAAGAGAAGCTAGAAGAAAGGATTATATTCTGTTTTGGTAGCTCTAGCTTTTATACTAAACTTATTCATTAAAAGGGAAAATTTCCTGAATACAGCCCAAAAATAGTTCCCAGAGAAAAATACCAGCCTTATTACACCTTTGATGTAGTTGAGTCAGAATCACAGAATATTCTGAGTCAGAAGGGACCTGCAAGGATCACTGAGCCCAACTCGTAAGTGAATGGCCCATATGGGGATCAAACCCACAACCTTGTTGTTAGCACCATGCTCTAACCGACTGAGCTAATCTCAGCACTCTCTTGGAATGTATATAGCATGATACCAGAACAGAGGAAGGCAGATATTGAGACTACAAAATGCCAAGATAATCATCAATAATAGTAAAGAAAAGCAAAGCAGAGTTGGGGGCATCAGTGGGAAAGAGGCTAAAGAGATTAAATAGTCCAACAAAGAGAGTTTAAAGCTTAGGTCTGTTTTCCATGGGGCCTGCTCCCAAATTTCTATCCTTGGACAAGTCCCTTATATGTTACTTTTTCCCTGACTTGCCTGTGTATAGAGTGCTCAGAGATGGACAAGAATGCTTAGTAAGTGATTTTTCTATAGCATAGAGTACAGTGTGGCCATGAGCCTGCCTTGAATTTAAGTGTTATCATGAGATAGACTTGAAGTTACTCTTAATAATGAAGAAAAGGGGAAAATATACATACTGTTTATGCACAGCTTGCTCTCCCTTTAAAATTTAAAGGATGTACAAGTGGGTATGCATGTGGTGGAAAGTGTGCAATAGTTACATGTTGAGTAAAGCATTTGAGTTGTAACTCCAACCTTTAAAAAATGCCACAAGCTGCTTTCAATGTGATAGACAAAAAAAAATGTAATATATTCTCTCAAAGCACAATTCATTTATATTGTTGGAGTCCATACAACCTTCTGTACAACCTAGTATAAAGAAAACTTATATTGTGCACACTGAGGTACCAACAAGTAGCAGATAACAGAAGGGAGAAGTCTAAGAAGTGTGCAAAGCAGAGGCGCCACACATATAGGATCTGTAATCTCTGGTCTTATTAAATAACCAGCTGATGTTTGAGTTAGTTTTATGTTTGAAGTGTTGGTTGTTGTAAAGGCATGATGAAGGAATAATTTAACTTCATTTTATATTACATGTTTAATCATGGCTTCTTAATTCCTACATGCTTATCACAACCAGGTTCTAGATCTGTCCAAGTGTGCATTTGAAGGTGAAGAGGATGTTTGTGACTATGCTCAGACCTTATTTTCCTGGCTTTGGGGCAGACATGAGACAACATGGACCTGCTGCAAAGAGCACATGCTGTCTTCATTGACTGCTTAAGTGCAATAAACATACAAAAAATGCAAGCATGGTGCTTTCCATGTGACCCTCATCTGCGACCTGGGAAGTCTTGCTTGGTGCTTGCTCAGCCTTGTGGGAGGGGGGAAGAGAGGTTATTAGTTGCCTAGAAAAGAAACTCAAATCAATTTAAGTGAGCACTTGGAGCTGCCGGCTGTGACCCCAGGCAGTATGTGAGGCTACTGCAGAGCAGCAGCAATAGAGCTGTGAACCAAAGCATCACATTAGTAAGCCCACGGTGAAAACTTGTATTTCTCCACTGGAGGTGAAGTTCTTCACTCCAAAGGCTTTCTTTTGGATATGGAACACTTCTCTGTGCCACAAGCCAACCTACATTCCTATGCCAAAACAATACTTAAAACCTGTCCACTTGCATTGCACCACAAATAGGGTACTTGGCCTTTAATACCTAATATTTCCCTGATTGTCTTGGATTGTTTTGTGCTTTTGACAGTGAACCAAAAGTCTATTTGTGACTTACAAATGCGTGTTCTGTTACAGATGGATGTGGTAGCTGGGGCTGTAGTGACTTGTTCAGGCTGGCACTGAGATTTGCACTGAAACCTGATTTGTGCTCAGGGTTTGAATTCAGATTCCCAGATCCAATGCACAGTCTTGCCAGGATATGCATCTCCTTTGCAAATTTAAAAACAAAGGATTTTCTAACTTTTGGCAGCAGTAACGCCAGAGCTTTTGAGTTTATCTCTGTAGGTAGCTGGCAGGTATCATACCAGGTTTAGGGATTGTTTTTCGCCAGTTTGTTCTTCCTGTCTTCCTCTCTGGGCAGTATTTTTCTTGCCCTTTTTTTGCTGTGCCACACAGGGATGCTCCTCTCCAGAATGTGGCTGGCTGGACTCATGCCTTGGTGCTCCAGCAGCATCTGCCCAGACATTGTTATCCCAGATTCATCCCATATCCTTATGTTCTCCCTGTTTTCCCTGCCTTTTCAGTCTATAAATTTTAATTTTTCCTTTTATAATCTTAACCTGAAATTGCCTCACAGTTTCTTTAAACCATTTTTTTTTCCTTTTACAGTTATTATTTGTTTCCTTTCACCATCCCCTCTAGAAATTCAGAGTACTGCCAGCTGAGCAGATTACCCCAGTCCAGATGAAGGCAGTTTTACAAGCCTTGTTACCCTGCCTGGATTCTTTACCACCACAGCAGCTTCTCTTTTGCTTTTGATTGTATGTGTATCCAGTTGTTCAAGTTGTCTCACTTTAAGTTGTTCTGCACGTGACTGTTGCAGAGACACTGAGGTGCTTATGCTCCAAGAGAGCAGCAGCACACACTAAGAATGAAGTTTTTCCACTGGAGAGAAGCTAAACAGGCTGGAGAACAGAGTAGTTTGAAACGTTGGTTCAAAGCTGGAATTGGCGTTTTCTTGTTGGAGTTAGCTGATTGCAATAACATTGTGCAAGTCTTTGCAAACTCTGTGTTTTCAGAGAAAACGAGTGACTTTTTATATATCTGCTTTTAAAGTTAAGAATTAAGATAATGCTTCTGTACGAGTTCCTTGCACAGAGCCTTGCAGGATGGGTGGATTTGGGCTTACAGTGCCACTTCAGGGTGATGCTGATGACTGTTGGGTAGGAAAGAACAAAATCTCAAGTGCCACATAGACCTGTCCTGCAAGCTATCAACAGCACAGCCAAAAATCTTCTTATATTCTGACTTCTGGTATTGGTCTTCCCCGATTTTTCCCTGCTAAGAGGATAAATATGCACACACACACACACACACAATCTATTCTGTTCTCTGATTTGTGATACAGTCCTGGATATCCAATTTCAAGTCACATGTAGTATAGCAATACATTTAGAAAGGACTGGAAATAAATATAGAACTTCTACAGAAGTCTTTGCTTTAAACATGAAATCTCTTCATATCTAATGACAACTAGCTCTGCAGTTAGGAGCTGTTGTTTGTGTGTTGCTTTATGCTTGATGGGAGTGCGCTGTGCTGGGGGGCAGCAAGGCTGAGCTTGTGCATGGTGGGGTAAATGGCAAGCTGAAACACGAAGAGGGAATTCTGTATTTTACTAACTGAAAATGCCTTATGTTGAATTTTGAATTACAAGTATTGTTTTTGGGTAGACTGCCCATTTTGTTAAAAAAAAACACAAATGGTGCTGGTCTGAATAGTTTTGTGCAAAATTGGGAAAATGCAAGGAATGAACAAAGGTGAGATGTGCCTTACCCTCATCAGCACAGTCTGTCTGGCTCATACCATCTCCTTTGACAAGCTCTATCCTAAAGAAAAATGTGTAAGTATATATGTATTTAAGAAGCTGGTAATGCAGTCTTTTTTGTGACTGAAACACTTTCTTCCAGGATTGTGTGTCAAGATCTTAAACACATGAGTGTAGCCAGCTGGCATTAGCCTTGAGACTAAGTCTCCTAGTTGGGATGAAAAATATTTGCTCTGTCATATCCCTTCAACTTAAAGCAGTAAAACTGTGTGGTGTCCAACAATGCCAGCTCACTCTGCTGTAATATCTAACAGTAATTATTCTTGCTTGGTTTTGGTTTTCTGTCTATTTTCCTTCCTCTCTCAGCCTGCCTTTTATTCGCCTTTGGCTCGTGCTTTTTCCCTTGCCCATCCCTCCCTACATCCTCCCAAGTGCACAGCAATCCAGAAACTCTAGACTCTAAACCTCTGGAGGACTGAGTGTGCAAGCCACCAACCATTGCAGGGAGGGGATACTGCAGGACCAGCATGCTGAGGGGGTATTCTGGCAGGAGTCCTCCATGGAAAAGTCCTGTTTTCTGCACAATTGGCTTATTGCCTGGGTGAAAGAGCAGAGTTCCTTTGTCACATGGGTTGTGATTACATTTCCAGTAACTTCAGCAGCTTCAGTGTTTCATCTTTGTGGTGTGGGTAAGGGTTAATGTGTGAGGCTTGTGATACAATTCACAGTGTTGCAGGTGAAAAGTTATTGTGGAAATCTGTTTATCTCATACTCGATACAAAGTGACCTTATTTTAGTATGTGCAGGCTGTAAATGAGAAAGTGGGTATCTCACCTGCAGTCCTGCAGGCACAGCCTGGTCGGGGAGGACAATGATGAATCTCCTTCCTTCTGCCTCATATCCAAACTAGTTATCCATGTGTTATCCCCTTGCCTTTAGTTAATTTGCTTGAGCCTCCCTGATTGTGGGTCAGTTTTGTGGGTGAAGTTTGGGGAGGAGCATGGTTCAGTTTGCTGTCACAATGAAGGCTCTGCAGTGCAAATGGACTGAGGCCAGGGACTTTGGTAGGATGTGGCTCTTGGTGTATGTACACAGCCAGTGTTGGAGTGCAGTGGTGCAGTTTGATACACAGCTGCTTTTTGGGGGAAGCAAGGGAAGGAGCTTGTAGCTTTCATTACAGAAGGGACTGCTTTCCAGCCAGCCACATTGTGCAACTTCTGGTCCCCGCCATGTAATCATGGTGGATGGTGGTGCCAGAAAAACCTAACCCACAGAGGAGCAGTGCTTACAACATTGTGCAATAAGCATTATTCCTTGGGGTCCTGTTGCTCCTTCTAGACAAAAGGTCTGGCACTGAAGCCCAGGAGTGGAGAGAGATTTGCAGGAGGGGAAGGGCTGGAGACAAACCAACAAACTAAGACCTGATGGTGAAATGAGTGATGTAACTCTGCTGTGTGGATATCCTCAACTTCCCAGATTTTTAGCATGCATCCAAAACCAAAAGGCAGTGTGGCTGGAAAGAGCAGGCTCTCTGGGGACCTGCTCTTGAAGTTACAGCCAAATAATCTCCCACCTATGTTTAAAAAATCTACTGTAACAAATGTGTGATGCTGGTCATGCAGGCAAGGTGCTTTGGATTGCCTGGGTTGGAGTGAACACAGTGGTGTCTTTGCTGCTTTTACCTGTCTGGCAGATTAAAACTCACACAAATATCCATGGGTTTGGCTTGCTTTGAGAACACATGAAAAAAACAGCCATTGTTGGACATGTGGCAAGAAATGGCTGATGCTTGTGATGCTGAGCGTGGGAGCAGAGGAGGGGACTCATGATGCTGCAAGGTTCTCCTGGCCATGCTGTGCTGGCAGCCTCCCCTGGGACCTGGTGGCAGAGCTGTCATGGAACTGAGACCCCCCTTGCAGTTAGATCAGGCTCCCTTTGGCAGGCAAGAAGTCACCACATGTAAGAGCACATGATTCTCATTACCCACGCCTGAACGTCTGCTGGGGCTGAATTGCCTTGATCCCCAAGAGTTGCTCAGTAAGAAACAGCAAACATTTTTCCTGGGAAGGAGCAGCTGTTTATATATAGTGTGCAGTGGGTTCATGAGTGATTATTAGGAAAACATTCCTTTCTAGTCATAAAAAGGGTATTTTTGTTGTCTCCTTTCCTCTAAAACACACAAGTTGGAGAGTCAGGGATTTTCATTTGCCATGACAACCGATGAAACCGCCAAGCCATGTGATATCTTTGTCCTTCCTATGATTGAATCTTTTCTTTAATTTTTTTTAAGGCCAAGTTGCTGACACAGTTTGGAAACATCAGGTGTTGTTTACTTTTCTCATGTAGATTAGTCAGGATTTAATTTGCATGTTTACTTGGGAGCTGTAGAGAGCTGGGGGATATTGATAATTTCATGATTTATGGTAAGGACAGTATCTTAGTTCAGAATTTCTGTACTGTACCGATGTCTTCTCTCCCCCTGCCCTCCCTCTTTGAGCCAGTGCTATTGCTGAGAGGTCCTGTCTCCCACAGGACAAAAACTATCATGGGACCCATCAGTGCTGCTGAACAGTGAAGCTCAGAGCCTCAGAGATGTTGGTTTACACATGGATACAAATGGCTTAGAGACTTTGAGCCAATAAATCTTTTTCTGTTCTTATGCCAGGGCAAGGTTTTGCAAAGGCAGGAAGTGTGATGGCTGTGACTCTTGATGCCTGGTCCTTCTGAGGGTTTCCCTTGGTTCCAGGTCCGAGCACTTCACACTAACCAAGAACTGGGGTGTGGTGTTGCTGTCAGCAAAGCTGGAGTGCCAGCATTTATTCTCTTTTAAAAACTGTTATCTTCTGCTCAGGAATTTCCCCAGAGTGCCAAATATAGATTCAACACAAAACCCCCCCCACAAACCCAAACTCAAAGCCCAACCTCAAAAGCTGCTCTGTTGCTAAGGAATAAAAATAGATGGTCACAAACACGGTGCTGACGTGCCAGGTCGTGCCCCCATGACCGTGCAGCTTTGAGTGTGAAGGTTCCTGTCCCAGTGACAGCACTGCCCAGGCTGCACACGTCATGTTGGCATCAGTGTCTATGAAGACTGGCTACTGCTTATTTTACGTAAACAAGAGGAAATAACTTTCTGCTTCCTAATCTTACTCCCCAAGAGGTCAAAACTTCAGTAGGCTGCTGCTGGGAGATCAGTAGTAGTACAGGAAAATCTCTGTATCTTTATCTGCTATTAGCTATAATACAGTAATGTCTACACTGGAAAAGCTCTGAGAAATTGTGTTTGTGATGGGAACATATATTTGAGTGAAAGCACCGTGCTTCAGGAGGTCCTGGGCTGTGTCATAGAGTTGTTGATCATTAACAACATCAAAAGGGTAAATATTGGTGCTGCATAAGCTGCGGTTGTGCCTTCACCTTCTCTCCAAATGCAAATCTCTCTCTGCAGAGCTCTGCAATAATTTATTAACCCATGTGGCTGAAGATAGGGAGTAGCTGAGCTGGGAGTGGAGGTATGCAGAGGTGAAGACATGATTTATCTGTACTAGAGAGCTGCTGTGACCGATGCTGTCTTGTAATGTGTGTGTGCATGCACATGCTTGGTTTTGTGGGACCCTTCCTGCTTAGTCCTCAATGTACCATTTCCTTCATCAACTCTAACCAATAATTCTCAAAGACATTTTTGGAACACATTTTTTAAAATTATTTTTTCAGATTTTGGACTTTTAGGTAAGCTGGCTGGGTAATGTCCCTGCAGTGGTAGGAGATTTAGAGCAGAAAGCTTCCACTAAGTGCTGCTTTTTTGTGTTTCAGGATTTGTTTCAGTGCCAAATTTAACCCATGCAATGTTTTGAATTGCAGCTGGCCCAAAGCTGATATGAGGTTTTCTAACAGCAGATGGCTACCCTAGAACAGTAACTGTACTTTTGCCATGGTTTAGGACAAGTAAAAAGTACTGCAACTACCTGAAACTATAAGGGGAACTGAAAATAGTCTGCTCGTTAGCATGTGAGCTACAATTTAACTAGAATATGAATGTTTCTTACTTTCTGAAGAGACTTGTGATATCCTTATAAAAATCTTACTCGGGAGCCATGATATGAAATTACCATTGAAGAGATACTAAAGATAGTAAACATACTTCCAAACAAAATTACATTCTGTGACCAGGGCTGTAAAAATCTAATTCTGCTGTCCCACCCTCAATTTTTTTTCCCATCTGGGTTGGGTCCCTCCCGCAGCTGGCCAGGTGTAGGCAGGGCTGGGAACCTTCCCAGTGGAGGCATCAGCTTAAACCAGCCCTGAAGCTATGCCCAAGTCTCTATTGTTTGTAGTTTCTTCCCTCTCTGAACAATTTGTTTCTTGTGAAACATCTGCTGCTCTGGCAGATACCCACAGTTAAAGCTGTACCGCAGTGTTTCTTTGCAGAAATGCAAAGAATATTTGCTATGAGCTCAGCCACTTGCCAGATGGGATGGTTGATCCCAGCTGAGAGGTTTCCATTAGATGAGGCCGTTTTTAGAGGGGAAAGCTTCTTACAGGGTACAACGCTCTTGCTGGTGGTGCAGTTCCATTAGGAATCTGAAGCATGTATGCACAGGTACATAAGCATGAATGTTACAGGTAAAATGTGCTTCCCATCTGGAAACAGGAGGTGATAAATTGGGGAGCACTGGGGCAATAATCAACCTAGTAATAGCTTAGAACCCATTAGCCCAAACTTGATTTTAGTGGCAGACAAGGCCCTCTAGTTTGGGATTCCAAGCTCATCTTTGAAGTGAATGGGGACCTGGGAGATGAGCTTCCCTGAACCTCAAGCTGTGGGGTTCCAAGCACAGCCCTGATCTCAGATGCCTGAAAGTGAGGTTAGGTGAGGTTTAATTACTTATTACTTCTACTAGGTTTGATAGAGAAGTGATGAAAATCCCAGTAAATGACAAGCTTACTTAAGCAGAAATGAAGAGGTGGAAATAATGGCTTATTTCTTTCGATTAAAAAGGATTCTTAGGAAACAAAGCCTTATTAGAATTTTTCTATTTTCATTCACACCACAGTCTGACACAATCAAACAAACTGGTCAACAGCAGTAAGACAGGTCAGTGTACTTAAAAGTCAAGAAAACCCTTTTGGATATACTTCTATAACCCAGACTAATGCACATATTCATATTTCACGGTACATTTATGGTTCTTATGTTATTGGTTAATGGCATAGTTACACTTGTGCTGCTTCTGCATTTGCAACCTCATTTGAGTCATGATGTTCTTGTAAATACTTTACTGAAATTCTTTAGTTATGATAGCTTGTCTTGTATATTTTCAAAATGGTGGTGTCAAACTGTCTAATCTTGCAAGTGTTTTAGCAGAGCCCTATCACCCAGTGTCAAAACTTCTCCATGTATAGCCATGATGCCAGCCCAGCAAACTAATTAAATAGGAGACTTCTTTGCTTTTTACCCATTTGACATGCACAAACCTTTATTCTAGATTGAGGATTAATTGTTTCTCCACCAGCTTTGCCTCCTTGCACTTCACTGCTTGTAGGTATACTGTCCCCAAAAACCTTGCTCAGCTCATGGGAGACAGCTGGGGTTCAGCCTGATCCTGCACGTGGTTTCTAAAGACAGAAATTCTCACCTATGTTCCTGATGGCCTTGGTGGGTCGGGTCTTGGTGTGGGAGCTTTATTTCCCATTGTAGAGAGCTGGACGTAGGCAGCTTTCCTGGCTTTTCCATACAAGACATGTTTCAGTTATCACTTGGCTGTAGTTTAAAAAATGATTTTGTTGGGTTCTTTTTCCCCTTTGGGAAGAGGCTGTTGTTTTTGAGTGGATAAAACAGCATTTTTGGCTGGATTTCTGGCAATGCAGTTTTCTACACTTGGAAGTCAGCCTGTCTGCTGTACTGGCTGAGTTTGTAACTGCTTCAACACACAAAAATGTGTTGCTGCAGAGCATACAGCTTGGTGGTCGCATGATGTGCTAAAATACAGCCAAGACCCACGGAGTGTTGTTTTGAGTATGCAGTATTGTGTCTCCATCTCCAGGCATGTCTTAAAAGATGTTTATAAAAGCATGTGTTAAGGTTGCATGAACTTTTTTTGCAGTCAAAAACCCAGATTCTGACAATAAATGGAGTGTGAGGCTGTTCTTATGCTTGGAACTAGTTTTCTGGTGATAGTGTGTACCCTGGGTGTGCTGGTGTGTTGGTTGGTCAGACACTGTTGAGGCATTGTAGCTGTGGATGTCAACAGGTTTTTTTTAATCCTGAAGAAATTAAATTTTTTTATTTATCATTTTGCAAATACTGTGTGTGTATCATTAGTCCTAAGTAACACAGAAATCTCATTAGTTAATTTATTTGTTCAAGGAGAATCATCATTGATTAACAGTTGAATCCTCAGACAGAAATATAACTTGCTGTCTGCATGTGATGTTTAGCACTTTCATAGACACTCCCAACACTGAAGTGCATAAATGTCACTGAGTCTTCCTTCCCCCCAAGAGGTGGGAAAGTTAGATGAGGATGCTCTCATGAAGAGCCTTTGGTGGCACTGAGATCCTCAAAGATGTGTCCAACCCAAACACCACCCATCCTTCCACCATACAACCAGAAAGGATTAATGATGTGTACTAATGCTGCTCCTGACACCAGTTTTAATGTTGCACCAAGCTGAGAGCGTGGATCCCTTGTGCTTGTGGTTTTGCCACCAGCAGCACAGTGGCATGGGTGATCCAGGCTTTCTTGGGAATTAAATCTCTTAATTTTTCTAACGTGAATGGAAGTGAAATTAAACGTTGTGGAGATTAGGGGTGAGGAAGGCAGGCAGGGAAACAGAAGGAAATCCAGGCTGCTTGTTTGTAGAGGGCATGAGCTGGGCTCGTGTTTGCCAAGTGCAGGAGCCTGCTTGGGTTGGCAGGTGCTTTGGAAATGAAAATATTTTATCCTGAGTTATGTAATGCAGCAGCATGTCCAGACCTGAATTCCCTGCAATTTTCTGGCCTGTGAGGAATAATTTTCTGCTTGAAATATTAGACTTAGCTTTGAATTTTGTGGTTCATATGGCATGTGCAATCAATGTAATGTCTGTATACATAACTGCTGCTGTTTGAACTTGAGATGTTTAGGTAAATTTATTTTAGTTTATAGCTGTTGGATGATGAAGAACAGAAAATACTTGTTTATTAAGAACTGTGTAAATACATCAAAACCTGCCCTGACCTACTGGTTAGTTTCAGCAGGTGGAAGAGGCTGCAGATCCTTCTCTGTGTCTAATTGAAGCAGTAGGTTGTGAGGGGGATTTGAGTGGGATAGAGCTGAGATGCAAATTATTGGCATTCCTGCCTTGATATAGTTTCAGTCTTTATTCCTAAATGTGGAGAAACTTTTGCAGCTGTGGATAGTTTGTTTTTTCTTCTGTTTTGTTTATTATCCAGCTCTTCACTGGGAAAAAAAATGGTTGGAGGCCTGAACCCAGAGAGTCATGGTGAATGAAGTTGCATCCAGCTGGCAACCAGTCCCAAGTGGTGTTCCCCAGGGCTCAGTTTAGGGGCCAATACTGTTTAATATCTTTGTCAATGATCAGGAGAGGGGATCAAGGGCACCATCAGTCAGTTTGCAAATGACACCAAGTTGGTTGAGAGTGTTGATCTGCTGATGGATAGGAGGGCTCTGCAGAGGGATCTGGATGGACTGGATCAATGAGTGAGGCCAGTGGTGTGAGGTCTAACAGGGCAATGTTCTGGGTCCTGCACTTGAGTCACAACAACCCCAGGCAGTGCTACAGGCTGGTGGAAGAGTGGCTTGAAAGCTGCCCAGGAAAAAGGACCTGGGAGTGCTGATTGACAGTGGCTGACCGTGATCCAGCAGTGTAGGCAGTGGCATCCTGACCTGTATCAGCAATAGTGTGGCCAGCAGGACCAGGGCAGTCATCATTCCCCTGTATTTAGCACTGATGAGGCTGCACTCTCGAATCCTGTGTTCAGTTCTGGGCCCCTCACTACAAGAGAGACATTGAGGTGCTGGAGCAAGTCCAGAGAAGGGCAGCAGAGCTGGTGAAGAGTCTGGAGCACAAGTCTGATGAAGACCAGCTGAGGGAGCTGGGAGGGGTTTAGCCTGGAGAAGAGGAGGCTCAGGAGAGACTTTCTCACTCTTTACAATTACCTGGAAGGAGGCTGTAGCCAGGTGGGGATCTATCTCTTCTCCCACATAGGAAGTGATAAGACAAGTGGAAGCATGCCCCAGGGTGATGTTTAAGTTGAATATTAGGAGAAAATTCTGCTGCCTGGAGAATTGATTAAGTCGCTATCCCTAGAGGTATTTAAAAGATGTGCAGATGTGGTGCTTAGTGACATGGTTTAGTTGTGGACATGGTAATGCTGGGTTTACAGCTGGACTCAATACTCTGATTTGACCTGTTCTGTTTGGGGGACATTGGTCCCCTAACTGTGGCTTGTAATCAGGACTTACCTACAAAGTCTTCTAATAGTTTTTCAGGCTACAGGAAATGAGATTATTGGGGAGAGAGGGTGATGCCATGATATGCAATGCACTCCCAGTTACAGTTGTCACATGGCTCTGCAGAGATGTGAACTGTTCCTCCTCTAACCCCTGCACGTCTAACTCAGGAGTTCTTTCTGCACTCAGAAGAGGACTGAGATACCATGGAGGTTTAGAAGCACCATCTTATTTCTGTTTTGTTCTCCTAAAATGAAGGCATCAAAACATTCTTTTAGACATTAAAGGTTTTTAACTTCAGATGAAGGCTGTCCACAGTGTTTCCTGAGCATGCATTATCTTGTGATCTTCGGGGAGGTTAAAAGACAAGCAGAGGTTGGCATATCTTGCAGTTGACTGAGAAAGGTTTGTTCCTTTGAAGTATTCCACTCTAGCTTTGGCTCCATAAGCAAAAATAATTGGGGTAAAATCATCATTATAGACCCTGCTCTGATTATGCCTAGAGGTGGAAATCTTCCTTGAGCAAAGGAGTCAAGAGAGAAGTGCCAGAGATTTCTTTATCAGCTGAAAACCTCACTAATACTTGTTGGTTGCTTGTGCAAATACTGGTACTGATGTAAAAGCTGATGAGGGACAGGCAGGGTAGAGGTTTCATCCACTTGAAGGGGAATTTGATCACTCCAAAGTCATTCATGCCTCCAAGTAGTATTTGAACTTTTACACTGTGTTTCTGCCACTTAGTTGGTAGCCAAAGAGGCAACTTTGATGAGCAAGGCATCGTCAAAGCAGGTCGGGGGTGAAGAGGGACCCTCTGTGACCATCCAACCCAATGGGTAAAAAACACTGCAAAAAGAAAATCCTTGGTTCAGATGATAAACACTGCCAGGTAAATGAAAGTGGATCAGGCAGAATTAAGAGGTAAATGGAGCAAATGGATGTCACATAACGCAATAAGCTGAGACATACCTGAAGCATCATTCCCCGAAGCATATATTTACTGTGGATAAACTCCTTGCATTGCAGTGTATGATGAATATAAAAAGCAGGAGGGAATGTGTCTCTCTCCTCCCTCAAATGTACTGCTGTCCCACATTTACAGGCAGTGAAGAGCCCATGGCAGGGTGAAACAGGACTAAGTTCTGCTAACCAGGCTATGGGAGAGTTTCTAGCAAGAAACATTGGGAGAAGTGGGAGGGACTGGTGTGCATTTGCCTTTGCAGCAGTGCTTGCTGTATGCAGAAAGCAGCCCAGGACTTCTGTATTCCTTTTTCAGGTGTCTCCATGGGAGCTGGGGCTTGCTTGGGTGGGGAGAAGGAGAGGTGAAAGCCCCTGCCCCCTGTGCTTTTGGTTTGGATGGATCTCACCAGTCTTTCTGTTGCATTGGAATTAATAACTGAAAAATACCAAGAGCATTTATTGAACTGTCTTGCCCAAATGAAGAAACATTGAGATCCTGGAGCATGTACTGAGAAGGGCAATGGAGCTGGTGAAGGGTCTAGAGCACAAGTCCTATGAGGAGCGACTGAGGGGAGCTGGGGGTGTTCAGCCTGGGGAAGAGGAAGCTCGGGGGGACCTTCTTGCTCTCCACAGCTACTTGAAAGGAGGTAGTAGCAAAGTGGAGGTCAGTCTCTTTTCCCAAATAACAAGCAATAGGATGAGAGGAAGCATCCTTAAATTGTGTTGGGGAGATTTAGATTGGGCATTAAGAAAAATTTCTTCACTAAAAGGGTGAACAAGCACTGAAACAGGCTGCTCAGGGAAGTGGTAAAGTCACCATCCCCTGGAAGTATTAAAAACATGTAGATATGTCATTTAGGGAAATGGTTTAGTGGTGGACTTGGCAGTGCTGGACTGTATCTTAAACGTTTTGTCCAACCTTAATGATTCTATGAAAACCAGCTAAGTCTAAAACATGTCCTGCTGTCCTTCAGCTGCGTTCCCAGTGATGGACCACTTCTTCAGGTGGACTTCCTGCCTCAGTTTACCCCTCCTGGCCTCTTGTGCTCAGAGTGACCATGTGTGGGGTCATGTGATGAAGCGGAGCAGAGCAACAACACAAAAATGAAATAAAACCCTGCAAAACTGATTCCCCGGGAGCCGGTTGGGAACAGCCCATGGAGGCAGTTGGGTTGTGAGCTGCAAAAACTGCCTCTGGGAAAAACAGCTATGAAACCAAATTTTCTGCCCTGCTGCCAGCCTCGGGCTCTATTCCTGCTTCATCTCATGATAGGGCATGTCTCTGTGCTGTAGCCAGCCCTGTTTATGATTTAAATTAATGTGGTGAGGGGTGGCTGAGGCATGGACTGGCATCCTATCCCCTGCCCTCACTACAGGGTCTTGTCTCTGCCAGAGGGTGGGAAAGGCAGCTGCATCCTGAACACTTTAAACCACTTCAGGGATGTGAGGCAGAGCACTGTGCCTGCAAACACAAGAAGAGAGAAGGTGGGGGTAGGGAAAAACCCACACCAAAAAAACCCAAGTAAAAAACCCCCAAAACCAAATAGCAAAGTTGTGCAAGTTGTGCTCCGCGTATTATTTTTTTTAAGCATATAATTCAAAGTATTCTGTATTGCTGAGATGTACATTCCCGAGCGGGGCAGAGGTTGAGACACATCTTCTCTGGGGACAGGGAGGATAGCATGAGCAGAGTCAGCAGCAAAGGTCACTTGGCTGAGAGGCTCGAGTGCAGGAGGAGAAGATTGCATAATGTAACTGATGCAATGTTTGTGACCAGCACTGACAGCGTGCTGGGCTAGTATGAGTGCGCTTAGAGGGAGAAACACCAGTTTGGGTGATGAGGAAGTGGTGGTCAGCTTCACCTGCCCGAATCACTTCTCGCTCTTCCTTACTGCTTGCTTTACTTTCTCCCTTCCCATGACCCCATTTCTTGTATCGCTTCAGTTCTGACATTTAATCTCATCGTTGCATGGTTTGTTTTATGGTCTTGGCTCATTTTTCAGTTCCTGTTTGGGGTCATTATCACATATGATTAGTCCTAGAGCCTAATGAAGGGGATCAGACATAACTCTAGGGTATTTCTGAGCCATTTAGCACTTCTGAGCTCAAAGATCTGCAGAGGAAGTTTATTTTTAAGCTTCCTAAGAAGATAAATTTTAATTTTGGATTGTTTAGGGTACAAGTGATCGAAGTGAAATCTTTCTGGGGGGAGCATACCCTCTGGGGTATGAAGAATCCCAGGAATAATTATGCAATGCTGAGCGAGTATCGTTAGTCTTGAAATAGCTTTTAGTGGATGATCACATTTTTCTTCATGTTTGCTAGTGTGAAAGCTTGAAACCTTATATTAACATTTTAACCTTTATTGTAAGAGCACTGTCAACATGTTTTTATTGCTGCTGTTTTTATCCAGTCCCACTCTGAGAAAGCCAGTCATGGAGATATGAAGCAATTACACAAAATAAGAGCCCCAGAAAATAAAAAAGGGCACATTTGAAGTTGTTCTTTAAGGTCCCATTCTTTCATTGTACTAAGAGATATGAAGGAGCTGTGAGGTCTTGCATGTTAGAGCATCCTCAGGACACCTCCAGCAGCTGCTGTTTGGTGGTACTTTGCTGGCCCAGGCAAAGTGACGTCTGTGTAGTGACTCAGTGTGTTCCTGCTAACCATCTGCTGATGTGATGCAGCTCATTAGTCACTAATTGGTGTGGTTACCCTTTTTTTGGGTGTTGGAATGGTCAAGGGCCACATAGATGTGAAGCAGCTGAGTCAGTCTTTCGCCTCTTTTGCCCTCAGATCCGTTGTCCATCAGACTCTTGGTGGTGCTTGGAGAACTGTTGCCATGCACCCTGCCAGGCAGATCCAGACTGTCTCAGATCTATCTTGTATTCTCTGGCTGTTTGGCTATAAGCCTATCACAATTGTTTGGTGGGACCATGGTATGTAGCTGGAGCCTTCTGGTGTGTGCAGTGAACTCTCCAGAGGAAGGATCTTTGGAGGCAGGGGAAGAGGGCACTCTGACTTTGGGCTGAGCATGAGAAGCTGGTTTCACCCAGGCTGCATTTGCTCCCTTCATTAGCTCTATAAAGATCTAAGCAATCTGGGACTTTACTGAGGATAGCCCTTTCATAATACTTTTTTTTTTCCCCATTCACCACCCACCTGCCCCATTCTTCTGCTGAACTTACCATCTTTGGGTCTATCTCCTCATTAATTACCTAATCTATAGGTACCGGTGTGTTTGGTACTGATGCTTAAGTTTTGCCCTAGCTGGTATCCGAACTGATGACTTGTAAATCTGTCTCTTCACTCAAGTCTTCTATGCCATTACCCCAAACCAGTCTTTAGGACAGGTCTTTGATGCCACATATACCTGGATCCTCCTGAACATAATTGAGTTTGGACACTGCCCTTCTGCTCCCTTGTCTCTGGGTTTTCCTATCTGCCTAAAATCTCCAACTGAATCTCTTCTGACTGTTGTTGCTCTTCTTGAAGATTACAGAGCCCTTCTCTGGTCACAGTGTTGGCAACACCCTTGAGTGCACTGGAGATGGAGGTGTGGATGCTCATTGCTCATGACTTGCTCAGCTGTAGCAAACTCTACATTTGTCTGTTTGGTCCTCCCCACACTCTGAGTGTATAGAGGTCTTCCATGTAGGCAACCCTACCCATCTTCTCTGTCATTGCCAAAATCATCCTGCTAAGGAGGTTTGACTTGTGGGGGGTGGGGGTGTGCTCCTCTCTGATTCCCATTAAAGCAATCTATCCTCACAAAACTAAAGAAAATTATACTAGTAATATTCCTATTAGCATCTGTTATTTCTTTTTTAAAAATGTCTTTTGATGTTTTCAGCTAAACTGTTACCCCACTCCCCACTACAGTTTAAGCATATGAGCTCTTTCTGCCTTTAAGGCAAACACTGCTGCGTTAGTTTTAAAATTAATTTAAGCTCCCCATCTATTCTGCCCTTACGTGTGCCCCAGCCCTGCTCTATGTGTACCCAGTGCCCTCTCGGAGGAGCTCATGTGAGGTTTTTGGGTATTGCCCTTGCAGAAATAAATTACATGATCCCCTTGGACAATGTGACCAAGTCCGCACTGTCCTTTGGAGCTGATGTAGTTAAAATCAAAACAAACCTTTGGGGATATCTAGGAATCAATGTCTCAGGTTTGTGAAGCACTGCTTGGAAAGCTGAAAACCAGCATCTCTAATTTGTGGGCAGCCAGGTGAGAGAACATGAGAACTGAAACATGGCCAAATTTCCACAGCAACTGATTTTTGACTACGTGGATGTCCCGGCTCAGAGTGGGAAGTGTTCCTCTCCCTTATCTCAGGAGCCACGTGTGTGCCAGGAGACCTTTGTTCTGAATGTTTGGAGTAATAAAGTTCAGTGGGGATAAAAGGTCATGTTCCCTCTGACTTGGTTCACATAGTATTGTGCTTTCTCTCTCTTGCAGCTGCGTAAATGAGTATGGAAGATTATGATTTCCTCTTCAAAATTGTTTTAATCGGCAACGCCGGTGTGGGGAAGACCTGCCTAGTCCGTCGCTTCACTCAGGTAAAGTTGGCTACCTCTTGGATGTGAGACTTTGGGATGGGGACAGCACTGGGATGGAGCATGGAGCCTGTGGCTGTGCACTGAGGGCTCTGCCAGCATCACAGCTCCAAAGCATTTTGATTTTCACACTCCTGGTGCATATATCACCTATAGTGACACACTGGCACTAACAGCACATCTTTAGCTAATGCTGCACTTGGCCCTGTTCTGGATTTTGCATTGGAGAAAGCTCATTCCTCTGTGAAGGTGGAAATTCCCCTCTGAAAGCCGCTGGGATAACTCACGTTTTGGTGGTGGTCTGGGCTGGTTATAAGGTTATAAGGACCAGCAGGTCTCTTTCCCTTCTTTTGCTGCATAAAGCTCTTCCCATTATTTGTCATTAGTTGATAAATAATCGGGGTCCTGAGCTGTCAGTCCAGTGTCTTCTGGACCTTTTTTTTTGGCAGAATAACAGGGAAAGGACCATACTTCTGTGATCTGGGGCAAGACAAGGCTTTGCATGATGCACTATAAAACACAAATTGTGGGGTTTTTGTTGCACTCTCACTAGATATTGTTGGCAATTTTCTTCTTCACTGTTAATTTCAGTTTTAAAGCTGTGGTGATGTTAGAAAGTCTCCAAAAACATGTGACAGCCAGTGGTAATAAAGCTAGTCAACCCCAAAAGGTTAACAGCAAAAATGTCTGGCCACTTCTGCTGCAGCTGATGTAGGGAATGGATGTGCCACAAAATCAACGTGACTTAGTAGACCAGAAATCAAAAAGCTATTGTTTTGTTTTTGTTTGTTGTTGCTGCTTTCTGATTGTGCTGTAGTCAAAAACCACGGGCATCACACTGTCCCTTACTGTTATTGTGGCACCAGTGATGGCTGGCTCTGTGCTGAGCTCCTGAAATGTGGTGCAGAGATGTGACCCCATTGCTGAGAGCTGCCAGAAATGCCTATCCTTGTGTGGTGGAGGGAAAAGGGAAGGCACAAGGTTGCAGAAGCAAAAGGCATTTCATCCCACGTAGATGCTCACACCTCTTTCAATGCATTGGGAAGTACAGTGGAAGGTCGTCACCCTTCCCCTGCCTCTTCCAACTGCACAGAAGTAGAAGGGCTTTCCCACTCTCTTTTTTCCCCTGTATGTATCCTCCTTTTCTTTTCCTATTTTCCTACCTTTGAACTCAATGACTTGCTACACAACTAGGGATGAACAGGGAGAACACAGTAGAGTTGAATTATGGTAACCTTCCTGCTGGGGAAATGTCACACTCTAAATGTGACAGAAATAAGTGTCCAGGGAAGGGGACAAGGGATGAATAGTTTTGAAGATGAAACAGAGAGTATTGATACCCAGTGAGAGTTTTGTCTTGCTGCTGATATATGCTTAATCAAACTCTTGTTTTCTTCCAGGGGCTTTTCCCACCAGGACAAGGAGCCACGATTGGGGTTGACTTTATGATTAAAACTGTGGAGATAAATGGTGAAAAAGTAAAGGTAGGAGCCTTGATGATTTTAAGTGTAAATTCATGTTTCAGTACCATAGCTGAGGTTTCTTGCTGCAGCCCTCCCACTGCTGGGAGGCACTTGGGGAAGCGCAGGGCTGTCTGGCACGTCTTGGGCAGTGCAGGGTCTAACAATCTGTGTGCTCCTCTCCACAATTACCATCAGGATTGCAACAGACTCCCCTACTGCAAGGGAGGAAATGGAACAGGGAGATCTTGCAAAACTCTGTTCTTGCTTAGGAGATGGTAAGATTTTGCCTGGCTGGGGTTGAGGAAGCACAAAGAAGTGTTTCAGTGCAGCCTCTGCTCACAGCATTTCTGGTAAGCAGAAATCTATTGTACTCCCTGGGATGTGCTTGATGAAGTCTTTTCCTGTGAGCTCCCAAGACAGTCATTGGGTAGAGCAGGCTTCTGGACTTGTTGGGTTCTGCACAGCAAAGGCTCATCTTCCACTTCTGCCAAATTACAGATTTGGGAGAAGCAGAGATGACCACAGTACTAGTGCTTGAGCCAACAAGTTTAACTGCAAAGGGCACAGGTCTCCATATTATTAAGTATTTCACCCTCTAAAATAGGGTGGTTGCAACCAAACCACTGCTGGAAAAAAGTCCTTGTCCTATGGTAACTCCCAAACTGAGCCTGCGCATCACTTGGCAAAGAGCTACTTTGCCTGGGCCAAGGCAGACTGGGGACTAATCCGATGCTTTAATGGGATCCATGGTTGGATTCCAGAGCCCAGAGATGTTGGCTGGCGCCACTTTGTTCATTAGTAGAGGTTTCACTAGAGCTACTCTCATGTCTAAGAAATGAGAGAAGAGAATGGTTATCTGAGCCTCTAATGTCAAGATGTCCAGTGTCCCCAAGCTGCTCCTGGATTTACTCTGCCAGCATGAAATTCAGGGGTGCATGAAATTCCAGGGGTGGGATGGAAACAGTGGATTTGGGCAGATTTTCAGCCCTAGGCTTTTTTTAACCAGTGTTTCACCACACAGGGTTTTTAAGAAGAACATTGTGTGTTCCTAAGTTCAGGACAGATTTTAAAAGCTGTGATCATGTCAGCAGGCTGCCACCCTGCTGCGTGAGGAGCTGTGCGAACCAATGGCAAGTGATGGTGCTTGGCCAGGAGACCTTCCTGCCTGAGCAGGTGAAGGACAAGAGGTATAAATACCTTCACCTGCTAAAGACTGAGTTAATATTCAGCACATGGCTGTGCAAGTGGGGCAGAGCAGCAGGCAGGGAGTCAGAGAGGATTACGTGTAGCCCCTGTGGTGTTAGTGCTCAGCCCAGTGGTTTCAATGCTCATTAAAAGGCAGTAGAAACGTTGGCCAGGACACGGATGCTGTTTGTCCAAGCTCCTCAGACAGCAGAGATGCTTCTTTCAGCCAAAATCGGCTCCAGTGAAGCAGCTCAGAGGATCTGAGCTGGTAAATGGCTTAATCACTGCACTGGAGGTGGAATTCATTTTTTCCTGTTATATATCTGGCTTAAACCAGAAGTCTCAAGATTGTCCTGGTCACTGGAGGGAGAAGAGCAATTCTGGGGAAGATGAATCCCATCCTCCTTAGACAGCCTCTCCTTTTCAAGCATCTGGTTCTCTGTCAAGTACTGATGGAGCCTTAACAACATCACTTATATCTGACATCTGGCTTTTGTATGTGTGAACTCACCCTAAGGATTTGTCTGTTTGACTTGTTGCTCCTGTGATACAATCCTGTTTTAAGATTAACTTGGGCTGACGGTGCAAACTCCTTAAGTGAATGTTGGGAGCAGTCATGCCAACATGGGTTATCTCAGGGCAAGGATGGTTATGGGGTGCTCTGTAAGCTAAATGAGAAGTCCCTGCTGCTCTGCAAATGTGTGACAAATGCACAAGTGGCCGTCAAAGCAACTCCCTGAATCACCCTGGGGCAGGGTTATGTGTCACAGAGCCTTAGTAAGTGGTAGCTGACATACCAGCTGTATTTCATGTGGCAAATGAGTTCTTAAAGTCCCTCTCCTGACACCACCAATGCAGTAGATTGGAGTTGCTGGAGCTCAGTTCCAGTGACTAAGCTTTGGAAGGAGCTTAGCAAGATATATTTGGATATTTGAATGAACCTTCTGGAGTCCGGAAGGCAAACAGATTTCTTTCAGGGGGTGATATTGTAGCCAAAACTTTTTGAGTAAGCAGTGCTTGTGAGAATAAACATTGAATGAGTCAGAGCAAAGAGCAATAAAAATGACATCTTGGTCAAGCAAGGCACTGCTCTGACTGTCAGCTCATTTAGCATTGCCTGAGCCATGACTCTGTACTGAGCAGCCTCTCCTGCACATCTGCTGGCATCCAGAGCTGTTTACCAAAAAAAGTTTTTAGTCTTGAAAATAGAATAGAGATTTCTGGAGAAAAATACTTTTCAACTTTCAAAATTGTCATTAGAAAGTCAGTGAAGAGGGACTTGCTGGTATGAAAGCTGTGTGCAAGCTCTTTCATATATAAGCAGCTACTAAAGCTCACTGGCCAATAAGCTGAGAGAGCACTGTGCAGTTGAGAGGGATTTTTATCTGGCTTTTTCTAATAAACTCCAAAAATATGTGCAACACTGGTACCAAGAGGGTCCACAAATTTGAACCAGCAATTACTGTGCTGGACAAAGCTAAGCTTCATT
>JAWWLV010000001.1:34205984-34253647 GCA_035041135.1 Platyrinchus mystaceus
CACCAGGTAGTCCCATAAGGGACTAAAGTGGATGGGGCAGTTACCAACCAAGCTAAGAATAGAGAAGTTCTCCTTGTGACTCCAGGCTCAAATCTCTTTAAATATGTGAGGATCTGCTCACGCTGGTGATGACTGCAGGTTGCTGTACCCTGTAGGAGTGGGACAACCAGTCTTGTCTTAAATGGTCAGGATCTGGGAACCACATCAGGAAGGGATGGTTGCTTGGGTCATGGTATTCATAGGTGGGGCAGAGCTGGGAAACTGGTTAATTTTGCATGGATTTTAGGGAAACTAAAAATAAATAACTGAATGTTATATTAATCTGTAGAGGTTCAACTCAAGACAAAACAGACCTCAGGCCATTTGTCTGCTATAAGCAAGGGGAAGGTTATTTTGCCTACTTGTGCTTTTCCATACTCTGCATTCAGCGTTTGATAGTCAGGATTTGGCTCTTAAAGGTCCAAGAATATATAAAGAATGCTGGAAAAATATCTTGGGGAAAGCCAAAAAGTTTCATGCTACAGTGTTGATATCACCTTTAATAGTTTGCTGTTTAAATGAAAATGTCTAGGTAATTGTAAAGACTCTTTAAAGTGTATTTGAAAAAAAATTCTTTTGAGTTTTATACGCCCAGTGGTATTTCAGGCAAGCTGTCGGGTTTGTAGAGCTTCCATACAAGAAACTCCTACTTCTTGAGTATGGCCTGGGTACAAATGGGCAGAAATAATTGTTACACGACTAACAAATGTACACATTAATTTTTTAGTGAACATTAAGTTAATTGCCAGCATCTACGGTGCAACTTATGAAACGTATTTTAGTCATAATTCACGTGTTGGAGATGGTGACACCCATAAATCACTTGTGTTGAGTGGTAATCTGTTTAGAAAGGTAACTTCATTGTATGCAGTGGGTCCAAGAAACTGCATTCTTGGGAAAGAAGGAGATCTCAAATGAGAGGAGGGCAATGAGACAGGGCTTGCTAGTGGAAACACCATCTTTTCCTCCCACTGGTTCTCACAAAATTGCTGGTAGGTGTGAGACCAGGAGATGTTTTCTCCTGAACCTGCTGAGTCTGTGGACACAGCTGCCTGTTATTGCAAGCCCTGCTCTGTTATCTTCGTTGTAAGATTAATTTATGCCAGAAACATCATGTTTGAAGTGAAGTGACCAGTAATAGTGTATAATCATATCAGATACTTGCTTGAGTATCTGCAAGTATCTCTGCTCAACTGATCTCTCTGAAGCAGAGGGTTGGTTTCTTGCCTCACCTCACTCTGTAAGTGCCCCCCAAGCCTGTCCCTCTTCCAGCCTCCACAACCAAATCCTATATGGAAATAGGAAAATAGGAAAGCTGTCTTCCATGTTGGGCTTTTTTTAAAGTTTGTAACATGATAAATAGCACATTTAGTATCTCATATGCTATAATTGACATTTTAAGTGCTCCTCAGGGCAAGGACAGGAGAATTTTCAATAGATATTAAAATGGAAATCCTTTAATGTTAGTTGATAGCAGTAAATAGATGCACTGGTTCTAAATTAAAGCTAACTGACTTGGACGTTCACAAGGCATATTTTATTAAAAGCCCTGATATTAAATGAACTTGAGTGTATTGGGGAATCTGTTATTTAGAGGGGAGAGCAAGCACTAAGAGTTACATATCAAAACCACTCTCCATACATATATCCAACAACAAACCCTTGTTTATTCTTTTTATGCCTCAGTTTCTCTTGGTTTTGAAGTCAAACTAATTCCTTTTCTAAAATATTTTATCAATGCAGGTAATAAGATTGATTTAGCTGATAAGAGGGAGGTCTCCCAGCAAAGAGCTGCAGAGTTTTCTGAAGCACAGGACATGTACTATCTGGAAACATCAGCAAAAGAATCGGATAATGTGGAAAAACTCTTTCTGGACTTGGCCTGCCGGTTGATCAGCGAGGCACGACAGAACACCCTTGTGAACAATGTCTCATCCCCCTTACCAGGAGAGGGGAAAAGTATCAGCTACTTGACTTGCTGTAATTTTAATTAAAGAGCTGACACATGGGCCATGGGCCAAGAGGATGATTTTTTTTTTTTTTGGTGGGATTTATCTACTTGCAAGAATTCCTGCCAATCTGACCTGTGTGACTTACCCTCAGTCATGCTGCAGTCCTGGAAACATGGCAGACTGATGGCTCCAACTGCATGGCAAGGTAGCAGGGTTTAAATTTCATTTTTCTCAAAGTCTGTGGAGCAGGTCAGGAAAGGAGGAGTTGCACAAGTCCTTCATGTAATGCAGAACATGAGCTGTTTTGTTTCCTTCTATGGGAGAGTGGACCAGCCTCTCTTGAAGATATTGAAGAGATCAAAATTTGTCTTACAGAACAATGTGTTTGATCCTTTTTAACGTTAAAAAAAAGTAAGAAAACCCCCAACAATTAATGCTGACTTTGGACTACCCTGGCAATCTTCCGGGCTGTCAGTGAGTGAGCTCTGAGGACATGTACATAATGTCTGCCCGTCTGTCTTAATGCAGGACTCTGGTGTTTGAAATAGTGTTATGTCTCTCATCTACAGGCACTTTCATGAACGTGGGGAAAAAAAAATTACGTATATCAACGTTTTCAAGACTGAAGAAGACATGGACACAGCTTGATTACTCCCTTTGGTGCTAGCAGTTCAGCAAATATTCCATAGACCAAACATAGTCTTACTACATTACTGTTCTCTGAATGTGTAACTTAGACTGGTTAAGAAAAAAACACTAATAAGCACTGTTCATAAAAATAAAAAAATCTCATTACCTCTTTTTCTAGGCCTGAACATAGTGGGAAAGGACTATGCTCTTCTTTGATATCCAGTGTAGGATGAAAAGAGTTTCCAGAAATAAAAATAAATAAACAAATAAATAAATAAATAAACCATTAGTCATGTCATAATGTAAAAAATTAACCTTAGGAAAGATTATTGTTGAACTTGGAAAAAGTGCAGCAGACATGACCAAAGTCTTGTGCACACGTGGATTGTGTATAAGGGTTCAAAGAAAGCACAGTTTGAAGTGACAGTCTGGAATATGTCCAGCTTAAAAATAAAGCTTGTAGATACAGTTGTTGTTGAAAGGCAAGAGTACAATTTTGTCGAGTTTTTTTGGTTTGTTTTTTTTTTAATGCTAAGTGGAAATAACAATGGGTTGCAAGTGATATCATTCCATGTCTGACCCATCCAGCTCTCATCTTGTGGAACTGCTCTCAAAGATGCTCTTGAAGGTATCTTGGCATCCAGTCTCTCTACTAGAGTAGCTTTCAGGTTCAGGGCCGTAGAGTCATTTTATTTCCTTGATGCTTTGTGCTCTTAATCCCAAACTCCAGTGTATGTGTAACTGTTTAGGCAATTTTTTCTTACAAAATACCTGAAGCAAAGTACTATGGAGTTTGTGGTGTTATTCCACTTCTACTGCCATACAGGGCATTGCAAATTTACACATTGGCATTAAAATGAAATCAGAAGATGGTGAATGCGCACATAATTATATTTAGAAGTTTGACTTCAGTTTACCCAATTGGGGTGAATCTCTCCTGGCAATTACATGGCTGTCATATGCTGCAGTTTAGAGTTTAATAATATTATTTGGCTTTTACTGAAGATTATAACAGAGCTTCTGTATTGACATATAAAGCTGCCAGTAAGTACTTCTTGGAAAAAATAACAACAATGACAACAAAAGGCATTTTAAAATGTGCTTTTTTTGTTTCCTGGAAAGGCTTCTTTGGGCTTTATCATGCTGTGCCTTTGATACATAATTGGGAGTTGACTCTGTGTCAGAGAGAGGGGAGGGATTGGTGTGTCATATGGCAATTTTTTAATATTTTCTTGCTATTTTTAGACCACTTTTATGACTAGTGGTAAAAAGGAAGATGTAGAGGTTGTGGTATGAAGCTTGTTTGTCATTTAGGTAACACTTAGCCAAGAGCTTCTGTAAGTGTGAGGAGATGGGGAACACATCATCTGCTGCTCTGGCCTGGTCCTTTTCAGTCCCTGCTCATGTTGTAATCTGGAACATTTAGAAATGTGTGGGATTTGATAGCTTCTGCTCTGTTGGACCCTGTGATACAGCCTGTGCTGAAAGACAATGTCTTTCTTCTTGACCATTCCCCAAATTGCCAAAGGCAACCTTGTTTGAGCTTGTGAAGAGCACCCAACTCAGAGGCAGCTGCTTCTGCACAGCTCTTAGGTTGTTCCTTATAGCAAAGCTGAGGGTTCTATGTCAGGTAACACTCAAGTTAAAAATCAATACTATGTGCATTTAATTTGTAGTTGTTCTTGCTCCTCTGATGCTGGACCTGTCAACATGTAAATTGATAACAAATGGGACAGGGCACAGGGAGGAAGGAGACTGCCCACTAAAACACTCATGGGTTTCTCAGCCTGGTTTCCAAAAGGATCAAAGCTGGGCAGGTACTCTTCATCCCTGCTGAGTGCCATTATAAATGCATTTTAAAGTGCTCCTTGCATCACTTCTGGAGGTGGAATTCTAATGTGTTAACATGACTGAACAAGCTGAACTGTTAAAATAGCAGAAACTGCTAACTTTATTTTCTTGGATATTTATTTTGAGGTTTTTAGAAGCCTAAATCTCTTTTTCTAATGCTTTCCTAATCTGTAGGTGACTATTTGGAGACTAGCCTACTAGCAACCTCAAAGCCTTGTTTCTTTTAATTGCTAGCAAATCTTCATGTAAGGACTAAATCTCCAAACAGTGATGTGGTTTTGGGGTGGAGTGGAGTGCTGCAGTTAGCCTAATATTCTCCAGTCAAATTTGAACTGATTCCTTTCAATGTTTATTCTGTATATACTTAAAAACTTGAAAGGAAGCAACGGTGGTATGTGCAACATTTTACAAGGTCATAAGCCAAAGCTGACCTTGTAAAGACTCACCTCTTTTGCTGATGTTTGCAAACACACCTCTTGTTGAAGAAGTGGTATTTTATTGTAGTAACTCCTTTGATGGAGTTACTTCTGTACACCTTTGAGTATCTTTGGAGTGCATACAACCCGCCTTTCCTTGTAGCACTGAGGGCTTATCTTCTCTTCTACAGTCTGATCCACTGCTGAAGGCTTCACAACTGGAAGAGGAGCTTTATTGACTGCTAATTACAACCTAGTGGTGTGGCATAGTGATCAAAGTCTTGAAAAATAAAAGAACAAAAAATAAACACAAATCCCAATTATGTGATAATCAGCTCACCAACTAAACAACTTGCTAGATTTTTGAGAGAACTGTAAGTAAAAGCCTTGTGATGCTTGCTGGATCAAGCATCCAAAAGTCATGCAGAATTGATATAATGGGTCCAAATTTGACTGGGCATGTTCTCTACTATCAAGAGAGCCAAGCATTACTTTCATTGTCATAGCTGGATTTTAATGTATTTTCAGGGCCATATATTCACAGCCATGAAGTAATCTTATTTCTGGGTGAATGTTAATTTTTATAGTAGACCTATGACAAGACCCTTCTTGATATTTTTTTAGCACAATGATTATCTCCAAGCAGAAGCCCATATTGGATGGTCAACAGGTGTTTGCTTAATCTAGGAAGCCTGTTTGCAGATATTAGTAAAAACATCTCTGAAAACTGGATGTTCTAAACTCTGATTTCCAGGGCAGCCACTGATTCAGTCAAGCTGGTCTCGAGTAAACCAGCAAACATTCTGTGCTTCAGATCACTGGATGTGAAGTGCTCGCTGGTATTTTGGATATTTACACCGAAAGTTTGCTGAGACAAGCCATGGCTCCCTTCTATTTCTATTTGTGTTCCCTTTGAAAGTGCTAGGAGGATAGAAAAAAAAAAGCCCTTCAGGTCAAAGAGGTAAGATGAAAAAGTGAAATTATGAACTCTGTAAAGAAGGGGGGACACTGGGTGCCTCTTCCTACCTCGAACACTGAAGTCTTGATTTGGCCTACAGATAAGCTGTTTGAGTGTGCAGTTCAGATATGTGTTTGTGCTGAATGCTAAATGGTTTTGTGATCGTTATTTAATGAAAACCATACATGACAAACTGTCAGGCAAGATACTTTGTTCTTTGCTGTGGAACACATGAAACAGCCCTTAAAATCTGTTAGCCTGCTGGTGCTGTTTGTCTTTTTTTGAAATGGCTGAATTGGTAACAATTGGCTCCTTCTAGTCTGGGTTTAACAGTTAATGGCTATTGAATTCCTTCAGCATCAGTAATAACAGCAGCAGACTGAGGTTGATACAGGAGACTGATTTGAAAAGAAGTCGAAATTAGTGATGCAGAAGCACGGTAGGTGCACACACGTGGGACAACAGGCTTTCCTGAGCTTTTGCTGACAAGGGATGCAATTAGTTGTAGTCAAACCCACTGGGTTTTGCCTTGTTCATTATCCCTAAGGACTGCTGTTTGTCCAGTTGCTTTTCCACTTGTCTTCTCTTTTCAGTATGAAGAACTGTCTATAAATCAGGCTGAAATGTTGAGCTGGCATGATTCCTGCAGTCAGAGACTGAATTCAGTTGGAAAACAGGTGAAATTCTCCAGCTGTTAAAATAGGCTGAGCAAACATGCAGGATAGGCTGCCCTTTGGGGACCCGTGGTGCTGTTGGGGTTGGATATGGCTGGAAACACTGTCACAGAAACCCTTTCCTGGCTGTGGGGCAGAACAAATGCTACAGCCCGTTGTGCAAGGGAAAGATGACTCTGTGGAGCTGCAAATGCAAACTAAAGAGATGATTCTGCTTGCTCAGGATTTTCTCCATCCCATCCACTTTTAAAATTGCATCTATGGATTAGGTTTTGATTGGACTTTCATTAGGGATGCTTTGAAATTGAATATAGTCTGAAATTCTGCATTCTTTTACTTTTAATGTCAAAGCACCCAATATCTTTATGTGGGTGGCTCCTACCAACAAAGTCCTTTTTGAGTTAATTCAGGTAGAAAAAGGTGTTTCTAGAGGAAACTGCGAATTCCCAGTGAGCAACTATGGAAATACTCTGTCCTTAAATGTCTCTGTATGTAAGGACTTACCAGAAAACCCTGAGAAGACAAAGGAAATACTCTAACCAATTCTAGTAGTGAAAACCTTGTGAAACATGTTATATCAAAATATTTTCTTCCTCTGCTTATAAACTTTATTTATCATCTAAACAAATTTCGATTTTGACATCATCCTTTTTCCTTGCATGAAGTCTGTTCTCTTTTTGCTGTGGCTAATAATTTTTGTAGTTACTGTTCACAAGCAGCAAAGGATCACCATGATGAGTGATGGGGAAACACTAGCTTGATTTCTTACAAGAAAATAGTGCATCCAAAGCAAAGCAGCCTAAACTAAACTGGTCATGTCTTTGAAATGCAATCATCCACTTGAGCTGTAGTTAAATATACCATAAATGTTACTGATCTCACATCTGCCTCAGTTTAGGATTTATCTTGGCTAGGAAAGACAACAGGGTAATCATGCTGACCGTGATGCGAGGCTCCCAAAGTAGCCCACTGCCTTGCTCTGACTTACCTCGCTAATCACCACCTCACTCTGCTGACCCAAAGTCGCCTTTGCTGTACTGTACTGTATCCAGCTGGGGTAGATCACTGGCTGTCATCACTCATGGATGCCATCACACCCTTTCCCCCTCATGTGAATGAGCTGTAACTTAAACCAGAAGTAAAAACTATGCCATGTGAGTTGAGGATGTTTGTTTCTTTCCAAGTGGGAGCCACAGATCCAGAAAGAAAGCCTAATCTCTAAAGCTTGCTCCTTCAAATACAGTCAACACGTAACTGGGGAAGGATAACCCAGATACAGCAAAAATGAGATGGCAATGAGTAATTTAGGCTGTAAATGTTGTCAGTGAAAAATTAGACTGGTTTTAAGAGCATAGTCAGGGTTAACAGCTCAGTTCCTCTGTCTGGATAAACAGGAGCTGGCATTAAAATACTCAGAAATTGTCTCTGTTCACATTAATAACTTGCAATTAGCACTTTGCGGATGTGACCACATTTGTTGAACCAGTTATCCTTTTCCAGTAAGCTCAGAAGGTAATTTTAGCTCTAGTTAGTACTATAATTAAATTCAAGAAGCAGATGCCACCTTTACATTTGCACCTTTGCTTTTTCCTCTACTGCTTATCTTGGGATAACATTTCCAAGGATGTGCACTTCTGAGTACATTGTGGTTGTGTCCCTGCTCAGCACCTTCTGAAATCCAGTTCCCTGGTCCACAGGGAAAAAAATGACATGACCAAAACCTGTGTTGGTCATGGTTTTAGCTGTGCATGGTTCCCTGGGGCCTAGGAGATGTTAAAAGTAATCTTATGCTTTCACAGGCAGCAATCAAAGGCTCTAGTGTGTCTGGTGTCATGAGAATGCAAACCTTGGCACTTTTCAAAGCTTTATTCATCTAGTACCTCTCATCAGTGACTGTTCTTTCACAATACTGCTCATGCCTCAAGCACTGTGGAGGGAGGTCTCGGGCTGGATTGCATGATGTCCTGATTGCATGAACCACTGCCTCTCACTCCTGCTTTAGTTAGAAGGAAGAGCACCAGTGGCTCATCTTCTGTGCTACCTCGAGCTTCTTGCTAAGGACATAAAGTTAATAATTCAGTAAGCCCATTCCAGCTAGGGCACCCTGTAAGGAATGTTTCCCTTCTTATGGGACCAATACAAGAGATTCAGATGTTAAGAATCGTGGGGAGGGATTGGTACTCACTCAACAAGTGAGTTGATCTCCGGTGAGCAGGTGGATGCTGTTCTCCATCCAGTGAGACTTAGGGCTGTGTGGAGGAGAGTCATTCTGAGCTGTCATGGGGGCAGGGGTGTGAAAATCTCTCAAGGGCTGGGTTGCATCACCGGCATGAGCTTTAAAAAATGTAGTGCCCACAGTGTCCCTCAGCAGCCACATCTTTACAGAGGGGCAGGTGGAGGAGAGGGAGTACTGTTTTTACATTCTAATGGAGTGAGAATAAAATACTTGGTCTGTGGTGGGGAGAGCTGCCATGATTTCAGGCACTGCAATTGCCTCAACTCCTGCAGATTGTTTGGAAGAAAGGGTTACCACTCACCCCCACATACAGCCAGCACTGAAGGGGAAAAACTAACTTCTGAAGCCAACATTTTAGTGGAGAAAAGGCCATGTAATGAGAGTATGGAGCAAGCCCAGCGCTTGTTGCTATGCTGATTTGGAGTTACAAGTATATCTCTGGATATTAGGAAAGTAGTTTAAAATGTGCCATGGTTTTTAGCATAATAAGATGCACTGCAGATATGCCACATCCATTTTATTCTCCGCAGCTGTTTACAAAAGGAAAAAAAAAACAAACAAAACCCACGAGAATGGAGCAGCTGCAGTCACTCAGCTGTCAATATGGGACACGGCTCTTTCTGCTTTTTATTTCCACTTCACTCTGTTCTGCTGCACATATTTGGCTGTTCTGTGAATTTGCAGATCATGAGATTTTTTTTCAAACTGCCTTTGATCTATACAGAAAGACTCACCCAGCTCTCATTTGAATTCATTAATACTTTGAGTAGGCATTTTAATTTTATGTTTACTGGCTTGTTTCCCTTTGTAATGTTATCTAACTGACAAGTTTGTCGTGCTCTGCATTACCTTTAGGTTTTTGAATCTAAAACATTTCCTCTTTGCTGAAAGCTATGATAATTTTTAGAGATGCTACAAAGGCATCTTCATTTGCTCAGGAGAAAACCTGAATTACCCTCAGCTTTGATTACTATCAAATCAACATTGAAGCACGTAATTTTTTTTACGTCATGAACAAAGTATGTTTTATACCATCAACTGTAGTTTGAATTGTACTTTAAAAATCTGCTTAAGCACTAACAGCAGCATTTTGTTTGCAATTCCCATGCCAGGGAAGTCACAGCATTGAAGGAATTTCCTGGGTTGGAGTTTTTCCCACAAAGCTCTGCTGTCTTTTCCCCAGCAATTGTGAATTTAGCACAATGTACAGAATTTCAGCAAGAACCCTGATTCTTAAACATGTGGCCAGAAGGATGAGAAGGGAATGTGTTTCTTGTTGATCAAGCACAACCATTTCAGTGGAAAAAATGCACTACAGCTGGTCAGACCATTGATCTCGCTGCTGGGGTAGTGCTGTCTTTGGGGAGGGTATAGGTGTTAGCAAATCACCAAACTGTGAATCATTGACTGTCAGAAGCATTTGGCTTGTCTCTTTAAGTTTTTGTGGTCAAGTGTGGTACAGTGGGCTTGAGAAAGGAATGTATTTTGGACGACCAGGATGATGAATGTATGATGCTTCATGTTTATTTGTAATGTCCTTTTTTATACTTAGAAATTGCTTACATGTGTATCTGTATGTAAATAAATGTTTAATCCTTTCCACTTGGTGTTTAAAGTGTTTGATTTGTTTGGTTTTTAATTTGAACTGCAAAGCAAAGTTGCCTTAAATACTGGCATTCACTTGATATGATGTAACATCAGACCAACAAATGAATGGCTGCTAAGGGTTTTCTGCTTGGGTTGAACGTGCCAAGGCTCTTGCAGCATTGACACCTCACAAGAAGGGTAGATGTAGAGCTGCTGTCCATGGGAGTGATGTCCCTTTTCACTTGAAGAGAAAAAAATAATATTTAAAGCAGGAGAGATCATAGCGGTTTGAAACGCCAAAGAAATGCCGGTATCAGTCACTAGAGGGTGGTCTTCGACAGAAGCACCATCCACTCACTGTCGTTGCAAACCTATGGCAGGGCAAACTCTTGTCCTAAGCACGGCGTTAGGTTTGTGTTGGATAAAGACGATGGCTGGATGTTTCAGTTGTCTTTTATTCTTTGTCCTGGTGACTTTTTTCTCCTGTCTTCAACTTGCTCTTTTCGTGCCCATTGAATTCCATTGGTGTTCCCCAATGACATTCCTTCCTGAAGGCCTAGAATCCTTTTGGACAAGATCTCCCATTTTAAGTCTTTAGTCTTTCGGTAAATATTTATAAAATTTGTGCTCTGACTCATTCTGGGGATCAGGTTTCCTCCCCTGTGCTCTGTTCCACTTCAAAGATGACTTGTGCTAACACTTACACTGAGAAACAAGCTGTGAAGCTTGAAGACACCATGTGTCTTTTACTGCCTCTTCCACTGACCTTGAAGCTCCTTCCTTGGTCAATGTCTGACATGAGTGCTGGACCATCTGCTCTGTGTTCCCCAGGAAGCTGGCAATTTGAGGCAGTGAGAGAACAGAGAGATATTTGGATAGTGAAAAGTCCCTGCATGCTTCTAGGTAGGTATGGGACAAAGGGAGGAGAAGGAAATACAGAAGGAAAACTCAGACAGCTCAGGAGGTGAGTAGAGGGATGGAGTGTGTTGCCTGTGGGGGTTAAGGCTGGAGAAGGCAGACTAATCTCTTCCTGGGGAAAAGTAAAGGGCAGGTGAAGAGTAGCAGCCCTTCCTTGCAAGGAGCCCGTAACCAGTGTAATGTGCAACCTTCTTGTTCATCAGGTGCAGCAGCAAGGGCCAGGCTTTGCTGTGGGTGAAAGGACTGTGAGCACACAAAGGCTCCTTGCAAAAAAGTGAACAACCTGCCCAGGGGAAAAATTGCAAGGCTGACAGACTGCGGGAGAAAAAACAAGAGAGCTTTTACTGCCTCTCTTCCACCCTCTCATGGTCAGTCTCCCTACCGAGCACATGAGGAGCTCTGCCCAGAAGATGTCACCTTGCTGACAGGGGCCTGTCACATAACAGTACTTTTTGCTCTCACTCTGTGTGCAGTCCTCTTGTATAAAGCACTGGAGATAAGAGTGCCCTGCACTAATTTCAATGGTATGCCACAGAAAGTCTTACCTAATTTAAAGTCTAGTTTTGATTTATGGATTTCTATGCAGAGGGATTCAATCACAAACCCAGTATGCATTTTCAGGAGTTTTATTACCATCAGAATTAAACATGCTGAGCTCTAGTCTTTTTGTACAAGCATATAATTATAATCATATCAGCTTGCACCAAAGCTATCACTTACCATAGTATGTGAATGAATTGTCTGCTGAGTAAAATCACTCATGCTGGACCAAACATTTCATGTCAAGATGCTGTCAGGTATATGATGTAGAAGCTCTGGCAGTGTTTCATAGCTGCATCAAGTCTCTGGCGTATCACTTGGATCAGGCCTAACCACTGTGATAAAGTGGGTGTCTGTCTAGTTCATCACAAGGGAGTGCTTAGAGAGCCAGTGATAACTGCAGTCTCCTACTGTGTGCTGTACTAGAAACAACTAGTTTTCAAGTTTTATGCTAAAAATAGTGGGTAAGGGACAAGCTGACAAGAGTAAATGCCTTCACACTTCACCAAGTTTCCTGAAATTAATGAGCAGGTACATAATTACTTCGTAGAAGAGATATGAAAGATCACATGCAAAGATTACAGCTCAAATTCCAAAGGTGTTTTTTCCATCCATCCCATAACACGGTTTCTGTTGGCTGCCTTAGCAAGGTCCTGCCTGAACTTGGTGGTCTGTGTGGATGCCCCACTGGTACCTATCGTGAGACTAGGGGACTGTGAGGTTAGAGAACCCTTTCAGTCACACATGAAACCCTTCTAGCCCTGAATCCAACAATGACCAACAACACATAGTGAGTAAAATACACAGGAACAAGAAGAGCACAAAATGATACATTCCCACAATACTCCTCTAACTTCCAGCAACGTCTGCCTCTCAGGTTTCCTAAGGCAGAAGTGCTGCCTTAATAACCTGAAAGTGCTTTAGATACTAGTATCGATACAATTTGTTCCTTGCATGCTGAGACACAAAACTCTTCCGGACAAACACTGAGACTGGGGCTTAAGTAGGTGCAATAGAAACGATGTGAGGCCTCAAACACAGGAATGCAAAAATGTCCACCTTGCAGCTGAGAATTAACCAAGTAATCCCTCCCTGTCACCAGTCACAATGTAAATGGTGCACATTCCTTTTACGCCTCAAACTAAAAAATAAAGTCACAGCAGGTACTTTTAGGTCTGTGTGATGGTCCATCCTCTCCAGCCCCTTTGAGCTGAGCTATGACCTTAAAAACACTCATTTGCAACAAAATGTCAGCTTTTCAGGCTGACGACATCCAGCGCTACCAGATTCCCACACCCTTCTGTAGGACCTGACTTACAAGCTTGCAGCAACAGATCCAGGATTCTCTATTCAATGATCCTAAATGCAGATGTTTTGGGTGAGAGATATGGAAGACCCCAAAGCAAAGGAGAGGAAAGACACTGCCACGAAACTGCCACTAGCAGTCTTTAACTTGAAAAAGCCTACAGGAAAATTGGGAGCTGCTACCAACCTCTCAGGATGCTGCCCTCCCCGCAACTCAAGGCTGTCACAGGATCCAAACGGGCTCAAGGACAAGGCACCCATACGGCATTTGAAATCTTTCGATGAAAACTTGGCCTTTCTCCACAGAGTCTCCTCAGGTAATAAGCTGGAATAGACACAGACTCCAGGGCTGCTCTTGTGATGAAAAGACAACAGTGCAACATTAAAACACTCCACTTTACTTGTACTCTATAAAGTGAGATCTATTCAATACTCATACATTTACAAAAGTTTTTATTGCACATCCTAGAGTTAATTTACAATAAAATAAAGTAACCGCAAGCTTTGAGTTTCCCCATCTCTGTGGTACAAACATCTGCAAATAAACATAACTCATCTTAGGAAGAAATATACCAATAGGTGTATAAAAAATTTAGTTCTTAAATAGCTCTTTTCTGCTGCTAGATCCTTCCCAGAAGTTTAACAGAAATAATTAAAAAGAACACAGCATTGAAATACGTTTTTTCTAGTATTTTGGCTTATTGGAAAAAGGAGTCCGTGCTTGGAAGAACAACTCAGGAGACCAGCCAGCTGGCCTTTCCAATATACCCCCTGAATAATTTCCACTTGATAGGCGATTCTTGCGTTCTGAAGGGGAACACGTTTCCAAGACTGTATCTTTTAAAAACAAGGTGTTGGTGACACCTGCAGACAAAGGAGTTCTTAGAATTCTGGCTGTATCCCCAGGGCTTAATCTCTCATTTTGGACAAGATTTTCATAATCTTCACTGTTCTCTCTGCTTTCAGGAACAGGGTCCTTGCCAGTGTGCCCACAGCTGAATTGCAAGTCAGTAGCCCAGCTAAGTGTCTTTAAAGGCACAGCTGGATTATGCCTTTTATTTGAAGAGGGAGGGATCCACTCCTCAAAGTTGGCAGGCAGTTGGCTGTTAAGGAACTGCTGTGAAGAGGAGCTACTACTTTCTTTGTCTTCCCCACTACTTGGCCTCCCCCGTTTCACTAACTTGCCAGTAAGCTGCTGCAACAGAGTGTTTTGAAAGGAAGGCCTAGGTCGCTTGCCTTTGGAATGGACTTTATTGGGATTTTTAGGGGTGAAGATGGTGACAAAAGAGCTTCTTTCCCCTCCAGGCCACAGTTTCTGCAGAGGTTTTGTCACAGGAGTTGATTGTGAATAAGGAACAAAGTCTTGAGCACTAACCGAACTGCATTCTGAGTCATGAAAAGAGTAACCTATGGGCGTACTGTGCTTACTAAAAGCACAAGGGGACCTGTGTAGGGATGAGCTCGGTTTTGAACTGTTACAACGAACACCTCCAGGATAAAGCACCAATTCAGGAGCTGTGACCTTCTCTGTCAAAATATCTTCCTGTATTAAAGAATTACATGATTTACTTAGGAATTCTACAGGTTTTGATACCTCTCTTGCACTTGCATCAAAGAGATCAGCAGAGGCATTGTAGCTGCTTTCAGGGAAGACGTTGTTCCACTGCACTTCCCTCCTTCTAACACTTTTGAAGGTATTATCTGACAGTTTTGTCAATGGTTTTAATTCTCTTTTATATATCCTTCTTGTATTGTGGGGAGTTGGTGGATCAGAGTTCCAGGCTCCTGTGAATGTAAGATCTGTTCTTTGGCTTGGTGTTGAAGAATAATTTTCTTTATTTTCACAAGCAGCTAAACAGCTATCATGTCCAGAATGCACACAGGTAGCTGCCTTGCTCCTTTTTAAACAGGAGGTTTCTCCATGCAGACTAATAAAAGACAAAGATGAATATGAAGTGTCACTATTTGCTTCTTTGGACTGCACATAGCTGCTCTCAGAAATAGAAGGCTCTGATGTAACTGGTGAGGACAGTGACACAAGAGGTAGATGAGGATTAGATATAAAGCAAGATGATCCACATTCTTTGATGGTTGAAGATAAAACACCAGAGGAAGACTCACATTGTGACACCTCATCACTTGGAGGATTTGCATTTGACTGAAGACAAGCCAGAAGTGTGTTCTCCCAACTATCATTCTCTGCTGGTGGCAAGAACCTCCCTGAGCTGCTCCCTGGCAAATCATCAGCCGCTGGGGTTTGCCTGGGACACGATTTGTTAAGATTCACACTCAACTTTCTACATTCAAAAAGGGCATATTTGCCTACCTCACGGCTGGGTGATGTTACAACATCCCTGTTGCCTTCTATTCTGGCTAACAAATCATTTAGGCTTTCTGAGAACGGGAGCTCTTCCCAAAGCATAGAGTCCACCCGAGACACTCCAGCTATGGTTACGTGATTAGGGGCTGAGGCACCTCTCTTGTAAACAAGGGAGTTGTGGAATTTTTCTGAGTAACAATAATTTCTACTATTAGTCTTCGGGCAAATGTGTTTTACCTCAGATTCCAAGGGATGTTGTAACAACCTGGAACTGTTTCCTTGTGAACATTCACTCTGGGGAGAGGATACTCTCTCCAATTTACCAGTTACAGAGATACTGTCAATCCGACTAAGCTGAGAACTTAATTCATTATCCTTTTTATCTCCTTCCTTCACAGAAGAGCAGCAAAACTGTGAATCCCAAGGAGTTTGACTGCTGAGGCTTACACTGCATGATTCTGCAGAGACAGGCCTCGCCTCTTCTTCATGCTGTTCACTCACCAGCTTTCCCACTTCCAGAGTGGGAAAGTCTTCCACTGTTACCCAAGCAACAGATGAAGTCAGGCTGAAGGATTGTTGCCAGGACGCTAAAAAACTTTCTCTGCCACTAGACTGAACAAAACAGGAGTTTCTGTTCAGGCTAGACAAGCTGCTGAGCTCACTGAGAGGTTCATCCATTGGATCTGATGATGCATCAGGTAAATATGAGCTGTTATTACCACTCCTGAGTTTTGACGACTGCAGGAGACGATCTAAGTAGCTGATAACAGTAAAGCCAGTAACAGCAGCATTTGGCAGGAAGATCTGGCAAGCTGTAAGGTTTTTCGTACTTCTATTAGTTCTGGAACAGTTTTGCAAGATGCTGCTGGCAGCAGAACACCCTCCATCTTCCCTTGCACAACCCTAGGGGGAAAAGAAAACAAAAAACCAACCAACTTAGAAAAAAAATTAACATGTCTTTTAAGTCAGGCTTAAATTTAGGTCTCACTTTTTCTCAGGATCTGCAGGGAAGAGAATACAAAACAGTCTGTCACACAAAGCAGTCTCTGGGAAATAAGCACTGGCAAGGGCTATAAAGGGCATCACAGTGAGAGGCTCTTTGCTTGTTGCAATTACACAAAGTTTTGGAGCTGGAAAAACAACCAAGAAGTCTAAGAAAGGACTTCACAGAAAATTTTTTCCTCCCTTTAGGGCACTGGATGCTTCCGGGCTTCCTCCAGTGCAGTTCAGTGCCAATGGCTCGCTGCCTCAGGCCAATGCTTTTATCCAGGAGGCACTGGGCAGCACTTGAAGCAAAGCACTCTGGTGCCAGCTACTTGACTTGGCAGCTCAGCTATCAAAGCCAGCATGATATTTTCTATGCACTACCCCCCATGAAAGGGAAATAAGCTACAACCTTTATCTTCTCAGAGTTTTGTGGAGAGTAGTGTTTCAGAGGAGCTTCAGCTGCAATACTTTATAAAACCTGCTTCTCTCCACACAGAAACTGCAGGTGAAAAATTACATTTAAAGCAGAGGGATTTGATCTGATATTTTAAGTCGATAAACCCTTTCTCATCTACCTTTCTCATCTGGCAAAGCCAGAGGCCAAAAAGCAAATATAGTTATCTCCAACAACCCTCCTCCTCCCTGAATCTGTGTAAGGGTTGAGGCTGAAGGCTGTTGGTCAAGGACAACACCCTTCTAAGGCAAGTCTTAAAAAAGTGTGGTAAGCTGATTCTGAATTTTATCTGGGAGAGTACAACTGTAGGCATAGCTGAACACAACTACACAGAAATGTCTACAAACAAGGGCTGAGCAAATGGTCTTTGAATGTGTGTTCAAGCCCTTGTGTGTGCAGCAGCAGCCATTTGATATGGCTGTTGATATGTAGGATTTGTAAAGGCATCAGGCTTCAGGCCCAGAGACCCAGTGAAGGGTTCCAGGCAAGCAAAGTCAATCCATTAAGTCCTCCAACTTCCATTAATTACGATGCTGTGCATTAGGAAAATCTAAGCTCAGATACAAATCTCATGATATCTGTGGGAGAGGAAAAACCCCTGCCAGGTAGGATTTAGTTGACAGACTTCAAAATATAAATGACTCACACAAGCACCACTTGAAGAGAACTCAGAAGGCTGTTTCTATGGAAGGATTACTAAGAACTAATATTTCAAAGTCTGCTAAACACATAAAAGAGCCACAGATGCAGATGTTGAACAGCTGTACTTTATCAACAATTTGAAATATGCTCTTAAATCCAAAAATATTAAAATTGTGCAGGGGGATGTGTTTCTTCTTACATTTCAGACACCAGGAGACTGTGCAGCATGGGAAAGGTAGAGCAGTGTTTGGAAAGACAGTCTTGTTTCTTGCTCGAACTGTACATGGTTTTTTACAGACTCCAAGCTGTTACTGATATGCACAGGAGCTGGCACTGCTCAGGCTCTCTGAAAAGCACCCTGACAAGCTGTCAAGCTGACTACTGCCATTCAAGATGACTTTTGAATGTGACTCATCTAAAATAACACAGGAGTCTTGGGAAAAAGAAGCAGAATCCTTCTCAAGTCCTAGCCTTAAATTTTCTCAAATTCCCAAGAGATGTTGTACATAATGCATTGATAACTCACTCTATACCCCTTATTGGCTACAAAACCTGGTGAAAAAGAAACATTAAAAGGGAGTAATGTGGATTAAAATTACCTTCAATCCAAATATGAATCTTTTTCCAATGAAACAGGTTTCCACTGCTTGAACTAACGCTCCTGTAGATGCCTCTGCATTTGTTTCTCCTGACAGCTGATTGAAGTCTTGAATATACCTTCAGAAAAACATACAGAAGTATTGGACTGACAGAGGAAGCCCTACGTAGTATTTTAGCTGTACTATTGTGCTAAAGAAGACACATGTTAAGGAGGAAATTTTCTGGCAGTTTAAACTAAACACAGAATGAAAACAGGAACCTATGAATTCGACTGCTTAGTTCACCTAATTTGTTAGTGAAATAGAAGCAAACAAGACAACCACTCTGAGTAGGTTTAATACACAATTTTCAGGTGTTCCCTGCGTGGTTGTGATTTTTTGATGAACACAGTGACTATTCCAGGCTGTCAATATGCTGCTATTGCTTACACATCCTTCTTGCCCAGACCTTTACAGCACAGCAGCATCCATACATAAAAATAACTGCTTTTCATGTCTGACAGCAGTACAGGGCAGAATGCCTGCCATGAATATGTTATTAATGCTGCTAACATGGGACTAAAAAAGCATTCATCTTTGAGCCAGTGATAAAACAAGGCATTGGAAAATAACAGACTAGAGAAAGAAGCAGGGAATTCATCTGAATGTCTTATCCCAGCAGTTTCACATTTCAGAAAATCTGAAGCCTATAATGTGGATTGACAGGCTCTGAGGACTAATGGGCTTTCTTAGAAATCCCTTCTCTATCTCAAATAAAGACGAAAGGACAAAAGGAAGAAGCCAAACCAATCAAACTGTGAAGCTCACTTAGCAGATAGTAGCTGCCTTCAACAGACAAGTGGGGGATTTCTTCTACTATCTAGAAGCAATCCATCTCAAGATGTAAAGGTTTCAGGGGAAAAAAAAATCAAATTTCAGCATTTTCTCAAGGTGATTGGTACCAAGGAAATACTGGAACACTTTAGCAGCTTCTTCCCAGTCATTTCCCCACCATCTAGTCTCATCTCAATTTTTTTAGGCTGAATAAAAAGCAGCAGCTATATGGTCAGACAGAATCTATTCCTTACCTCTGCAGATTTTCTGCGGTGACCCCAAAGAACGGATCTAAGCAACTTCCAAAAACAGTGATGTCAAACAAATCATTAGTGTCAGCAATCTTTAGGGACAATCTATATCTGTAGCTTGCATTTTTAGCTTCACCTGTGCAGCCACATTTTAGACAATTAAACCTGACAAAAGACAGTAAAAAGATTTAAAAAAAGATTGAATATATGAAATTCTGTGGATACATGAACTTACCTGCTGAGGTTAGAACTTATCGGCAGTATTACTACTATAATGCATCAAATATTCAATTAAAAACTGTAAGATTTTTTTCTTATTCTGTACTTCTTGAGGCATTAATCTTATGAAGGGCTCAGAGCAAGGTGTCTGTATCACAACAGAATGCCTCTGGCTTCTTTTACTAATGTATTAAATGCTACCCTCTTGTGAAATTGGAGAGTCGGTGGGCTTTGAGTGAGTGTTGGGGTGTAATTTTCAATTCCCTTCACTCCCATTTTTCAAGTTTCATTCTGGTTTGGGATTTTTCATCCTGCAGCATTAGTATAAATACCTAGGTTTAAAAAAAATCATCAGGACACAGTATTGTTACCTTGTATTTCAGCATTTGAAACAACAGATATCCCTGCTTTACTAAGTCACCTCCTTCCATTCACTGCTGACATTCATTGATTTACTGTTCTTCACCCAATACTGTAATTAGAAAGGAAAGCTCACACACTTCTGGACACACAGTCAGTGGAAGAGTCATACAGGACTACCTGGTGTGTTGCACATATAGAATGAGAAGAAAAAAAATCAAATCAGAATTTCATTTAGAGGGGCTTTCAGTCAGTGCTTTCCAACGTAAGAACTGCACAGAGGGACTGGACAGACTGCAGGGGATGCACTTGGAAGCCATTAACACACATCATTTATTCTGCTAAACTATCCTCTGATATTGCACAGCACTGAATGCAATGCAACGATCTCCAAGCTGCTACTGGAATACAAAACGATTCAAATAGTGATAAGCAACATAAATATCTGAATTCGGCACTTATTTCTAACAGCTGGATTTTCACCAATTTGCTTCAACTTGTGTTCAGCTAACAGAGGTTCCCAAGTTAATGGAAAACATGTAAAGATCCCCAAAACAGGACATACCTCCTAGAATCCAGTATCAGCCTAGATAAGCAGTTTTGGCAGGCAGGATAGATGAAGCAGGAATTCTGGATGGAAATCACAGAGGCAGCCAAAAGTCCCTTCGCACTATTCATGTTTTCACAGCATCACCTGAAACGAATAAGTTGAAACGATTTGAAGAGTTCTCATTTTATGAGATATGAATATTAACTGCTTTTAGTTGGGTTGCTTGAACACTCTGAAAAGCAGCCCTCAGGAAACCATGACCACTGTCTGAATAGTAACTCAATTAAGGTAACATCTATTATTACCCTTAATTAACTATTTAAAAAGAGAACAAAAAAGGATGAAGTTATGTAATGAGAAGGAAGTGTTCACGGCGTTGCACACTATTGCAGGCAGATTATGCAAATTCTCATTTGTATTTAGGGAATCTTTAATCTAACTAACCTTGAATGCAGCACTACAGCAAATCACTGTCTGATTTTTTTCCGTAATTTAGAGTGAAGTCACAACATGGGGTTAAAAACTGAAATGATTCTACACTTGTAATTCTGCAAACTGGTTTTCAAACCAGAACTAGAGAAACAAAGTTACTTTTTTTTTTTTTTTACCTGCACTTTTAAAAGACATTAGAAAAAAAACAAAAAAGCATCCCAGAAGGCAGAAAACAGCGCAAATATTCCATTGAAATACGGGGGATATAACGCAGCGTGTAAGTGCTCACGCAGGTTCCGGCTCAAGATCTACATCTCTGCTTCTCTTCGGAAGAAACACAGAACTCGTTGTCTGGACACAAGTTAAAAGAGGGCAGTACAAACAGATCTGCTTCACTTTAATTTTCTGTAATAAACAAACCAACAACCCAAACCTCAGCGCCCGGCCGGGGAACCGCGAGCCCTCCAGGCGCTCCCGCCGCGCTCGCCGCCCCGCCGCAGCCCGGCTCTGCCCGCCGCTCCCGCCGGTGCCTGGTGCCCTCTAGCGATCCTGCCGCCTCGCCCTCTCCCCGAGGAAAAACAAAACACGACTCGTTAACTCGTCTCACACCCAGCTTTCACTCCCGAGACTCGCCGAGGGGCCGGGCGGGGCCGGGCCGGGCCAACCCCGCTGACGCAGCCCGGGCCGCGCTCGGTGCCCCCCGCTCACCGGGCACCCAGGGCAGCGCGGCAGGGCGGAAGTGCGAGCCGCTGCGGACCTCTGGTGGGGGCGGGACGAGGCGGCGCTCAGCCAATCGCGACTCAGCGCGACGGCAGGGCGGCCCGGCTCGCCCAATGGCAACGCACGGAGGGGTCAGCGCGCCTCCAGACGACGCGCGGCGCAGAGGCGGGCGGATCACGTGCTCCGCGCAGCCAATCGCCGTCCCCTCCCGGGACGCCGCGCGCCCGAAACACCTGTTGAAGTGACCCCAGCCAACCGCGGACGGGAGCGCGAGCTCATCCCCGACCGGCCAGCCAATCGGAAGGCCCCGCTGCTCAGGGCCCGCCCCTGCACGTGCCGGGCCGGCCCCGCCCCCCGGCGGGTGCCGCTCGGGGCAGCCCCGGGCGGGAGCGGGGCCGGGATAGAGCGCTGATCCTCCTCCTCCTCCTCTGCCTTCTCATGCTGCCCGCGGCCATGCTGCAGCTCCTTCTGGTTCTCTCGCTCCTCGGCGCGGCCGGCGCCCTGCCCGCCCCTCCCCGCCTCCGCAGGGGCGCCGCGCCGGCAGCCGGACCGTACCTGACGCGCTACCTGAGCCAGCAGGTACCTGGGAGGCGCGGGCGGGCGGGAGGGGGTTTTCGTGGGCATGCGGATGGCGCTGTCCACTGTCACTAGCCTCACTTGAGCCACAGGCGGGACAGGACTATCCGCAGGTTTCTGAGCGTATTGGAACACTCCATTGCTAATTATTTATAAAAAAACCACTCAATCCTCAGTCCCTTTGGTAAAATGCTCCAAGCCTTGAATATCCCGTTTAAAAGTGCAACTATTTGAAGTGTTGGGTAGTCTGCTCTCTTGTGAGCCTGTACACCGTATCCTGGCAGCGGGGTCCGTATTGCGGCACATCCTGCACAGCACGTCGGCAGCGAGGGGCCGGGACCGCGGCTGTGCCCTGGTGCTGTTTGCAAACATCAGCTGTGTGGTTTATTTTGTTTGCTTTATCACGGAATGGTTCGGGTTGGAAGGGACCTTAAAGACCATGTAGTTCTAACCCTTCCCCCAACCCTGGGCAGGGACACCTTTCACTAGATGAAATATGGAAGAGATTTCTGTTACTAACCTGAGCTTTGTCACCCTGTCTGCTCTCATGATTTGTTCGCAAAATCCATAGGGCATGGACAGAACAGAGGGCTCTGCAACGCTGGCTTTAAGTGTTGGTGTGGTTTCCTTGGGTAAGATTGCTTGTTCATAGGTTTTCACAAAAACAGTCAGCAGATCCTTTTATGTGTTGAGGAAGATCTGCATTGTTACCTCTGCTGTACTTGGTTTTCATGGGGGAGGTAATGGTTCCTTGTACTGGGAGGCACAGTAAGGGAAGAGGATGTTTTTCTAGTATTCTCTTGGTTTGTTTAGAATCAGGCTTGTAGCATGCATCTAAATTTCATGCCCTGGTCTACATAGGGAGTAGTGGGAAGGAGATGTTTAATTCATAGGCACAGAGTCATTTAGGTTGGAGAAAACCTTTAAGATCAAGTCCAACTGTTAACCCAGCACTGCCAAATTCACCACTAACCACGTCTCCAAGTGCCACGTCTACACTCTTTTAAACACCTCCAGGGTTGTTGATTCAACCACTTGCCTGTGCACCCTGTTCCAGTGCTTGATAACTGTGTCAGTGAATAATTTTTTGTTAATATCTTATGTAAACCTCTGCTGGTGCAACTTGTGTCTGGGCATCTTGGATGATATGTGGGTTGAATATCTCCTATTTTAGCTTTGGAGAAGGTGAATTTAGGATGGAGTGAGCAAGACGGGAAAATTACACTTTCAGAAAGAATAGACATGAAGAAAATAGAGAACCCTTTTAAGGTTATCCTGAATAGCTGTGGAATAATTTTAAAGTCAAGGTCCCTGTTATTTGAGGTGAGAGATAGATTGGGAACAATATTAGTGAGAAACCCATCCTTTGAGATTATAACCTTCTGCAGACAGTGTTACTGGTTTGAGAATGCTCCTCTTGCAGTGATCTCCCTGCATAAATCATGGAATTTCTGTGTCTTGAAAACATCTCTGTCTAATGCTCACTCAGGCAGTGATTTGAGATTTGTGTTCCTCAATTAACTCCTCTAAAGCCCTGAATCTTATTTTTGTAACATACTGCAGATACCTTCAGCAGCGTGTGGTCAGCGTTGGCCAGGACATCAATCCTGCAGTGGTGGTGTAACTCTAATTGTTCTGGCACACCGGTTGTTACACATTGTTATCATGCTATCAGTGATACTAATTCTGTGCCGAGGTCTGAACCGCCCTTTGTCACCATGCTGTAACACCTCTCTCCTCATCTCCTCCTTGGCTTGTGGTGTCACCTGATTTTTCTCCTCAGCTCTTGGCAGAGACAGCCTGCGTGCCTTCCAGTTGTCAGCAAAGTGGCAGAGCTGCTGTGTAGCTGAGATATGTGGATTTTGGGACATAGATAGCTGTTGAGAGAAGGGAGGAAAGTGCAACAGTAACATCGTGTTGTAAAGTTGATGCCACACACTGTTCCCTTTGATCTCTTCCTTGTTCTCTTCCTCTCATGCTTCAAGCAAAACCATGTTGGCTGAGAGTGGCTGCTGCGGGAAAGAGGGAGCCTATGGACAGGCCTTGACATCCTTGTTGTCCTTGTCTGAAGACTTACTAGTATTGTTGAACTGGGTGGGAGATGTGTATATGTTAATGTATTTTTCATATTCACCAAAGATTTGATTGTTGCTGCCTGGCACTTGGAAGATACAGGGGTAGTGTGAGAGGTCTGATCACAAAGGGGGTGTTCGACTGCTCTTTATCTCTAACATAGTGTGTAGAACTGATAGGCATTCAGCCCTTACGAAACGTGCACTGAGAGCTGCTGTCTGGAAATTTGTAATTACACTGTTATTCTGTAGTGGAACATAAATACTATGATTAACATGTTAAATAGGGGTGGTGATACCTTGCCACCACTCAGGATTGTCAAGTTTAATTATTTACATTATATTTACTTAGAGCTCATGAATGAATCATCTGTTTGTGTTGCATGCTGCTGAGTCTTTCTTCTTAGCTATGGATCCTGTTTTGATTCTTGTTTCTCTCTTTGATGGTTTTCATTATAAGTTGAAATAATTTATATAAAACCATCCAATATAAAAAATACTTTATAATATAGCAAAATGTTATGCTCACAAAGGAAACATTTTTATACCTATTTATATTAAAAATATATTTAAATAGTCTTTAAATATTTTATATTTCTACAAAAGAAAACATTAAAAGTCTAAGATTCTGTGCATTAATTTTGTTGCTTAAAAAGTTACTTCTTGAGTGCTGTGAACAATTTAATAATGTTGCACATTGGAGAACTGAGGCTGAGAATTTTCATGTGCAGTTCCAATCTCTAAATGGAGCCTCTTGGCATGAAGGGCTATAGACCTGTAGCATTGCTTGAGGGTCAGCTTTTACTGAGAATCAACGATATTTAAGTCTACTTTTATAAAAATGGAGAAATAACACGGTCAGAATTCAGCTCAATGCTGATTTGCATTGAACTTCCTCCTGTTTACAGTTTTAAGTGTCAGACATCCCTGATGATGGGGCTAAAGTCTAGAATGTTGAGAAATAGGTCAAGCGATGCCTGTGTCAATGTGACTAGTGCCTTTGCTTGCTTGCTGGCCTATGTCCTTAACAACCCTTATCAGTAGATGGCCCTTGAAGCAGAAACTCTGCAATCACCCTCATCTTTACATTAGCAAATTGTATCTGTATTGGGGACGTTGATATCGGTCTCTTTTTCAGTGCTGCAGGCAAGTCTGTTCTCACTTCCTCTTTGGTATTTTGCTTGGTTGCTGAAAGATTGCTTGTGATTTGTGTGTTAAATTAATCCGTCCAAAACTGAACTTTACAGAGAGTGTAGGATGTATAGAGCTGCAGAAAGACCACTACTGTCTGGATGGTTTCTTTGTAAGCAGCCGTGTCTGTGACTGCGTTTCAAATTTATTGGAAGGATTTAGTGAGGCATCCAAGAGCCATCTACTTCTCTTTACCCAAATAGAAATAATCTTAGACCATACTGGGGAGGGTCTTGAATCAGGCAGCTGATCTGACCTTCGGGTGGCCCTGTTTTGTACTTCTGTATCCCTGTCTTTAGCCCAAATACTGGTGTTACAAAAACCATAGCCTGAGAGCTTGTGGTGGTTTATGTGCGGTACCGCTGAAAGAATGAAGCCTTAAGTTTCCTGATATTTGAAGGCTTCTCTGTGATCAACTGTCATCTTAGAAAAGAGAGTGGATGAGGTATCTCTTCACTCAATTTGACAATTGATGACTGCATGAGCCTTAATGTGCTGTGGACTCTTCACCCCAATCACACTTTGTAAGCACACGCTTTGCTTTGTGGACTGCTACGAATTTGTCTGAGAACCAATGTAACAAGTACAAATTAATTTTTGTTCAGCAGCTTAGTGAGCCTGGTCCTTCAATCAGTGAACTAATACATGTCAATTGTGTCGTCCTTCCCAAAGGAAGAGTTCTGACTGCATTTAATAACCTCCTGTATTTCACACCTATGTCAGTATTTCATAGCTTAGTCAATTCACTTGCAAGTCTTTGTGATCTGAAATGCATCTACACTTCATATTGTGTGTACATAAAAGGAAGCTATTTTGAAGTTTCAAAGTAGTGAAGTTAAAAAAGTAACTGGCTATATCAGGAGTCTTAATACCCTATTTTGTGTTACAGACTGAAGTTCTGAAGAATAGAAAATGAAAGCTTTGATTGAAAATGTGAAAATTAGAACACAAGTTTTAAGCCAGAAAAGAAATTGAGGACTACAAAGGGGAAGGGAAGATACATTTTTTTCAGACATGATTCTTTCTATTTTAGAGAAAGGACCAATTAAAAGGAAATGCATGAATAAAAGAATTTTACTGCTCTAACTAGAAATCAGTACTACTATCAAAAACCAATTTGAATTCAGGCAGGTTACTTCATGAATGTGCTCAGTAAAGAAAATGTGGTGACTTTTTATGACAGTGTTGTCTTAATTTATCAAATTTATCAAAACTAAGGGTGCAGTTTTGCTCTTAAAAAAATGTTCCATCTCTTGTACTCACAGGAAGCAAGTTTACATTTATGGAACAACATATCCTTCATCCAATTCAGCATTTTTCAATATTTGAAATTTTCACTGTTGTTGGTAAAAGTGTCACTAAAAACGTGTATACAGCAGTTAATTATAAATGGTTTTAAAGTTAAGGGAGTAGTTTTCAACCATGGGTCTAAAACTTGCTTAAAAAGGTATTGAGATGGATTGAGGTTATCATTTTTAATTGTGGTTAGCAGCTTTTTTAGCATCTTATTGTGACTCAGGGTGGCGTCTCAGAATAGTAACAGATGTCGGGAATGGTTAAGATGGGTTTGTTTTTCATGCCTGGCACCATAATAGAATAGCACTTTTGACTTCTGGTGAAGGAAAAAACAAAGTGCTTTTTACAGAGCCCCTTGGTACCAATTAAAAGTTATGCCGGTGTTTAGAGAAGAAGTGATGCTGATGTTTGTCTCTGAGGTGAATTACTTGGAATATATGTTTTAATCATCAAGTGGTACAGGAGTACTTGGCAGCTCTTACTCTGTGATTTCATAGCGTGATTTAAAACAGGATCTGTAAGCTATAAACCAGGTCCATAAGCAGAAACAATAGCTCTTATTCAGTGGACAGGAAAACAGGGAAGTACTTGTTAAGGCTTGTCAGTGAATTTTTATTTTTATGCACTGCTTATCTGTGGGGTCACAATGCAGACATCAGCTTCTCAAATTAAGCAGGAAACAATTTCCTCACTACTTTCAGGCTCTTCCTTCAAGTGAGCAGTTAATACTAATGACTACAAAAAAACACCAGTGATCACTGCTCTCCCTCTGAAATTGAGCGTTTCTTATCTCACTAGCTTTAATCATTAAAAGCTGTAATAGTCCACTGAAAGATTTCTGGTAGACTGTCTAGATTAAAGAAAGTCTAAAGAACAGAACAGTAAGCAGGAGTGCATATGACTGAAGTAGCTGTTTATGAGCCAGATGTGCATGTTTACTTCATTGAATTTGACTTGTACCATGAGCTTCTAGAAGCTGAAATAAAGTCTTAAGAGCTAATTTTTTTTTTTTTTGGAGGAGGGGACTGAGTGGGCTCTATGGAGCAAAATGAAGTAAAATACATAATAAACATAATAAAATACATAATAAAGTGGAATTTGATGCTGATAAGTTCTGTATCTATTTCTTCATCTGACTTTGAGGACATCAAGACCAGCCATCAGCATAAGAAATTGTGGTAGACCACACAGATAATTTGTAGCATTATGCCAAGTTGGTGAGAGACCAGGGGTCAGACTTGATTATTCCGTTTTAAGCCTCCAAAAACTGAAGAAATAGCTTGATTTATTACATTAGTTCTGGAATATTTGGATTTTATATCTAAAGTAGTGAAACTTACAAGAAATTTAATGGGGTAAACCAGGCTGTACTCAGTCATCTTACCTATATTCTGTGAAAATGGTTAATTTCTTTGTTTTCTGGGTATGTGAATTCAGAGAGTTAAATACAGACAGAAGAATGGGAATTGCATTTCTTTTAAGCACAGTCAGCAGATGCTCCTTGCCTGTGGCGTAGGGGGATAATTTTCTTTTTTGTTTTAAATTTTTTGTTGCCATCTCCTATTCTTTAGTTCAGCTCTAGCGTGCATGTAGTATTTTCTGACACTCAGTGCTGTTGTAGTGCTACTGCCAAGTGGCATTAGTGGCCAGTTGTGTTGTGGTGTGGTTGTTGTTCTCTAACCGAATGCAGTGAGCAAAGAACAAAACTTCTGATACTTGTGGGCTGTTGTTTCTAACTTCAAGTCAACATAACAGCTTTTTCCATTATTCACTCCTACAGTGAAGATACAGAGTTTATGTACAAGTTCACCCTTCTGTCAGGCTTAGAGCCAGAGTGATTATGTGAAGATTGTCTGGAAAAGCTGTTTGTAGAGAAAAATTTGAGAAGTGTCTCTCTCCTGAAGAGAAGGGGGTTCACTGAAAATCCTACCTCCATGGAATAACAGGGAGCTATGATATTGTGTGATGTCTTCCCCCTCTGACTGCTGATATGGACACACTTGGTCGTGCATCTGTTTTCATTCCTTGTTCATTTATACTGCTTCCAAAGGGAATAAGTTTTTCTGGCATTGTGAAGTAAAAAGCCTTTTAAAAAAGCATCCACAAAGGGACTTAGTCTGGAACCCCTCCCCCCCCGAAAACAAACTGACCAACAATTAGTCAGAGGTAGGTTTAGATGATAGTTTCCATGCAGTAACTTCCTTTCAAGACAACGGGAACAGAAAGTGATGGGCATCAGGCACTTTGACTTTGGCTGGGGTCCAAGTCCTGCTAGAGTGAACTAGAGGAAGTGGGTGAAAGCAAAACTAGCATGAACAAAACATTTGATGCGTGCCTGAAAGCAACAGCTTGCTTTGCCCTGCTGTGTGACTCCCTGAAAACTAAGTCTTCCACAAAAGCTGTTCAGAACCACATGCTGCTCTGGAAGTGCTGGCTTTTCTGTAGTGCTTCCTACACAGTGATAAATGGCTGGCCACCTGCAAGTGTGTAGTTTTCAATCCTGCAATTCAGTGCTAGTGTAGACTTCCCTAGATTCATAAGCAGGAGCTTCTACAAGATAATGTTCTACAAGGTAATGTAAAATGGCTTTTAGCAATGTCCATGGAGTTCTTCAGAGTCCATTCTGAACAGGGTAGTTCATAACAAAATGCTAATGCTTTTTAAGTGGAAAAAGGAAAATAGAAATGGAAATAAAAAAAGCTTTTGGGATACGAATCTGAGTGCTTCTGTTTAGATGAGAAAACTTTTGCTTTGCTATGAGAAGAAAAGCATCTGTGGTCTAGCTTGATTCTGGGTGCTTACTGCACTGCTATGAAGACCTTTCATTTATCCATATGTTTGCTAGAGCTTTTCAGCCTCTGGAAAACTTTTGTAATGGTTATGACAACAGACCTGGATGTTTCTGTTGTAAAGTAGAGCAATTTCTCTGTAGAAAAACTTTTCACTTGTGAGGAGCTGTGGATGTTGCTTCCCTGAATGCTGCTGATTTTCCCCCCATCCTGTCTGCCGACATCTCACAGCCCTGAAAGCAGAAGTTGTTCTTCAGTGTTCAGATATGTTGCAAGCTTGCTAAAGCAGCAGTTGCTATGTGGTAGTTTTGCTATTGCATCAAGTCTGTATGAGTAATTGCTGCTTTGATGCTTTGTTTTCTGAAAATTTTTCCCCCCTCTTCACCTCGACGCTCATCAGAATCGGTGGCTTTTAAATACATGATCCACAGTGGCATGTGTAAAATACATAGCATTTTAATACTGATAAATTGCCATCTCTGCACTGAGCTTTTGTAATTTTGTCTGTGCTTTCCTAATTAGAAGACTACCTGGGTGGATGACGGGACAGTTTACCTGTTTGCTTTCACTGTCTGTCTCTTCTTCCTTGGATCCTCTGTCTTGTTGTAGGACTAGCTGTAGAAAAAAAAATACAAATAATAGTAGTTGAACTAAGGTGGGGAGAATGATAGAGTAAATTTATTTGTAGTTGTGAAAACCTGGGAAGCGAAACAATTGCAGCCTGAAATAAACCTTTTAAAAATATTTGACAAAGTAGAAAGTTCTAGCCCTTTTTGGGGCAGGGGTACAGGTGTTTTGAATATTTAATTTGACTAAATAAAAATATTATCTTTAATCTGAAAGGTTTTTATTCCCCACGTCTTTGTTAAAAAAAATAATTGAGGAAGCCTTTCAAATGAAAACTGTGTTGATAGAGAAGATGAAACTTTGTAAAGTCTTTTGTTCAAACAATTAGTTCTCCTCAAAACTTGAGGACACTCCTAGCAAAACTAGAATGTTCTAATGCTGCTTAATCTGTGACATATTGAAGCTTCATGTCCAGTTTTTTCCTCTTCGCTGAAGTTAATCCTCTAAATGTGATGGATTTGTAATTCAATCTGGAAGGCACATGGAAAAAATTAGTGGCCTTTGCCTGTTAGGGCTCTGCGAGATCTTGCACAAGGGTAACTTTGTTCTTGCTCTTGCATTTTTCAGCCTCGCAAATTATTGCACCTTGGGTAATACAGCTCTGACCTGGTTGTTCCTATGCCTTGCCCCATCGCATGTCCCATGGAAGAATTTCACCAGGATAATAATGCCCTGAATGGAAGCATCAGTGGTGTGAACATCTGGAGTGTTTATTGCCATAATAGTTTGTTACAGATTCATGTAGCTGGTGGATCTGAACGGCACAAGCCCCTCCATTGCTTGGAGAAGAACCAGGGGAATGTGTGGTTAGGGACTGTCAGTACTAAAGCTGATTGAAGAGATTCCTGCCACCTTCTGCCTCGGTCACCCACCCATTCTCCCCCTTGTGCTGGAGCTCTGTAACTCTCAAGTTTGGGGCAGAAGATGCTGGAATGGCCTGTGGGGCCTGTCCTTTCAGCTGGAGGAGTTTTAACAGGGAATAGCATCCTCACTGTGACTGCTGGGGGATTTTACATCTAAAAGTAATTAAAGCCTAAATTTGTTTATGGACTTCATTTTTACACAGTAAGCAGAATCTGGAGATTCAATTGCAGCACAAACCTCCTAATGGCTTGTGGAAGTTGAAACCAATTTGTTTGTGTTCCCGTTAGCTGCTCAGATTTCCGACATAAAAATAACCTTTTATCATGTACTGTTTGTTTCTAACAAGGGCTGACCCAAGTACCCTGGGGCTTTCCTACAGCATATCCTGTAGCTGTTTAAATGTTCTTTGGTCTTTTCAAGTGCCTGTCCAAACTGTGTGACTCAGGGCAGGGGTAGAGTTCCTGTTGGAGGCTTTCCTTGTCAGTGTGTTTTAATCACTGAAGAGATAAATGAGTGCTAAAAATCAGACTACCTTAAATGGCATCCCAAGAGCAGGTGATGTGATTTCTGCAGCATAAGAGAACCTTCAGTAAGATACATGAAGTGTAAAATCATAGACCCATTAGGTTGGAAAAGACCTTTAAGAACATCAAGTCCAAACATAAACGTAACACTGCCAAGTTCATCACCAGACCATGTGTCTAGTCAAAGGCCAGTGTGTTCTCAAGGACAATATTGGAATGATAGACATCCTTCTATTACAAGGATCCTAAGCCTGCATTTGCTTTGGGGGGCATATTTGGCTGAAAGCTGATTCCAGTCATGGAAAACTTGGTAACAGTTGCTGTAGACCATCTCAGTAGTTGAATAGTAGTTGGAAACAATAGGCAAAAAGCATATGTATTGTTGTCTGTATGTTTTGGTAAATGTGACAGATTAACAAATAAATCTGATAAGCAAAACCTCTGAATTATGGGGCATGTGGAAAATGACAATGACATAAAGTCAGTCTTGGCTTGGATGAGTGTACTCTTTGCTGAGTAGAAAATTGGCTGGATCACTAAGCCCAGAGAGTGGTGGTGAATGGAGGTAAATCCAGCTGCTGGTCAGTTCCAAGTGGTGTTCCCTAGGGCTCAGCATTGGGGCCAGTCCTGTTTAATATCTTTATCAATGATCTTGATGATGGGATTGAAGGCATCCTCAGTCAGTTTGCACATCACACAAAGTTGGCTGAGAGTGTTGATCTGCTGGAGGGCAGGAAGGCTCTGCAGAGGGATCTGGACAGGCTGGGTTGATGATCCGAGTCCAATTGTATGAAGTCCAACAAGGCAGAACGCCAGGTACACTTGGGTCACAACAACCCTATGCTTCGCTACAGGCTTGGGGAAGAATGGCTGGAAAGCTGCCCAGGGTAAAAGAACTCTGGAGTGTTGGTCAACAGCAGCTGAACATGAGCCAGCAGTGTGCCCAGGTGGCCAAGAAGGCCCAGTGGCATCCTGACTTGTATCAGCAATAGTGTGGGAAGAGGACCAGGGCAGTGATCGTCCGTCCCCCTGTACTCAGCACTGGTGAGGCTGCTAGTCAAGTCCTGTGTTCAATTCTGGGCCTCTCAGTAAAAGAAAGACATTGAGGTGCTGGAGCATGTCCAGAGAAAGGAGATGGAGCTGGTGAAGGGTCTGGAACACAAATCCTATGAGGAGCAATTGAGGGAGCTGGGCTTATTTAGCCTGGAGAAGAGGAGACTCTTGAATATGATGTTATGCAAAGATGACAAGGCAATCCCTGTCCTCATGAACTTAAAATTTGAATGGAGAAACCAAAGATTATAAGAGAAAACAAAATTTATAGGGCCAACTGACTGAACTGTAGTCTCACAGCCTGACAGGAGTAAAAGCAGGAATCGAAACACATCAGTGAAATCCCAATGAGGTTAGGGCCCACACTGCTATTCATGCAGGAGGATATCCTCAGACTATCCTGTATCTTCCTGTCCCAAGGAAATAATTCAGACAGGATGAGCACTCACAACAACTCCATGAACATGTGGAGAGTGAAGCATGACTCTTAAAATCCCCTGGCTTCTCACCAGTAAAACAACTGGCTTGATTTCACGTGGAATATGCAATTTGGGAAAATAAAGCTATCACACAGAGGATTGAAATTCAAGGCATGACAGAAAGGCTTTCAGGTGCTCACAGTCTTGCCAGAAACTCAAAAGCATAAAAACATCAGGTGCTGATTTACCATCTCAAATGATATTAAATGCTTTTGGTTAGAAACTGACCTGGGAGTTATAGTCTTTTTTGGCAAAGGTTTGGCTTTGCTGCCCTCTCTCTGTAATCACTGATGACCTTAAGGTGCTGCTGAGAAGGAAGTGGGTTTTAGTCCACATGTCCTGTTTTGTCTTTGTACTCTACTCATTGCCATAGTTCCGGGATACTTCCAGAAGTCCATTAAGCAGGCTAACATCTGTACAGTAACATCTGCTGTGCCTTTTTTGCCTTCTCCCCTGGGAAAATGTGTGGCAGAGTGGCTTGTTCTATTTTAAATGGATTTCCAAAACAACAAAAAGCACATTAAAAAAGCCCCACTCTGAGATAAGTCATCTTTGAGTGCTTAACAAAAGCCTATGAGAAGTGTGCACTTATAAGGTAAAGAGATAGAAATGTGCTGTGTATTTCAAACAGAAGACAGCAAGGTGGGCTTTGGCGCTTCCTTCCAGTACGAGTTTGTTCAATAAACCAGTCTGGAGAAGGTTCTTCCTCCTGAGCTGAGCTGCACTTCTCTGTAGAAAGTTTCTCTGAGCTAAAGGATCAAAGCTGCTGACTTGAGCCTTCAGTCTGGAGCTCTAAGCAGCCTTGTGGGTACAATGACCTGTGCTGGCTACTGCTGTTTGTAATCCAACTCCGGGAGTGCAGTTTCCAGCTGCTGTGCTGCAGGTAGTGGCTGCAGTCTTCCAACAGAGCAGTCTGCCTCTCAAACTGTCTCAAAGATGTGCAGGGAAATACAAGGCTTTCTTAATCAAACAATGTTCACAGAGGTTTTTGTACATGCGACTGAAACTTTGTTGTTCGCTTTCCTATCATGCCTGTCTGCTGAGGAGAGTTTCTCTTAAATGTATAAATAATTTACCACTTTCCGTACTTCTTTTCCTAATTTTATCCTTCCTTTTGTTAGTATCAGAATAACTGTTTCTGTGTCAGTAGATCATATTTTCATTTGTAAAACACTGCTGTTGCATCACAGGTGATGACTGTGTTCTTACTTCTAGCCAAACTTGCTAGGTAGTCACGTGTATAGAAACTTAAAACTTTGGGCTGAGTGATTGTTTTGGATTAATCCTAGAGTAGTTTAGTTTTGGAAGGGAACTTTGCATATCATCTCTTTGAACCTCCCACTCAAACCAGGGCCAATTTCAGAGTTGTATTAGGTTGCTCTGGACCTGGTACTGACACGCTGACCGTAGTTGTAATTATTAAGATTGTATTTAGAAAAACCATGTATATGCTAGTATATCATTACCATTGTTTTAACCAGCAGTTAAGGTATTGTACTAAACCACTTTTTTTCTTTTGCTTTCTGGTCTGTTCTAATTAAGTCTGGTTGCAAAAGTCATTGCCTTTATCTTCCTCATTTTGAATAAGTGTGTGTGGGAAAAAACCCTTTCTGGTTCAGCTTTTTAATTGAAATCTGACTTAAGGAGGAAAAAAAAAAGCCAAAAATCTATCTGGTTGGTTTGTGTTGTACAGTATACTTCACACAGTTACTGGGGTTTATTTCCTGTTTGTATAAAGAATGGTGAATAAAGAATGTTCAATAAAGTATGGTGAAACAAGCCCTTGTTTAAATGAGATCCAGCAGCTCCTGTGTGCAGCCCTGCATCTCACTTTGGCTACACGACAGCTCCATCTGCTGTTCCTGAACTACAGCTTTCCTTGAGTGTCCAAACCTTTCACTTAACGATTTGATACTGATTCTTGCGCCTCTTCACTCTGACTTAGCACATTTTCACACAGTTTTTACTCTTGTGAGGAGATACTCCTTGAGGACACCTCCACACTGTGATTTTGACGTTCTGGATTCAGAATTTCTTTGAATAATCAGCAGTCACGATATCTTTCTTTCTCTATCTGCTTTACAATCATTAGTTTTGGGTTTTTTTTTTCTTTTTACTTGTGTTATGTGTCTTACCCTTGCAAAGACAAGTTACTACAAGGTATAAAGCCCCATCATCTAGCAATAAAGGAGTTTCTGCTCTTCAGTTGAGTAACAGGTACTGGTGATTTTTTTTTTTTTCCTGGAGAAGCCTGGACTTGTGATTGTGCTGCCAGGGATCTTACGTGTGTCCATGTTTTGATGTGTTATGAATATGATGAACAGAGGCAGTTTATTGCTGCAGGACTATAACATTTTTACAGATTGAGGGAGAATAGGAAAGAATAACATGGCTGATGGCAATGAGGGAGTCTTCAACGTGTCTCAGAGTCAAGACAGAAAAACATGGCACTTTGATCAATGTGCTAACTAAAAAATAACTTAAATACCTGTACTTTTCTCCCTCTCAGTATTGAGAGGCAGACTCACTAGAGCATTGGGCTTTTGGGGTTTGTTTTGGGGAAGTAGATTGACAGATCACATCAGAGAAAAAACACAGTAAATCATATCTCTAAAGAAAACTATCCTTAATTTGGGAAAATATATGCATATCAGAGTATCACTATCCTAATTTTCCAGTACCTGTGGAAAGGAACAGTAAGGTGGGCTTTAGAATCTGCTCTACACAATATCTAATTGAATATGCTCAGCCTGGAGCCAAATTTTTTTTCTCTCTGTTTCTTTGTGGGTTTTTTTGTTTGTGTTTTTTTTGTTTGTTTTTTTTTGGTTTTGGGTTTTTGTTTGTTTGTTTGGTTGGTTGTTTTGTTTTGGTTGGTTGGTTGGGTTTTTGTTTGGTTGGGTTTTTTTCTTTCTTTTTGTTTGTTTTATTTAATTTCCCCCCTCCACTCTTTTTCTTTTTTTTTTTTTTTTCCTATTGCGTATTAAACTGCCTGCACTGGTACATATCTTTATAGTCCAGGAAAATTCAATACTTTTTGGGGTGTAGTTTTGTAGTTAGCACTCTGGCTTCAGGCAGGAAGGATGCATAATCAAGTTTTAAAACTAAATGTTTAATTTTAGAAGATTCCATAAAAGGCAAACAGGACACATGAACCTGTTTTTCCTATCTCTGGCTAGCAGCCTAACCAGAAAATTTAAATAGAAAAAGAGACTTCTCCCCTTTACAAACATATCTGGAACAAAATATGTATTAGTTGCACTTTCTAAGTGTTGGAGTGTGTTAAGCTTTACTTTGACTTTTTAGATGTGCCCTAACTGATCCATCTTTTTAATTGTCCCAAGGTCTTGACCAAAGATTTTTTTCATTTGCTGGCCTTGTTCTGCCTTTGTACATCTAATCACTCTTGATTGTGCTTGATGTAGAAAATGAAACTAAAATTAATAATAACTGTGCAAATGAAAAAGGAGCAGGTGAGTTGTCAGTGTAAAATAATCCCAGCATATGTTGTCAGCACTTGTGTTCAGTGAAAGAGCCCTTTAATAGTAACATCAGCATGTACTTACAAGTAAGAGTAAATGGTCCCGTTGAGGAAAACTGTAGAACATACATAAATTACTTTTGTTTGGGTCTGGAAACAGTCAAGGGGGCAAAGACCTTGTCTTGTGTTTTCAGACTATGCACAGACCTCTGGCTGCTCCTGCTGTTGTAGCAGGGAGCTGTGGCACATGGCTTCCCACTTCAGTCCAAGAGGGAGTTAGCTTTGAAAGAATTTAGAAAAGACATTCTGCAGCAGATTGTATATCTGAAATAAGTTCATATGGTCTCTTTGACCCAAAGCAAATGTAAGTACGCGGTGTGGAGTGGTTGGATCCCGCAGATCAAGAGTTAGGCTTTCCTGAGCTGTCTGGAGGAATCTGCCTAGCAGAAAGGTCACTACAAAGCAGCAAGTGTGATTTGCTGCTTCTCAACCTTACTTTGCAGATGTTTCCAAAACAGGGAATGTGAAAGGTTGGTTTCTGGAGCATGTGAGAGATTTGGCGGAGTTGTGGGTGTAAAGGCAGATGGATGGGTGAGCAGAGATCCTCAAGCCAGCAGATGTCAGGCTGTTACTGCTGGCAAGAGATAGGAAAGGAAACGGTGAATGTGTGCTGATGGAAGTCAAAACTGGGAAGCTACAGGTCATCTTTAGCTCATGAATAAAAGCAGTCATGACCTGTGGTAATTAAGTAGCATAGATCTTCTGGAGTAGCTCTGTGGTTTGGTTTGAATTTTTTTTTATATTTTATAGTAAAAGCCTGCATGGGTATTCCAGAATTCTTGTAAAAGAAATTGATAAACTTTCCAGTATGGATGAATGTTTGGGGAAGGGTTGAGGTGGATAGTGAATAAAAAGTAGTGTGAATAGAAGTTGAAAAACTGATGTTAGAAATTGAATTTCTAATGAGGAAATAAAGCTAACGCTGTGGGCTTTGGGTTAAGGGATATGATGTATAGGCCTGCAGTATTTGTAGGGCAATGGAAAGAATTGGGGAGGTTATATGGACTAATGAAAATTGCAACGAGGAAAAGGAGAAATGCTCCACAAATCTATCTGAAAAATGTGCCAATAGCACAAGAACTACAGAGAATTAGTGTTTTCTAAGATTAAAAAACCCCAAGCAAATAAACTTCCCAAAAAACCAAACAAAGAAACAAAGAAAAAAAGCAACCAAAACTCACTTTCTAAAAGAATGTTTAAATTTCATGCTTATGGAGAATAAAATTATCCAAAGGGAGGAGAGAAGGAAGAGGTGGAATTTTAGTTGGTTGTGGGTTGATGTTTTGGTGTTTGTTTGTTTGTTTTTTAGAATTCTAGGTTTGGTGGGTGTTTTTTTTTTTTGTTTTGGTTTTTTTTGGTTTTTTTTTTGAATGACAAGACTAGGCTAGTAAGGTTTTCCTAAGACTCAGAACTTTGTGGGAAGATTTTTTTTCGTTGATACAGTTTTATTGCATGAGGTACTTTGTGACCTCTCAGCAGATTTGTCCATCTTTCTAAAGATATTAGAATGTCTCATGTAAAGGATGATACTATAAAAGGGACTTTTTTTTTTGTAATAATGACTGAAAATAGCATTTCTCCTTCAGTATATTCACCTGTAATTTTTGCTGTTTTTCTTCATAAAGCAGAAGAATGTTGATGTATAAGGAATATAAATGAATTCAATGTTATTTTTTAAATCTTAGTAAAACTTTTGCCTTTTTTTTTGCTTTTCTTTATTTTCCGTCTGCAAAGTGACCATCGGGACTCCCAGTGGACTCCAGGATCAATTCTAGCTTTCTGAACATGTTGTTCCTTGTTCTTACAGATTGATCACTTTGGATTTGATGAAAATCGTACATTCCAGCAGCGATATCTAGTAGCAGATCAGCACTGGAAGAAAGACAATGGACCAATACTATTTTATACAGGCAATGAAGGAGACATCACGTGGTTCTGCAACAACACGGTATGTAGAAAATAAATACTTGAATTACAGTCCTTCCTTCCAGTAATGATTGTTCTGATTGTTATAAGAGGAAGAGGAAGCAGAACAAAACCACAGAAAAAGTTTTAGGGAGTTCAGGGTGTTATTTGAAGCCAAAGAAACCAAAGGGATGCACTATATTATCTTCATAGAGTAGTGAAGAAAATTTCTAGAGGCAACACCGTTAGGTGCTTTAAGCTAAGAATTCTGAATTTTGAACCAAATTAAACTTATGCTAGTACTTTAGATTCCCCAAGTGAAATGGGAGGTTTTGATGTTTATGTTTTATCACTATTAAGAGAAGTGTGAAGTGGGGCTGGAAATCAAGGGGGCTGGATGATTCTTGTTCTCTGCAATAACTGTGGAAGTTTTTACTTCCCTGGCTGATACAACTGCAGGATGGAGTGTGTGGGTATTTTTCAGCCATTTCAGTACAAAGTCCAGTAACACAACAGGAGGTGGTATGTGCTGAGCTCAAAGCAACCAAGGCCTGCTTACATACTTTGTTCTGTCAGCAGGCAATCTCTGTCTGTTTCCATAACTGCTGGTAACAAGCTGTTATCAACGAGTACCATCACATTGTACTTATTTATTAGTTGAAAATAAGTGTATTGCAATGCTTTAGATTATTGCTTCTTGCCAAACAAGTTTTGTGTTTTCTGTAATGTAGTCCTAACTCAAATGCATGCTTTTCTCCTGTAGCCTTTTTTATTTGCTGTGGATGAAGCTCGTGTCATATGAATTCTGTCAGGATTGCTTGTGCGTAATCACAAAACAATTCTGCTTAATATTTTGCAGCACTAAAATATACATACTTTCTTTGCATATATCACCTTCTCTGTGTGGGTATCTGTTTTGTGTGTTTTCTTACTTCAGTGATACTTTAAAACCAAATTGCACTCTCTGGTATTTTGATAGTGCCATCTTTCTAATCAAAGAATAAGAGTTGGAATACACTGCACTGAAAGTAGAGACACTTAAACAAGTTGAATCAGTTATTTTCAATGTCTGTTTTCCTCCAAACAGGGTTTTATGTGGGATGTGGCTGAAGAACTTAATGCTATGTTGGTGTTTGCTGAACACAGATATTATGGAGAATCTTTGCCCTTTGGGAATGAGTCTTTTAGCGTAAGTGTCATCTTTTGTCTTCCTTATAAATGCGTTTTATACAAACATCATTCTGCATATTGTAATCCTTTCCAGGGCAATGTGTGTTAACTTGAGTAAGATGTAAACATGCTAGAAGAACACAACTATCCTATTTTTGTAACTCAATTCCAGGATTAAAAAAAAATAAATTTTGAGATTTTTTTTTTTTTAGCTCTTCAAGGGACACCTGCAAAGAATATTTTTTTTTGTTATCAGGCACAGATTTAAACCTCTACAACTACTGTGAGGAATAGAAAGAATGCTGCTGGAAGTCACTCGTGCTGTATATAACCTGCTTTCTTTCCTCTCAGGATTCCAAGCATCTGAATTACCTGACATCAGAACAAGCTCTGGCAGACTTTGCAGTACTAGTTGACTACTTAAAGACGACTATTGCAGGAGCCCGTCACAGTCCAGTCATAGCTATAGGAGGATCTTATGGAGGAATGCTTGCAGCCTGGTTTAGGATGAAATATCCCCATGTGGTAGTTGGGTGAGTGTACTCATCCTGCTTAAACAGAGCAGCCATTTGTTACTTTTGTGCTATAAATATTACAGCTCTGGGAGAAGTACCATCATTCAAGTTGGCTTGAATTTTTCACTACTGGGAGAAGGAATCAAGTTCCTTTGAATTTGAGAAAAGGCACATTTGCCTAATAAAGGCAACTGTAGGTCAGCAGGTACTGGATGGTGTATATTTTCAGAGCTATCTGTTAGATTTGTGAAAACAGCACATGAACACTGACTTGGCACCTAATTTCTTTTAGCATGTCCAGACTTCCTAATGACTTTAGGCAGGTCTTTAATGTTTCAGTGCCCTAGTTACCCTCTTGGAAACAAGAATAATAATTCCCCAACCTTTTTCTGCAAGAGAGTATATTTTTGTGGACAGTAGCTCTCTTCATTTGAGTTTACACAATGTCTAGTGAGAAAGACCTAGTTGCTAGATAAGAATGAAAAACAATAAAGTAATCAAGTCTGACTTTTTACTTCATGTATTTCCTGATATCTTTGTACTAGTGTCCAAGACATATCCTTCAGCAGCCTCTGCATGCAGACCTATGGAATAGTTTTGCCACATTATGGTTAGTTCACCTAGAGCGCAGTGTCCAAATGCTACTTAGATAGTGGCTGTGGGGAGGGTATTGACCAGAGGATGGAAATTCACTTTGCAGGGGGTTCAGGATCTTTTTATGTCCCTTTGCAGAGCTCTGGCAGCCTCCGCCCCCGTCTGGCAGTTTGGTGATTTGGTTCCGTGTGGCGCTTTTTTCAGCATAGTGACCAATGCTTTCAAAAAGAGTGGGACAGGCTGCTCAGAAAGCATCCGGAATTCCTGGAATGCTATTAACCACCTTTCCTCAACAGGTAATACCTCACCAATACTTTTTTCAAAGAATAGTAATGTTCAGGATTGTGTTATGACTTTCACCTGTGTGTGTATGTATGGGGTTTTTTGAAACTATACACCTGGTACTGGAAACTGCCAAGTGAATTTAGCAGATTTTGTTTTAAATGCCTGTTTTTTTTATCACAAGCTTCTTTCAGACCTGGTGGGATGCAGGATCCAGGTCCAAACATCCCTAAGGTCAGACAAAAGCAGATTTCAGAACCTCAAGGCTCGTATTCCTTTCTGACAAAATAGGCCAGACAGTCATTACTAGAAAAAAAAGTTTGTTTACTAACCAAGGCACTCAGGAACATAAAATTGCTGCAATCCTTATGGACTCAGTGATAGGCACTGTTAGGAACTCAGTTGGACTTGAAGATCTTGAGGATTTCTTCCAACCTAAGTGATTCTGTGAGTCTACAACTACCTGAAAGGAGGTTGTAGTGAGGTGCTGAGTACTATCTGATCTGCTATACTTGTATGTATGTGGAATAATTTCACTAGATTACTTATGCTAAATGAAAATATTTTTAGCAGCAGAACAAATGACCTATGTGTTAATATTTAGTGTATTGTACCATTATTTTATCTACTTCTTTTTATTAAAGATGCAGGTTTGCAGTGGCTTTCCAGCACATTTCATTTGTGCAGCCCATTAAAAAACCTGCAGGATGCTGCTGTATTGAAAAATTGGCTGAGTGAAACATGGGTAAACTTGGCTATGGTGAATTATCCTTATAAAGCTGACTTCTTGCAGCCTCTGCCAGCTTGGCCTATACAGGTAATTCAGAACTAATATGTTGTAGAATTGATAATTTGGTTTAACTAATTCTCTCCTCCTCTCCTAGCTTGCACCTTTTCCTGTATTTTTTTGTCTCTGTAGAACCACCATGACTGAGAAAACACAACCAGGGTAACATCTTTCTGTGCAAGAGCTGGGTTTTTGACTAACTGCCACTTGTAGGACTAATAGGTTGTATCAAGAGCCTAGAAGAAGAAAAGTGTCAGGGATGATTGAAAAGCCTCAGCTGTCCTGCAGAGCTGCTCTTGAGTAGCAGAAATGCTGCACAAAAAGCACATGACATTAGGGATTCTGGTGCCAGGCTTAGCTGACAGAGCTTGCAACTGAAGAGAAAGTTTTGAGCCTGTGTCCTTTTTGATGTGAGAAAACCAGTGAGAGAAAATGTGGATCTCCACAAATGTAGTCCTTGCAGGGTCACTTCTCAGAGCAGAACCTCTTTACACTTGCAAACCTTCACTTGTGGAGTTATGTTTATCCAGAGTGCTCTCTCCAAGATTTCCATTTGCTTGGAGTGTTTTTGTTCTTTTAAGACCCTGGCTGAATTTCTCTGCAGGACTTTGGGTTACTGTGTGAGATAGGTAAGGCAGATAAGATAATTAGTATTTCAGGCTACTAAGCAGCAGTTAATTATAAAACAAAATTTTCAGTTGTGTAAAGCTGCCTGATAGAGGAGAGAGGGACATTCATTTGTCCACGTGGCTGTCTGCAAAGGGCAGTATAAATACCTTAGTTCTGCTTTGTTGTCAGTCTGACAGAACCTGAGAAACAGGTTCACCTCCACCACTGCCCATGTTATCTCTGACTGAGGTATAAATCTAAAACAGAAAAAGGCTGCTATTCATCTGGACAATACTAATGTATGAAATCTGAGTTATTTAAGCTGTTCAGATACTCTGTTTTCTGAAATAGAAGCTGTAATATGACTGAGGGTGACAAAGGGGGGGAAATGTGGACTAGATGATCTTGGATGTCTTTTCCAACCTTAACCATTCTATGTGTTTGAGTAGCTGGATATATGTGTATGTTGCTTAATCTGTTCTCTGTTGTGAGCTGCCTACATCAAACTGCAGGAAACCCCAGTCTATACCTGGAGCTTCTTTGTTATACATTTGTATGTGTTATCTTTCATTACAGAGGAGCTAAATACTATTTTTTAAATATAATCTATTTTAAAGTATGGGAAATGGATTGAAAAATTTGGTAAATGAAATGTTAAGGTGGAACTGGGTTTTTTTTTCTATTTTTTAGTCAGGAAATATAAAGTTTCAGGTTCCTGATAGTAGCATGCACTACACAAATGAAATTTGTGTATACTTTTTGTGATAATGCTCAGGATATATCATTACATATAAAGGTGTTTTCTGGAATTGCTCTGACTGTACTTGGACAAGAAATTAATATCCTAGCAGGTATCATGTCCTAATATTTAATTCCTATAGATTTAGACTTCCCCTTCTCTCTTTGTTGCAGGAAGTCTGCAAGTTCTTGAAGGATCCCAGTCTCTCTGACAAATTGTTACTGCAGAATGTTTTCCAGGCAGTAAATTTATATTACAATTATACAGGACAAGCCTCATGCTTAGATGTGTCTGAGACTGCAACAAAGAATCTGGGCCAAACGGGTTGGTACTATCAGGTATGCACAGTAGCCTTTCTAAATTGCAACTCAGTGAGGTTTTTTTGAGCTAGAGCTGCTAAGAGTTGTCAAGACAGTTAGCTGTCAATATGTTGTGCCAGATGTATTGATGTACTGATGACAAATGTAGTCACAAACCGAGTGTGATTGTAGTGGTGAGGGTGAGGCAGAAAAGAGATGCGGGCTTAGGTTGTATCTTCATTATCTAGCTAGTTGTTGAGTTTCAGCGCTTCATATAGACTGGATACACTTAGGTACACAGTCTAGTGGTGGACTTGGCAGTTTTAGGTTTGTGGTTCAACTCAGCCTTAAAGGGTCTTTTCCAACTTAAATTGTTCTGTGGTAGTTTGATAGTAATTGATAGTAATTACCGATCAAATGCTGTTTGAGCTTTCTTTTTAAAATACTGCACTAACAGCTATTGAACAGTCTCCCGGGAATACATCTTATTGACCTGCCCTTTCTTTCAGGCTTGCACTCAGATGGTGATGCCCTTATGCACAGATGGTGTCCATGACATGTTTGAACCTGAGAAATGGGACTTTGATGCATTTTCAGAAGAGTGTTACAGGCTGTGGGGAGTGAGGCCTCGCCCCTCTTGGATTCTTTCTATGTATGGAGGAAAAAACATCAGTTCACACAGCAACATTGTCTTCAGGTGAGCCCTGTTTCAGCTTACAGTGTAGAGTCTTCCACCAGTTTGGGTTGTCAGTGAAGAGAAACTTGCCCTAAGTAGCAAAAGGATCTGTCTGCAGCACTCCAGCTGAATAAATGATGGGAATGCTTTGTGTTGCTTCTGAGAGTAAAATGGTCAATCTGCAGTGGCCAAAGAAGCCAACTGTTCTGTTACTGCCTCTGTGACTCTAAAAGAAGAATCTGGATTGGGATTCTGCCAAATATAATCTTCTTCTCATGTGGAATCCTTCTTATCTTGTGGCCAAAATCCAGGTTTCCCATGCTGGTAAATTCATCTATCTTTTATGAACCCAAAGCACTGTCACTTCCACAGAAAAGGAAAGTCTAAACAAGCTCTGTCTATAATGCAGAATCTCAGTACCAAAATTATTGCTTTGAGTGATAGCCTTGTGGAGGGGCTGGTGTGAGATTCCTTTATCCGTTAGACACAGGAAAGAGAGGAAAGCAACTTGGGGAGTTTCTATTACTGCCAATAGGCCTTTTCTTTTAGTGGTATTTAGGCAAGTTTCAACACAGTTGTATAAGATCCAAATACAAAGACATTTCCATTTTAGTAAGGCATACTGGTATACAACAAAAGTTTGTTCTGAAACACCTTTGTATGTGGACAAAAAGGGAAAGAAATGTTTCAGTCTAGTGCAAAAAGATAGGGCTTGCTGCTTGCTCTCTATTCAGCCTTTGCCTTCCTTATTTTTAAGATTAAACTCTGCTATCTTTAAAGGAAGGTTAATGTACTTCTGCTGTGTGGTGATACAGATGAGTGTTGTCTGTTCATCAGGCTCTTATTTGGTAGGGAGGTGTTCAGTACACCCATGGAGGCCTGTGCTTCAGGAGTCCTGACTTGCTGTACCGATTGCCCACTGTGGGAAGCTCCTGGATATATATTTCTCTGTGCTCTGGTTAAAATTGGGCAAGGCCTTCTCATAAAAAACCCTGCCACTTCTATAGAACAAGATCAGAATTAGTCTTTTGGACTTGGTAGACAGGTGTGCATTTTAAAAGTATGAAGTTCTCGCTTGAATTAGGGGTTATTTTCTGGATTGCAGCTCTTAACATTGGTCTGTTTGGCTCCAAAGGCCTGTTGTTTCCTCTTGCTGTTTCTGACCGAGCAGGATATCTGCTGTGGAGTGAGAAATTCCACCCTCTTTTGGAAAACTTTTTTTAATAAAAGAAATTTGTTGGTTGAACTTAATTTCTCTGGAGTGTTGCTTATTTCCAAGGCCTCACAGCTCTGTACAGTAGAAATCTGCTTTGTAAGCGATAGACAAGCAAACAAATCTAAGTATTTAAGAATTTATGCCAGCTGAAGGAGCTAGAAATGAGAAAAGCCTGAAGGCAACCGAATGAATGTAGTAGTGCTGTACACACAAAGCTTTTGGATCTCAAGCTGGCATGTTTCTCTTCAAACAAATACATTGTCAACACTGTACATTTTATATAAGGGCCTTTTATCCTCAAACACTGAAGAGTGCTTTACAAAAAATATCCCAGTGTTTACCTGGGGATGTGGCTCCCTGTGGAGTGAAAAGGACTGTGTTTCAAGTGACAGGCAACTTGCACAACAGTGTAGTGTAGCAAGAGGGGAAAAATACTACATCTGAAGAGAACCAGTGTAGGGTGGATTTATCCAGACGCAGTGGGATTTGGCCAGAATGCTTATACTGGTCTTGCTGCTTCTCCCTCTGCAAGCAGTACTTCACTCTGCAAAGTTATGATGTTGAATGGATGGTATGGTGTTAATGCAGGAAACTCCATTGCTACTTTGGTACCTTCCTGGAGGTGTATGTAGTGTGTGAGTGGTTACTTAGGCTGTGCACAGGTGGTGCTTGCCTGTCCTAGGCAGCACATCTTTATTAAAACTTGTTTGAGGAAATTGGGGTTTTCAGAACACTGTTTCCCCTTTCTTTTCCAGTGATTTTTGCTCCTCTTACCAGTACAGGCTGTGTACTTGGTATGGAAGTGCTGCGCAGTGGTAGGAGGTGACATTTTAACACTGTTCATGAATGCAGTGGCAAAGAGCCTGTAGCAGTTCTAGTGTCTCATCATCAGCATACTATGCTAGTCAAAGTCAGCCCAGGTTATATCAGACAGTATGAAATCTGGTGTGCACAATCTAAAAATGGATATTTTTCAGTCTGGATGAGTCACACCTGGGTTGTATACATCCGTCTGAGTTAGGGCACCCACCTACCCAGTTCTGCACAGGGAGAGGCCAAAAGTGAAGGCTCTGTTTTGAGAGGTGCTGGAGTTCTGTGCAGAAGGGAGAATTGTTAGCACAAAAGGGCATTGGTGGCAATGAAGAGAAGGTACAACAATGCCAAAGAGAAAAGGAGAGAGAAAAGTGTTAATAAAAGGAAACATGGCAGTTGTGGAGAGCAGGCATGTTTAAAAAGGATGCACAGATGTTGCTGGTAAGATTGTGTAAAACTTCTTGTTCTGGGCAAAGCTGGAGGGCTGAGGAGACTGAAGAGAATATATTGAAGGGATTGCTGTGAGATAGGCAGAACCCTATGTATGCTGTGAAGGAAGTATAGCAATTGAAAACAGGACTAGCATGCTCATATTTTTCATGACTTTGTTGTTTGTTTGTTTTTTTTCTGAAGTCCTACCTTGCCTGGCCACTGCTAGAAAGGGATAGCTGACCTTTTTATTCTTTCTCTTCTTTTACTTCTTTGGTTTACATTGGGAAATTCCTGTCCCGTGAGATGGGCAACTGAGTACTTAGATGCATGCTTAGTTTTAACACATAAATAATTCATTCTAGTTGGTACTGAGTTATATTATTCTGTAAAAACTCTTAAGACTTACGATTTTGTAGTGAGCCCTCCATCCCCCCTCCTCTCAGCAAGTCTCACTTCCCAAACTGTGTCAGTGCCTCTAGTGCCATCATTTGGCAGAGGATGAAGAGGACACAGCCAGCAGCTTGCAGAAAAGCCAGAGGCAGTGTTGTTTCCTTGTGGCATGCTTAGTTTCCACATGACTAGGACCAAAAGATCCAAGTTCATCTAACATCATGGGTCTCTCAGCAACTCATCCCCCTGTTGCCAAGGTGCTCTGCTGATTCAGGTGACCTTTTAAATCCAATGCATTTGGTTTTATTGGGCAGCTCTTTATGCTTTTTGTTTTGCAGATACAAAATGTTTCTTTTGTCTGAAGTCATATTTAGAATCACTGGCAGTAAAGAACTACAGAGACTCAAGATACTTGTGGGGTTTTTTCAGTGTAAAACAAGTAAAGTATTTGTTCAGACCGCATCAGTTAGTTATTATTTAGTTATTTCTAAAACACCTCTTTTTTTTACTCATTATTTTTCTGGGTTTATAATACCATTGTGGTATTTCTCTAGCTGCATATCTCTTAATGTCCAAGGATGTTTTAATTTCTTAGATCCATCTAGAAATTTACCCTTGCATACCATAGCCCATCTCTGACATTTCCTTTTGTGGGCAGGTCCAGTGCTCTGAATGAGGAACAGATCTAGATTTGTGTAGTTCCACAAGTATATGGATGTTGTTTTCCTTGTGCAGAAAGATGGACTATGTGTGGGAAGAGCATTGCAGTAAAGG
>JAWWLV010000001.1:34253747-34286201 GCA_035041135.1 Platyrinchus mystaceus
AGTAAATGGCATTAAATTGTCCTGTTAGAGAGGAAGAGTTATTTCAGACAGTTTTTTGAGAGATAAAAGCTTCATTTTAATATGGTTATTTTTAGCAATAAGTGGACTAATGAACTGTCCAAGCATTTCCTTGCAAAACCAGGCTGGCACCCAGCTGAGACAGCAAAATGTAGAACTTCTTGAAAGTTCTGGTCTAAAGGGGTCCAGTAGGTTATTTGTTTATGGCAGACTGTGAAGAAGGAAAGCGAAGTGCTTTGATTTGGGAATTTGGAGATGTCTTGTTTACAGGGAAACCTGAATCTTTTATGACAATTACAGGTGGCAGCAGATTTATCTCCAGAGGCTTTGACATTGTTATAGGTTATTAGTCTGAACTAGCAAATAATTGAGAAGTGTAGCCTAGCTTAAGTTGCTGATAGCTCCATACCTCTGTCAAGAAGGCTCCTCTCAGCAGAGGGGTGGGCACAAGACATTGAGACAGAGCTGAGGTCTGTTTCTGTTGCTGCATATGCAAAACTAGTTAAAAGTTGGGTGGATATGTTGATTTGAGCTGCAGCTTCACTGCTGACTGCTGTGCACGTGTATCCTAATGAAATACTCTTTCCTTATAGCAATGGGGACCTGGACCCATGGTCTGCAGGTGGGGTGACCCAGAACATCACCAGTTCCCTTGTGGCAATTGTGATCCCAGATGGAGCCCATCACCTGGACCTACGCAGCCGTAACCCTTTGGACCCCAAATCTGTACAGCAAGCTCGAGCTTTGGAAATCTACCACATGAAGCGATGGATTGAAGAGGCCAGGCACAGTCACTGAAGTGGTACTGCCACAACTGTGGCTATCAGACCTCTGTTGGCTTTGCTGGGATTAGGGCCAGGCCGTATGATGTGGTCATTTGAGCATTTCCCTCCTGCTTCCTCACCTGCATTGCAGTGCTCACCATTGCTTGTGCCTATGAGAGAAGCAGGCAGCAGAGGGATGGAGAGCATTCTCGGATGATAAACTTCAGTCCAAGTTCATGATTGAGCTGCCTGCTCAGCCTTGCTTTCCTCTTCTGCTCTTCTCAAATGCTGTACTTTACCATGTAGTAACAGGTTCCTGTTCTAGGCTTGATGCCTTGCTCCTCACTGAGCTGAGTGATTGTTCCAACTGCTGGTATATACAGTGGATTAAATGGCAGTGCTGTTGATGAAACTCCTGCTGCCTCCAGTGGAACTGAATTTCAGACATTCTCAGCTGGTGGAGATAACGGGGGAACAGAAATCACATCTAACTGTGATGTTCGGTGGAGAGGCAGGGAAGGCATGGGGAAGCTGGCTGTGGTGTTTGTAAAGAAACTAAACAGTCCTTGCCCTTTGGAATCAGTTCAGCAAAAGAAATAAATATATAATTTTTTTCTCCTTAGTTTTCTTGTGGCTTATTAATCAGGTGGCTTTTGTATTCTGTGCTGTACTGAATGGTCAGGGCTGGGCCCAGACTCACTCTGCTGATAACTGGCTGAGCATGCACAATCTGCATCGGGGTTTTATTTTTTCCTTTGCTATTTGTCCTAACGCTGAAAGATCTGTCACTGTGATGATGGTTGCCAAAGAAAACTGAGTATATTTTGTATGTGTGTATATGTGTGTCTCCCCCAGAAACACTTAGCTTTTTAAATCAGGAAGCTTTTGAAGCTATTCTCTTGAAGAGCAAATGTGACACTTGTGCTGGCTAGATCTTATGAAGTGACAAATAATTGGGGCTATGCCTTGTGTGGGTTCCTCCCTCCCCCCCCATTCTGTGTATTGTTCAAATTCTGCATGATCTGTTTGCTGATGGCTCTTCAATAAAAGCCTTTTTTAAAAAAAATTGTTTGCTGGACAAACTATTGAAAACACAGAATGCAGCTATCCCCTTGGATCAGCCTAAAGCCTGATGCTGAGCTCACCAAGCCAGGTGCACTGAGCTTTCTGTAAGGCTTCCAAACCAGACAAACTGCCCTGATTCATGAGACAGCATATTTGACATTAATAAATGGCTGGGGCAGTCCCCTCATTTTCCAGCTTTGGCTTCATTCACACTGCAGCCCTTCTTCAGAAAGGATTCTTTGCAGTTTAAAGGACAACTCCATTTTAGAACGACTCCGGCTAGGCTTCGTGTCCCCAAACTCTTAAAATTCCATTTCTGTTGAAAAGTTTTCTCAGCTTTGATGATATGCCTGATAGTTGACTGTTTTCCTAAGACACCAGGTGGCCTTTTCTGTTTCCAGTCTCCTCCCATCCTCTGCGAACAAAGCAAACCCAACACTGAATTTTTATCTTTTCAAACACTCCTGTGTATCTTCTTTCCAATACAACATCTTTTTCCTTGTCTTGTGTTAAACATATAGTTTATGTTCAGACTCTGCAATCTGAACATGTCGTGCTTTTGAGCAAGGTAATTACTTAGAAAACCTATAGAGAACAAGACCAGAGAAGAAGCACAGGGGTGAAGGAAGAGCTATGTAGGATTTGCCTGAAAGCTGTTGGTGATCACTTTTCCAATAGTTCCAGCTTATATTGTAAATATACTCCAGTCTCTCACTCATGGACTTTATAGTAACATGATGTCCTTGATCTTTTTTGAAACAAATAAAAATTATTGGTTTTTTAATTAAGTGCATTACAGTGGAGTTTGTAGAAATACTGTTGTATCTTCTGACATGTTAATTGTTGTTCTGGTTTATTGCAAGCCAAGGAATGAAACTGGTAAGAGTAAATATAAATTTGGGGATCAGAAAGATTTAATTGAGCAAGCAAGAGCCTGGTCCAACTGTTCCCGTTGATTGCTCAGGGTGCTACTCCAAGTGCAAATTTTGGGATAAGCGTTTTCGTTGTTGTATGGATAAAGACGTGGGGGTATTCATGCACTGGGCTGTGAACACATTAACTCTATATTGTTAATCAGCTTATGTCTTCTCTCTCCCCTGCTAGTAAACTTATTGTCTCAGGAAATAGCTGCTGCTTTGTTTTTTGGAAAACTTTTGGGAAGTTTTTTGATTTTTGTAAACTTTTTAGTTTCAAGCAGCATAAGTAATTTAAAATTTCATTCCTCTCTTCTTTCTCTTTTCACTTCTTTCATAAGCTAGAAAAGTTACCTTTAGTAACACTTAAAACAACATGCAATTTTTCAACTTTTAGTTCCGTGAAATGACATTTAAACCAAAAAATAGGTTATGGTGGTTTTGTTTATGTGTGTTTTTTTTAAATAATCTTACTATTCCATTCAGTTTCTGTCTGTGAGATTGATTTAGGTGCAGTTTGGATCAGGTTCTTACTGCTTGGACCAGATTATAAATCAGTTGACTTGTTTTTATGTTATTTTTAATTGATCCTACTTTTTACTTTTTTTCCCATCAAACTGAGTAGTTGAAACTTTAGGTCTTATTTCTTTTCTCTCAACCATTCAGACTTCGTCTTAAAATCCATGTACACATCTCTGAATGCTACCAAGGGACTGTCTTGTGGTTTGGCTACTTCAGCTGAACGTTGGCTCTCCTGAACGTTGGGCCATGGCAAATGGTTGATTTATCTTTCCAGTCGTGATGATGGGCCATACTTCATCTCAGGCTTATGTAAGTCCTTAGTGTGTCAGAAATTATTGGAATTTAAAACTGTATGTTTCCCACTCAATGAGGAAAATGCAGAAGGAAAAAGAATGAATGCTTTCCCCCAAACATGAATCTTACTGGTGAACCTGCAGTTTGTGTCAATAAAAATGCATTAGAATAATGGAGTTTCTGGAATATGTGGAGTTTATGGAACTGGATTTTGTTTTGCAAAGACATGGATTTTTATCCTTTGGCAGATTCAGAGTTCTGCAAGTGACACTGTCTTCTTTGCACTTGACTCTGGAACGTGAGGAAAACTGGTTACAGAAATCAGGAGTGGGAGTCAGGATGACAGGTGGTGAGACTCCTTTGGTAGTTTCTCACTTCAGAGGTTTGGCTCTATGAGGAGGAGCAGGTGTATGAGCTGGTTGTTCTCCATAGGTGACCACAGTGAGTGCAGTCAAGCTACCTACAATGGGGAAAAGTCCATTTTCACTTTGAAAGCTTATTTCAGTCCCAAGCAAACACACACTTCCTACATGTCCATGATGAGGAAGGTTGTGAGGACAGATCTGTAATGCCCTCTGTCCTGGCAAGGAGAGGTTTTAATTGAGCTATGCAGCCCAAAGTGTTAATAGGGCAGGGCTAAGGCTGCAGAGTCTTGGGAGGGAGCTAAGTATGTTCTGCAACTCATTTTGTTTATAGGGTAATTTTAATTTTGAAGATGATCAAATATTGCATCAACAAAGGAGAGTATAGAAAGGAAAGTCCCTCCTGGAGCATGGATTCTAAATTAGAGGAAAAGTGAGAATTGAGTTTTGTCTCCCATGCTGTCTGCCCACAAAGAATGTTGCAGACAAGTGTCAGTTTGCTTTAAATAAAGGGGTTTTTTTAACCTCTGCTCTTAGAAAGGGTATTTAGCTGTTGTAAATCTAGTCTCTAAGGAATCATGAATGACCTAAAGAGTTTTCGGTATATTAAAGACTGCATATAGATTCTCAGATATTTTAGCTCCTTGCAGGACTAATGGTGGAATCACTGTGCCTTTCTGGCAGTCAGTAGGACACTATGAAACCACTAAACATGGGACAAAAGGGCACATGGGGTTTGTATACTCCAAACCTCAATTTTTCACTCTCCCCTGTTGATTCAGAACATCATTGTTATACTGTAACTGAGGGCATGCATTCATGAAACCCTGTGTTTAGAGGAAAAATGAAAGATTTTTATGGTCATTTGAGCTTAAAATATGCTTGAAGCTCTTCATACTTGTGACCCGATGATACTTGCACTCACAGACGTAACCAGCTTGAAGGAATGTACTAAAAGACCATGGTGGGTGCTGCTGGAATAATAAAATGCGTCCTTGCAGAGCTGAGCAAGTAACACATTTGTCTCATCTTTCTGAGACAGGTCGCTGCTCCCTAAAATAGAAATAATTCTGGAGTTGAAACCATGCATATGTGATTTTTGCTCTACTGGAACAGTGTATAAATGAACCTTTGGAGGGTTTGTTTGAATTCCATTCCACTTCTGTCTCTGTCATTTGCTGTGATAGTGCCACTGGTGTTGAAGTTTAGCATGTTACTGGGTGTTACTGTTGCAGCCTCTAGGTTTTTTGGGGGTTTTTAATAGTCTAACCTCTTTGTCTGTTTTTAAACCAAAGCCATGGTCTTACAAAAATGACTTTGCAAATCCAGCTTTTTAAAGACTGTTAAACTAAAATGGTCTGTTTTGGCAGTGCAAGTTAGCAGAAAATATGTTACCTTGTGTTACCTGAGCAGTGAAGCAATGGCAAAAGATATGAACCAAAGATGACATCTGGGGTAAAATCAAGTGCTTAAGTGCTTTTCAGTTTTCCTCTTTTGTTGTTAAAAAATTCTGGTTTTTATCATGTAAAGATGCTGGGCATTGCAGGTTCTACTAGTCTGAGTAGACTTGTGCTCCTGTATTATTTTGATTCCTCGATTTCACAGCACTGCTTCCAGCTGCACGAACATCAGTGTTGGAGCCCCAAGTCAGCCTTTCTTTTTTTTTTTTTCCTCCCAGCCCAACTTGTTTTACCAGCAAATCTGAAACTATTTGATCCACATGCTTTAGGGCAGTTTCCTTCTCTGTATCCTTTCAATAATACAAGTCCAATGAAGAAATTGCTTTACAACATTAGTTAGATTGCTGAAAGCTAATTTCATTGCTACCCTGGGCATTGCTGAGTTGGGGACCTGCTTTGTTCTCTCTGCAGCCCTGTGATGGTGGTCCCTGTGGTCCTGTGGTGTGATGCAGAGGGAGCAATGCCCGCAGCAGGGAAGAGGGAGAATGTGCTCCTTCAGCATGGAGCACCTCATAGTTGTGCTCTCCAAGGCAGTAATAAGCTACATCAGCTGTTGCTTATCGGTTGGGTTTTGGGTGCCTGATATTCAGCCCAGGGGTGCTTCGGGTCTAACCTGTGGGCATCCCCATATGGAAAAATGTATTTTCCATAGTCCTCAGTGCTATGCCCAAGTGTTTCCTTGGTGGGGAGTGAGGGCTCCCCAGGGTGGGTGGGGGCTGCCCAGCTCTCCGGGACTCTTCTCTCCACTGGTGTTTTGCAGAATCTTTTTGTTCCATCCCCCAGTTTAGAAAGTAGGGGCAGCGAAACACTGAGACTGGGAATAGCAAATCCCTTCCGTTTGTCTTGTTGTTTTCTAATGTATGCGACCTCTCTGGGTGGTTTAAGCGGTTTAGGTACTTTCTATAAAAGGGATCTTTTAATGACAAAACTAATGTGATTATCTTACCAAGTGTGAGAGGCGTATTCAAGGTTTAAAGAAAATCTGTTAGAATAGCTGAATGTATCTGCTTAATCCTTTCTCTAATGTGGGTGGACAATGCTCTGGGAAGCAATTGGTCTTTCTTTCTTAGAGTAAATGCCTGGTCTCCAGAGGTAGGAACTTGTTTGCAGCTTTTTATACCCTTATGCTTCACCTTCTAGAGAATACAAAGGCGCAGGAGAGAGGCAGAGAGCTTTGAGAGGCCAAGTTTTACCTCAAATAGCTGGGGGTGTAACCAATACAGGGCCAATTCCGACAGGCAGCTGAGCACTCTCCACTCCCTTTGACTGCCACCTGAATAGAGGGTCCTCCTTTTTGCCCTTCTGCAAGACCACATTCCCTGCAATGTGAAATACAGCAACTCTTTCTCCTTTCTGAGCGTGTGGTGAAGTTGCCCACAGTTACTTGGATGACCAGACCCTGTCTGGTTTTGTGCTTTGCATGAGCAGTCCTTCCCACACAGATCCATGGCTTTAGGGAATTCTCCAAAGGTCCTGTTTTCCATATCAAGTCCTTGGAAAGGTTTAGATCTGTTGACAAGTTATTGCAGGGCGATACTTGAGCAGGAGTGAACACAACTGTGCTTGGACAGGGAGAATGGCACCAAAGGGTGGTGCTGTGGGATGCAGCCACAGCTGGACTCCAGCTGGTCCCTGTGCTGTTCGTAGGTCTGTGCTTGTGAATCTTTAATTTCTGCATGTCCATGTGGATGCACAGTTCTTAGTTCTTCAGCAACAGCTGGCAAGATAGGTAGAACCCCCCACCTTGCCAAAGTGTTTAACAAAGCAAGTGGTGGCTCTGGGACTCTTTAGCACGTGGATTTGGCTTTATAGCAGAAACAAATAGGTTGTATTTTTTTTGTTATCTGAGCATCCTCAAAACAGCACATCAGGAGGAAAATGATATGGAGCTATTGCCTTCCCAGTTGGAATGAAACACACTGTCTCCTCTCACCACCCAGTAGAGCAACACAGAGAAAAGAGGTACCTCAGCATCACTGTGTCTTCTTCACAGAGACAGGTACTCGGCTGTAGTTCTGTGTGCTTCTCTGGCTACCTAAACTGTTGAGTTGGCATTGGATTCTCTGCTGTGGTGAGAATGTATTCAGGAACTTAGTGCACAACCTGAAAACTGGTCCTAGATTGTATCAAACTGAATTTTTGGAAGGAGGGGAAAGCAATTTGTACAAATGAGGCCTTGACATCTCCCCCGCACATTGCTGTGCAATCAGTAATCATGGTTCAGGTTGTAGGGACCTCAGTAGGTCTCTGGTCCATGCTCCTGTTCAAGGCAGGGTCAATTACAGGGTCAGACCAAGATACTCAGTGATTTATCCATTTGGGTTTGGAAAATCTCCAAGGATGGAGTCTGCACAGCCTCTCTGAGCATCTTGCTCATCTGTCCACATGGTGGAAAGATTTTGCACCTAGTTCTGAACCTCTTGTTTAAGTTTACATGTGTTTCTATCCTCCCACCACTAACCATTATGAATAGTCCTCTTGTGTCTTCTCCATGAGCCCTGTAGGCACTGGAGGCTTCAGTTACATGTCCCCAGGGCTGTTCCTTTTCCAGCCTGAATAAGTCCAGGTTCCCCAACCTCTCCTCACAGGTCAAGTGCTCTAGACCCAGCCATCCCTGTGGTCCTCTACTGAACTTGCTCCAGATTATCAACAACTTCTACCAGGAGCCCCCAAACAGGCCATGGTGTTTTTGATTTTTGGCCACCAAACACCAGTTGGAGGGAGACGATCCCTTCACTGGATCTCCTGGCTCTGCTCCTCTTAATATGGCCCAGGAGGCTGTTGGTCCTTGCTGCCAGGACACACAGCTGGCTCATGCCCAGTTTGATGTCCAGCAGGACCCCAAGACCTTTTCCACAGAGCTGCTCCACATGTTGTCAGTGCCCTGCCTGACACCACAATGAGTCCTTCATTTCCAAAGGGACAGGACTTTATGCTTGCTCTCATCCAATTCCACAAGGTTCTTATCTCTTTCTGTCAGCCCATCTGTCTGAATGGCCACCCTTTCTTGAGTGTATCAACGCTTCCCTTTAACTTGGTGTCATCTGCAAGACTAAGAAATGCCAAAGAACTTGAAGCCTGAGAACAGCATAGCTTTTCTTTTGTCTCTGTTACAGAAGACATGCTTGGACTAGTTTTTGAAAGCACTTGTTCTCTTAAGTTTTTGCAGCATTGAAAGGTTGACATCTTTCCTGACCACCTTCTTGCTGTCTGTACCCCTATGTCAATTCTGCCATGGATTCTGCACTTGAGATCTGAGCAGCTGCCAGGACAAGGGAGGAAACACTCACGCTGCTCTGAGCTTTAGAAGTGATGTTCAGTCCTCACAGCCTCCTTGCTGCAATGAAAACAGAACTCGGTAATTTCCAAAAGAAGCTGTGGGACAGGTCTAACAGTTAATCACTGTCCAAGCAACTGGGATGAGGAAGAGGAGTGGTCTGGGCTGCCTCCATACAAAGAGCAAGGGATTTCTTTTGGAGGGTGGTTCATAGGGTAAAACGAGTCTGAGAGAACTATGCACCAGATCCCCAGCATTTCATCACATGTGTTATATAAGCATTTTGTAAGTAGGGATTTTGGACGAGAATGAGACCAAAGAGGTCTTGACTATTTTTCTTCAGGAGGAATTATAAACCTTCGAATGTGATATCATTGCCTTAATCTTAAGTGGTGCTCAGCATTCCCAGGGAAGCTATCCAGTACATCTGGGCAGATGCTGAGGAGCCATCGAGACTGATGGCAGGCACAGTTCAGTGTGTCACTGCTTCCCACACTGGGCTTCCCTGAGCACCCAGAGCTCTGTTTCCGCACCTGCACATGCATCAGTGATAGGAAGCAATCCAAGTTCGCAGTGTCTAACGCCCCTTAGTGTTCCTCCAAACATGTCACAGATCCACTGTGTGCCCTTGGCTCCTTGGCTGAGGCAGGCTCTGGTGATGTGAGTCCCATTCCTTTGGTCCAAGGGGAGAATGGTGGGTTCCCCTCCCCTCATATATGTGTGAGCATGCATGGGAAAAAAATCATGTTCCTCCTCCAGAAAGAAAGGAATTAACTTCTTCTCCCCCCTTGCAGCCTGCAGATGTGTCCAGTCTCACAAACTGGCTCTCCAGCTGCCCTGTAACATTTCACTCTGTGCCAGAGAAGACAGGAGAGGAAGCGAAGGATGTAATTTCCTTGTGGAGACCAGTACCCAATGCTCAATCACCGCAAATGAGGCCATTAAAAAGGGCCAGGCCCTCCCAGGTCATGCTGGAGGAGAGCAGAGGCTCCCAACTTTCCTCCCAACAGATGAAGTCAGTGCTTGCTAGGCAAACTAGACTAATAAATGTCAGGGCAGCGGGAGGTGAGTGCAATCAACTGCGAGAGCCTGAGTTATAGTGGTAACCTGCTGAATTCCTGGGTCACAAAGTAATTTACAGAACAACCCTAATGTCATTCAATAATTATTCCGACAGCCCGGACCCCGGGGGGCACAGCCTCCTGCCGTGGGTGTTATTAATACCATCAACAAGCAGCAGGATGTTGGTGTGAAGAAAAGAATCACAACACAAGTGTGTGAACCTAAGGAACAAATGGAAAGTGGTATTAATAGGATATTGTACCTAACAACTAAAAAAAAAATTGATCTGTCTATCTGTTCTAGCAGGTCATTCAGCAAAATATGAATGTGTCCCCTGTGACAGTAGAAATCGCTGATGGCAGTTTGCAACAGAAGGGGAGGAAGATCAGTGTGTCAGAGGCTGCTCATTTATATCTCCCAGCCTCTGTGATAGTCCCCATGGAGACTGAAGGGGAAGGGGGGAGGAGGTGGTTTCCAAGCGCCCCCAGAATAATTTAAATTAATATCCATTAAACAATGTAAACCTTCCCTTTGACGTGGCGTGGGAATAGGCAGTCACAGCTCTCGAACTGGGTCAGCTGAAAGGGAAGGTAATGCCACAGCCCAGGATTTGATCAGCGGAGTAAGCCAGGGGCTCGACCTCTGCTATCTCAGTTTCTCCCTTCCCCTCCCAACCCCCATCCTCCAGGACGTCAAGAAATGGAAGCAGAAATGTCTTTTTGTGAATGGAAAATTCCTGGATAAAAAGGATGCATATGAAACCTGAGAGTGGGTTTAGAGGGCAGCATCTTCTGCAATGTTTACAGACCCTGGCACATGGGTGCCAGGAAATGCAAGTGTTGACAGGGTAGCATTGGCACAGCTGCAATTTTAAATAATTTTACAACACTACTTTGGGTTTTGTGACCCTTCCTCTCCCAGCTGAAGCTCTATCTGTCTTAAGGTGGCTGCAAAGGTAAAATAAGGAATTATATGGGCAAAGCCTGAGGGGACTCACTCCTGAAGTAACCTGTGAGTTGTTTCTCAGCTGGGAAATGACAGTGGAGGGCTGCTTGTAACCTTGCTTTGATCTGGTACACACTGCTAACAAACAAGCAAAGTACCTCTGGTTTTGATCCTTCCTCATGCAGAGGAGCACATAGTTTATTTAAACATGGCGGTAAATGTTTCTCAAGGGCATTTAAAGCATCAGGGAAGGTTTCCTGGCCATTATTTCAGAGATAAATAGCAGATGTTGGCCTACGGCAGAAGATATTTAGCCCCATGCCTGTTCCTGTAACACAGTAATAGAGCTGTCACAGCTGTGGCCAATTCACTTTTTTTTCACAGCTTCAGTAGAATCCAGGTGTCTGTTTAACTAAATCAGAATTAAGCAGAGGTCCAGCAGCTGATGCATGTGCATCTGCCCAGGAGAGGTGCCCCTGAACCTGCAAAGCTACCAGACTGGAGAGAAGCCCAGCAGGCAGGCATTTTAAGATTTGGGCAATGGATGGACAGTCCTATAGCTGTGTGGATGCCTCATTCCTAGAAGTGTTCAAGGTAAGGTTGGGTGGGGCTTTGAGCAACTTGGTCTAGAGAAAGATGCCCCTGTCCATGGCAAGGGGAATGGACTAGGTGCTCTTTAAATGTCCCTTCCAACCCAACCCATCTGATCAATGGAAACACATGTAAATGGGATTTCTGACTGGAAATCAGGGAGGACTAGGATGAGTGTGTCCTACATCCATGGAGAGCAGGCACAGCCTGATGTTTAAGAAGCATCTCAATCATGCAACTTATTTCACTAGCCACAAGTTACTCTTCTTCCTGTAGCCTTTTCCAATATTTGACCAGTGCTCTTCTTTAATTTTCCGTTTTGCTTTGCTTTTATGCTGCCAGTGCCCAGCAGGCATACAGGGGGACCCCAGAGCACTGAGGGCAATGATGGCAGGAAGTATGAGGGCACTCTGATATTAATTTTGGACTCTGGGCCCTTCCTTTTGTTCACAGTTTAACAATAAATTGCTAGTGACCTCCAATCCCTATCTAATCTCCCTCCTTGACTTCTCCTACATGCGCCACTGCCAGAAGTGACTGTAATTTTGTGCCAGTGCTGCTTTTCCTGAAGAGATCCAGGAAAAAGGGGTGAGAGATGTGTTATTCTGATGTTATCACTGTTGCTGCCTAAGAACAGGATTATCAAAATACTTCTATTTTCCCTTTTGTGCTCATGCATGGATGTTGCTACTGATATTCCCTGAATTCCCCTGAAAAATAAAGAGTGTTTTATCCGTATTCCCCAAGTGCCCAATACAAATGCAAATCAGCTCTGGGCCGTTGGTTTGTTGGGTTTTTTTGTTGTGGTTTTTTTTTTTTTTTTCTGTCTGGCCAGCATGGTTTGGCAGGTCTTTTCTCGCTCTTTCTTTTCCTTCCTTTCCTTTAGCCCGTGTGTCCGAAGGGAGGTCCCTAGGAGGGTCAGAGACCTTCTCCATTCCCACATCTCTGCCCTCCTCTTCTTCCTCCTCCTCCTCCTCCTGTTGCCCAACTTGTGTCTTTGTTAACCCTTGTGCAAAAAAATCTGAAAGGCTAAAAATAAACCAGGACTCACTCAAATTCCTTAAAGTTAATGTTCAGGTGGTCACACCAGTTCCAAAGAAGAACATTTGGGCTCTTTGTATTCCTGCTCTGTTGCCTCTGTGCAGTTGATCTCTTGGACAAAATCAATAGGACACTATAGCTGATCAGAGGGAGTAAGGACTGTGAACTTTCCCATCACTTTAAATAAATAAGTCAGTGATTTTTAGATAATAAAAAAAACTAAATGAGTGACTCCTAAACATCTTGAGTGGGATTTGAACAAGGGGGATTTTTAACTAGTGAGGCTGGTGAGAATAACCAATGCTCCAAACCCTCAGGCCAAAGCAGATGTCTACTCACTTTGAAAATTCATGCACAATTTTTTTAAAAGGATGAATATTCAGTAAACTAGGCTGCCAGGTTAAATCCATGCCTGCCATTTCTTCTCCAGTTGGCACGTTATTTATTATGTGCCCAAATTTCAGTCTGATGCCAATTCTCTAAACCCTCAGAGTCTCTTGCCTTTTTTAAAGGACATTATTTTTAATTGTAATTAAAGCTACAGCTGAACATATTTACAGGTTATGTCAAATGCACACAGGATTACTACAGGGAAAAGTTAAAAATGAGCATCAAAATTCAGCTCCAGCAATCCAGCAAAAGGCAGCCTGACAGTCCTGTGATCCTGGGCTAAGTACCACTATCAGGGACAGCCACAGACTTGGTCAAGATCCTTCTTTCTCCCATGAGTTTCAGATCAACCAAGTACTTAAATACACATTGACTTCTAGTGCATGAGCAGCTCCTACCTACCAAAACGGGCTTGCAATGGGCTTAACATTTAGGACACTCTTAAACCCCAGAGGAGGGCTGAGGATGCAGCTTCCTTCCCTGCTTGGGTCCACCAAGGGGCTCAAGGTCCCATGAATCTGATGAGCCTGTGGTCCTGGCTCCATTTTGTGGTGTGGGGGCCCACGAGATGACTAAGAGCTGTCTGCTGAGGGTGACTGAATTTGGGTGGGAAACACGTGGGGCCCGATACAACCAATACGTCCCCCTGCATTTCTTTGTTGCCATCTCCCATCTGCCCGGCGCTGATACTGAGCAGCTTGTTCTGCCCTCAATGCTGCAGCTGAGCCTGTTCCTAAAAAAAAAAACCCTCAGAGGGAAAAAAATTCATTTGTGTGCGTTTCCTTCTTCCCTTTTCATCTTCTTTCCTGCTGCTATTCATTTAGCATGAAATAACCTTCCAAATCAATCCGGAAGAGATCATTTGAAACTGTTGCTGTTTTCACATCACTAATTGCTGGTTTGAAATCCTGTTGGAATTGCCCTGAATACACAGTCCAGTGTTCCTAAGCTTAGCGCCTACCAGGTATTTTTCCCGATGGGCTTTTTTTTTTTTTTTTCCTGCAAAAATACCCCAAAACAACCCAGTCCTGGATTGCTGGTTAGATTTAATGGGACAATAGTGTCTCCGCAGTACATCTTGTTTCTGAAGCAGAGCAGTGTTTTGGCAGGAACCGACTGCTGCTGAGTTTCACAGGCCTGGCGGTGCATTTTGGTACTGGCAGACCCAGAAGTGAAGCAGTTAATTGCCCTACTGGGAAGGAGGAAATTTCTTGTAAAAATCCAGAATCTGGTTGAACAATGTGGCCTTTTATTTTCAGCCTTGGAATCAAGCCTGGCTGCCCTTGTAAACAAAGAAAAGAAAGAATCACTGAACCAACTCAACACATAAAAACTGACCACGTCTGTCTTTGAAGTTCTCTTTATGTTGTTTGGAAAACTTGGGATTATAGAGGGCTTTTTTTTTTTTTTTTTTTTTTTGGTTTTTCTGTGCATGCTGTCCTTCCAGTTCATCCTTCAAACACCCCGGCCATCTCTTCGGGTGCCGTGGGCTATTTTTAACCCATGTGCAGGTTTGAGCGAAGCCTCCCCGTGCCGGAGTCCCCCCGCTGGGGTGCGGAAGGGGCTGGCGGCGTGGAGCAGGGAGCGAAGTCAAGCCACAAGGGGGCATGTGCTCTTCTAATTCATAAAATGTGCCTTCATTGACAAAAATGCTGAACAATTGGTGAATGGTGTGTGCATAAGTTAATGCTGCTGGAGAAAACACGGGTAGTGACGGGGGAGCTTGGCTGGGGGGCTTGTGAGCAGGGAACAGAGAGATGGGGAGGAGTGGCAGAGCCCTAAAATGCACCTGGGGCATCTCTGCACCTCTCTCCTCCTGAAGCAGGGAGCTCTGGTGAGGGGAGAGTCAGAGAGCCTAATTCTGCTCCCAAACTCCACTGAAACTAATTACAATGGTAACGCCAAAGCCGGAAGGATGTTAGTGACAGTCACAGGCTCGAGCTGGCTCTGGGGATGCTTTGTTGTGTTTTTTTTTAAGGTTTTGTAGCAAATGCATTCAGCTGCCAAACATTTTTAATTCCTTCACTAGGTGAGATGGTACAGGAGACTAATAGCTAATAAGGATATTTACACACAGAATATTTATTTCTAAGCAAACTTTACATCGACCTGCATCTCCTAGGCTGGACTGAACCCATACTCACCACAGTAAGTTCCCCAGCTTCTGCTGTCTCTTCCTGCCCTACAGCACTGTTTTGGGGCTTGGGTAGTTTCATTGAAGGACAAGCAGTGTAGAGGGAAGAGAGATGGGGCTGAGCACTGAACAGGGAGCCAGGACCCTTGGGGATGCACCCAGCTCTGCTATGGTCTAAGGTGTCTGTGAGTACTCTGATGAACTAGAGGACTAGGAACTACTAAAGACTACTGTGAAGTCTTGTTTTCAAACAAATTTCCCAATGCAATGGATAAAAGAAAATATGAGATAAGCAGAAGTTTTTCTGTCTGAGCATGTCACAATAAATATTTGGTTTACTGGCTTTTTAGAGCCCTATCTTCTCAATCCAAAGTGGAGTCAGGTGTACTGGGAGTCAGTTTACAACTTCCCAGTATATGAGTCAAAATGTGCAGCTCACCACCTGTAATTCCAGTGGCTGCAGTGGAGTTCAGACAAGGATGAATTTGACAAAAGAGGATTTGACTGATCAGGATTGTCCTAAGCAATATCAGAAATGGGGAGGCAACCCTCATTCTGCCTGCCCTGCGAGCTCCTCCAGCTGTGAGGGCAATGCAGTCAGACCTTCACCCACTGTGGGCTGTGCCCAGCAAGCATACACTGGGGTCTTCCACCAGTCCCTACAGACTGCACTGAAATGCCGGACCGGGTTGCAGAGGGTGAGTCTCACCCCACTCCCTGGATTATTCCCTGCTTCCCTTTCCTTTCTTTGACAGGGAGGGGGAGGGGAAAACCAGGCAGTAAAAAAAGTACCAGCGCTGTCCCTACAGCACAAAGAGGGGAGGTACTGGATTACTCCATAGTGACAATCTGGTGTGTCACAGGGAGCGCCTTCTTGAGTAACCAGGCATGGAAGAACCGGGTCTACAGCCACCATTGTTTAACTTTGATGATTCAGCTTTCAAGCCCCTTCACCTCATTTTAAAAAGGCGGGGAAAGCCCTGTCATGCAGGTCAGAAGGTCATGTTGCCCTCTGTCTCCATCTTTCCCCCTGCACAGGTGCAAGCAAGACATAAGTGCTGCAAGGTTTTATACAGAACAGAAGAGGGGAAGCAGACTGGATTTACCTGTGGTATGAAACAGATTTATCTCTTGATTGAGATAGCCCAAAATGGCCTCTCTGAGAATTTTGGCTAAATTCAGGAGAGGTAGAAATAAGCCTGCAAAGGGCTTTCTGTCATGAAAGATGCTCTGACACAAGAGTGATGTCTGTGTATAACATTTATCAGGGAAATCAGCAGGAACAAACCCAGCCTCAAGTATTCTAAAGCCTGGGACATGACATGCAAGGCTGCTGCATAGGGATCTCCTGTCAGGAACTGTATGACTACTTCATGCTGCTGAGAGCAATACCACTCCATTCAACATTTTATGTGTGGCATGGGCAAGACTGGGAAGTCTTGTTTGCCCTTGGGACATGATTGGTTAGGTAGGATGCAGGACCGTAACCTCTCCCTGTCTTCGCAGTTCTTCAGGCCTCTGAAGAACTATAGCTATTAGCTATAGTTTAATTAGCTATAGCTAATCATGATTTTGCTTTTGCTAAATTCCAGATAAATCCTCCTGCACTCTGTGCAGACCAGAAACTTCCCTTTGGACTGCAAGTTGTTAGGGTAGCCCTTCCCTGCATGGGAAAAAATGACATCTTCCTGTGACTTGGGGCTAGACACAGCCACTTGTTCGTGTGCTGTAATGCCTGTGTAGCCTGTGACCTCTAATAGCCCTAAAGCCATGTGCCATGAAGCCTATCCAGACTGAAAATCTCCTGGTTCTTCTTCCAGGACTAAAGTTCCTGCAGTAAGTCCTAGTAGTCTTTAAACACAGGATGCCAATTTGATTTAGAAGCTGAAAATATCAAGATGTGTCTGTGCCACCCACTGTGAAATTTGGTAACTTACTTTGTCCATCTTCCCTCCCCTTTTCTAATTGTTCTTTTTTGTACAGTTCTCCATTTAGACTGCAATCTCTTTGTGTACAGCATGCTCTCCTATACTTAACCTTACAGCACTGTGTGCACTGAACTGCCTTTTTTCACTATTATTTAGTGCTCAGAACATTTGTTGCTGCACAGGTGGTGCGGTGTCTCCCTGCTCTTCTAGAAAATTCCAGCAGTCATAGGACTGAGATGTCTAAGAAGTCAACAATGAAATGCTAAAAAAAATATCCCTTCCCAACACAATCTTAGCTGTGAGCTGCTGGCATTAGCTCCCAGAAATGGCATGGAACTGTGAGTTGCTGGCATTAGCTCGCAGAAATGGCATGGCAAAAAGTGAAGAGCCTAATAAATAGACCTGAGGCACCCTCTTTGGGTGTGCTGTTATTAGAATCACAGACAACAAATTGGAAATCCAACATTTATCTGCATCTATTCTGAGTGTATTAACTGTGTTGACTGTAGCTGTATTACCTGTTGGAGTAGCTTGGAATAGCTGATATCGTGATACAGTGCAGGGTCTATGTTGAGAGATAGAGTGTGGTTTATTTGATTTGCCAACAGGGATTTAGCCAATGTGCCCATAGTAATCCCTTGCTGCAGGAATTGTCCACAGCCTAGTGGTATGATCTCCTGGTCACTAGGAGAGGTGAGCAAGGCCATCTCATAGAAGGAATCTGTATAGAAAGGGAGAAGTCAAGATATTTTTTAATGTGTTATATGTAGGCTCAGCACTTGAACAGAGGCCAAGCCAAGCTTGCACCTGTTTGCTTGTGTGACCTTGCCCTGTGCTTTACCACAACAACGGAATCATTGGACTCTGTCCAAGAGACCTCTATACTCATTTCCAGTGTGCCTGCGAGGGTGGGTGAGGGTCTTGCTGTGGCACAGCACCCAGAGGGCAGAGTTGAAGTTGCATTGCAAACAGCAACGTGTGCAACGAAATTCTGTCTCTTCTTTGCTTACTTTCACCCTCACTCTGCTTCTCTACTTCTTGAAAGGAAACGAAGGAAATTTAGTTCTCTCTAAGCAAAGTTTGGGGATATCAGATATTTTTCAGTTCGCACACACACACACATACACACGCCAAGAAAAATGCAACCTTTTCCATGTCCAGAGCCTGGATCCCCACACTGGATTTGGTTCATGGGGTTGCACACTGCTTCCCTCTTTATGCTTCTGTGTTTGCAGGTACCAGCATGAAACTCCAAAGAGGAGCGGTGGAAGGATTCTGGAGTAGCCTGGAGCCATAACTACACTTTGAAAGGTGGAGAGGACAAATGTGAAGGGAGCACATATGACAAGCGGGAGACCGGAAACAAGGCACTCCAAAGCTCTGTGAGGTATGGATGTTGGTTATGAAGTTTGTAAAGCTCAACTGCTCAGCTTCTCTCACTTCTTTTCACTGCTTTCTTTCATCCACCACATTCCTTTTGGTTCTTTTTACTCCCCTACAGTGCTTCAGGTCCTCTGAAATCCCCTCCATTACACCCACACTTTGTACTTCCATACCTTCTGACACCCTCTCCTTCCTCTCCAGGCATGCACTGTTTGCAGCTGTCCTCCCTCATTTCCTCCCACGTCCATCTCAGCTTTACCCTTCTCCTTCCCACCCCTCACTTGGAGGTTATTTGACATACCTGTGGGCAACAAGGAGCAGAGCAGTGCTGTGAGGTGTGAGTGTACCAGGTGCAGGGTGGCAGGACAGGGAACAAGAGCCAAGGTCCAGACCCAGGGTGCTCCTGGGGAAGGGAAGCCCTTGGGAAGAAGGTTGAGAGCTCTGGAAATTCAGAGACTCATTCTTGGTCAAAAAAAAGAGCTACATGAAGGAAAAAACTGCCTGCACAGCTCCAGGTGGCTCTGACCAGAGACAGGCTTGGTGCCCAGCAGAATTCTCCTCTACCTAACATACTCTGCTGACACAGAGGGAAAAGGAGAGTGTTTCTAGCTCACTCTCTTCACTGCCTACCTGGCTTTCATTCTCCACCAGGCCTCTCACCACACTTCTGGACTAGGGCCTCAGCTCTACTCCTTTGCCTTTGTTTCCTGCTGCCTTCTAGCCTCCCCCTCTAATTGCTTTTGCCTCTCCAGAGTCCTACACTCTTCGTCCTGTGCTCTCCTCCAGACCCTTCTCCCTTCTGCATCCAGCCAACCCACCCTGCCCCTGTTCAGTCAGCACACGTGCCCCAAAGCAACGTGTTCAACACCCTCAGAACGTAACAAATTTAGAAACTCTAGAACAGTCTGTGCTAAAGGGATTTTTTTATCTGTGACTTACAGGCGTAGATGACCAAATTGCTTGTTTTTCTTTGGCTGCATTCACTTTGCTTGCTCCAGGTAACCTAATCCTGTTTTTTTAACTGTCTTCTATCTTCCTCCACTTAGTCCTTGCTTATTTTTCCTGACTACTTATGTTTCTAAAACAACATTGGACTGTTTATTTTAGATAACTCACAAATGTTGGTTTCAAATGAGAGATAGTGGAGTTTGGACAAAAGGAGCTCTTGTAAAACACAAGAAGCATGTACATCACTCTGTTCCCAAAAGCTGTCAAGAGAAGTCACCTGCACAGTGCATGGGTGCAGCTCAGGTTTAGCCAACACTCCTTGTCAGCTGGGATCACTTAGTTATTTTACCAGCAAGCTGCCTGGAAACCTTCTTGCTTCAGCACGTATCTTACTGCTCATGTGCACCTCACCTCACTTTCTTTGATTTGATGGTTTGCCACAAGCTGATGTGGGGACGCAAGCTCTAAGAGTACTCACTTTTGCAGCAGAGTGTCATCACTGGTGCTGAGCACCAGCAGATATGAATATCCAAGAACAGACCGGTCTGAACAGGATCAAAACTTCTTTTTCAAAATTAATATTAATAATAATAATAGACATCGTCAATAGTGATACAAAGATGGATGAATACGTGAATGAATAATTCGTATAACAGCCGTGCTTTCATTCTCTTCCTATTCATCCCTCGGAACTAGGAGTGGAGCCTCTGCACACACCAGTGCTAGTCGTGGAGTCATCAGCAGTCTGCAGATACAGTTCCAGCTATAGTACATGTGTAGCCATTACATGAAAAAAAGTAATGTGTGAGATGCCCATCCCAGGCAGGCTGTGCATCTGCAACTTCTTGCTCAAATGACTCCAAATTTGCCCCAAGTGGTATTTAGCCAGGGCCTCTGGGAGGTTCATTAGTATTGCAAAAATCAGATGGAGCATAAGAATATCGAGGTGTGTTGCATACTTCCTTGTTAAGCAGAACATGATGCTCGCGCTTCACTATGGTAGAGCCATGCACACTCTCCGGGATGGATCTGAGCATATACAGTGCTGAAGTATCGTAAGTAATAAATGGTGTACCCTATAGTGCCTAGCTGCAGTGGTGATTAATCATTTAGGCCCTGATCCTGCAAACATGCATGAGTTTAACGTTACTACTATGAGTAATCCCCTTGATTTCAAATTAGATTAGTCACAGTCTTAACACTTGGCACGTGAATAAATGTTTGCAGGGCTAGAGTCCTATTTATGGCCTGATCTTGCAAATTATTACTGTCTAGCACAGTGCCTCTGTTCCTGAATACTTTCACCAATTAAAAAAAAAAAAACTCAGACACTCTACTGAACAGTGAATGTTGCAGGATTAGATCTGCTGTGTGGTATGTATGCACAGCTCTGCATAGCGTAGGTCATGGATAGATATAGCTGTATCTGGCCATGGGTGTGTGCCTTGATGCAAAGCACTTGAAAGCTGATCGCCATCAATGTTTTTTACTGTCCTTTACCACTGGTTCTAAGATTTAGGTCTTCCCTCTACAGTGTAAACAGAATTTTTCTCCTATTTCTTTTTAAAGAAAGAAAAAAGATTAAATCAGTTTTGCTAAGTTAGGGTGAAGAAAATAAAGAACCAAATAAGCAGCTTGCAAATTTAAGTCACCAGTCTAATCAAATTCCTCTGGGCTGCGGTGTCCTTTCTGTGAAATCAACCTGCATTAAAGCGACTGGGTTGCTGTTTGTGAATGTACCATCTCTGCAAATTACCGCTGCTCCGTTGCATTGTGTTTGTATGAATGGGGGTGACATGTGCTTGCCCACAGATCCACGTGAGAGAGGTGGGGTGAGGAAGGAAGGATATTTTTAAAATGAATCTAGAGGGAGAAAGTGGACGCTGCAGCTTCATAGAATGTGAATGGTATCCTAAAATAACCCCTGTGATCTGCCCACCCACCCACTGCCAAAATCAAGGTGCAGCTCTTTCATTTAAAATTAATTCTTGGCCCCAGAGGGTATCGATAGATCAATATCTTGTGCTTCTGATCTCTTGCGGGCCACCCTTCAATGGCTCATGCAAAGGCTAAAAACAGAAAGATGCAACACAAAAGATACCGCAGTCAGCTCAAGCAAGGGGGATATTTTTAGATCAGAAAAGGGAAAGGAGGGGAGAGGGAGAGAGAAAGGAAAGAGAGGGAGAGAGGCTGGTCTAGGGTTTGCAATCTAATTTGGTCTCCCTCTTCCCCCCTCCTTTTTTTTTTTTCTTTCTCTCTTTTTTTATTCCATCGGTGGTATTTTCCATACAATCTGATTTCTGCCCGCTTGGCGGGGGGGGCGGGGGGCACAGGGTGGGGGGGGTGGGCTGGCACAGCAAAGCCAGGCTGAAGATTCTGGAGTTTTATGGCTCATTCCAGCTAGTGGCTTCTCTCTGCCAGTTGAATTAATTTGATACTATTTTTGAAAGTCAGTGTTTCTAAGGGAGACCTAATGACGCAATGACGTCAATGCAGGTCAATAGCACACACTGGAGGAACTGACTGTGCTACCGGGAGCCAAGGGCTGGGAGCCCGCTCCAACACCCTGGCTCCCGCACACGCACCCCCGCCGCCTCCCCAGCCACCCCCGCTCCCCCCACGCACCCCGTGGGCTTTCCGCAACCCCCCCTCCCTCCCCCCCAAAAAAAAATCACTAAAAAAAATCTGCGATCAGAGGCAGTGCGGTGAAAAAAAGCCCACCCTCGCTACCTGTGAAAGGCAGCGTTATTGTGGCGGTGCACGCACAGGGAGGGAGGGAGGGAGGGGAGGCAGGCAGGGACACGCGTGCACCCACCCGGCCGGCCGGGACCGCGGGCTATAAATAGCGTGGGGGGCGCGGGCGGCGCGGGTTGAGCGATTCCGCCCCGCGCTCTCGCTCAGGAGGTGCCGGGCTCGGCGGTGCGGGGGTGGTGCGTGGGCGGCGGGGCGGGAGGGCGGCGGCGGGGGAGGGGAGGAGGGGGCTGCTGCTTCTCCCTGTCTCCAAGTCAGGCTCTGAACACGAACTGGCTTCTTTTTTTTTTTCCCTTTTTTTTTTTTTTCCCTTTCTCCTGGAAGAGTGCAGACACATTACGCGAAACCAACAGCCTTTCGCGATACACAGCTCGAAACGCTCTAGTTTATTTATATAGCCCCTCCACCCTCAGCTCTTCCCACCCGTCCCCAAATTCCCTAGAAATCCAGCTAAGGCGTGGGGAAGAGGGGAAAGCGGTTTTGGAGGGGAGGGAGTTATTTATTTTTGTTTTGTTTGGGGATTGTTTTGTTTTGTTGGGGTTTTTTCTTTGCATACAAAAATAAGTGAAGAAGATTTTGCAAGGTAGGTTTCTCTGTGTGTGTGCGTGCGTGTGTGTGCGTGCGTGCGTGTGGTGTTTTCCTTTTGCTTTTTGCAAAGTTTTCTGATTTCAGTTGTTAGATGCTTTTACAAGAAGTAGACTTTTCTGATTTGTTCTGCTACCTGCCTTTGAAAAGACTGGACAGCGTTGCATTCCCCCTCCTTGCAAAGAGTTCTCTAGGCTGTCGTGTTGTGTGTCCTGTGCATTTGATGTTCCTGCAGGAAAGCATGTTAGTTTGCGAGCTCAAACTGCAGGCAGGGAGCTATGTATTTAAGACCCCCACACACACTTTTTGCAGAGGCTGCAACTTTCACTATCACATTTTGGGGTGGGGGGAGAAGGAAGGCATCAACTCACTCAGGAAATGAGCTTGCAAATGAAATTTTAATTGCAGAAAGAGTCGAAGTCAGCAGTGTTAAAGCTTAAGGAGGATGAAAGGGAGTTGACATTTCTTGCACAGAGAATTTGCTACCACTGGGAGCAAATTTCTAGACTGAAAGTCCACGGTGAAACAGGGGGGTAATAGGTAAAATAATAACAAAACAAATGATGAGGCAAAATACTAATTAAAGTGATGCAGGAAAGTGAAAGGCTGTTACAAGCTCTAACCACCTGTAGAGGGAAATCTTTATACATAGTAATTTCTGATAGCTGATCTATAGAGAAACTAAACAGAATTACATGTTCCGAACTTTGCTGCTCTGCAATGTGTGAACCAGGATGCCAAGATGCTCAGTTAATTCTCGGGGGTTTGCAAACTGCAGATACTGTTAGCTCAGGAGAAGTGAGGGTTTCTCAGTCTCCACCTTGGCTGCAGCCATCTGTGGTGCCCGTCCTGGTTTCCTTTACTGCTGCTGCACTCAACGAGGTTATCAACAGATGTCTTGCGTGAGAAGAGCAGGTTTGATTTATTGCTAATTTCAAGTGGGTTTCTTAATTAGAAAAAGTTGGATGGTCTTCACTGTCTGAGGGGAAGGTTTCCAAAGTAGCTGTGAGGACCAACTGCTTTAACCAGTGGAAAACCTATTTCCCTTCAGAGAACCCTGCTCAACTTCTGTGTAACTAAAAGTAATAACTAATACCGTGTGACAACTGACACGGGACACAGTGTGAGTAATGTGCCACACCTTGTGTAGTGCCTTTTCTTCTGAGGAATCTCAGGGCACTCAGTGGAGTGGTGAAGCAACCTGACCTCAGAGGGAATACAACAGGTAACTGCAGGATGACAGCCAACTGCCTCAGAAGGGTGAGGTGGCACTGGAAGTCAAAGCCATGGCAGTTGGTGCAGAAAATCAAAAGTGAGGTGGTTTTGAGGCAGCATTTTCACTTCTCACTTGCTCATACACTATTTTCATCCTTTGCCATGAAGGGCAGATCTGTCTGGAATGTGCTGGGGGTTACAAAGCGCTCACATCTTAATCGTAGGATGGTTTGAGTTGGAAGTAACCTTAAAGACCATCTAATTCCAACCACCCTGCTATGGGCAGGGACACCATCCACTAGACCAGATTGCTCAAGGACCTATCCAACCTGGCCTTGAACATATCCAACATTTAATAATCCTGCCTACTACACCATTGATCCGCCTCCCTTGCAGAAATATGAAGATTTTAAGCTGACGGCCTTGAATCACCTCTAAAGTCATTTGTTCAACCCTCACCTGTCATTTGCCTGTCCAACTGAGAAAACATGGAGATCCTGTGTTTTATGTCGGCGAATTTTGATGCAGACATCATTAGGGTGATCTGATTAGTGAGAATGCAGGAGGTGAAACATCATGGGGCAGTGCTACTCACTTGTATCCTCCGCAGAACATTACAACAGCTGGAGTCCGTTCCTTCACAGTGCTGTTTTGAGGTTTCTGAGTTCTGCACTTCATCTCTTTCCTTTTCTCTGCTCCTCACCCCAACACCCAAATCGTTGTCTGATCAGGATATCTAGATGTTTTGAAATGCCACCAGGTTTAAACAGCTTCAGGAGCTCCTCGCTTGCCACTTCAAGAAAGCAGTCTGTGGCAGGATGACTCTTGGTAATGAGTTTTCATTAACTCCTTTCACTTCCCCTTCTCTGGGAGCTTCTGAGGTCCTACACATGGTCTTCTCAGTACAAACTCTCTTTAACCCAGATATTCTCGCATCCACTTCACCTATGAGTCACTGCACTTTCTAGCCTACAATTACATTTGCATAGCTTGTGCAATAGAGGGAATTCTCCAGCTTGCACACTGCTCATCTACCTTGCTGCAGCTTTCCAGATGCTGTGTCTTTTCATGTCAGGTTTAGAAGGATTCTCTGTGTTGAAAGAGCTAACCACTACCTCTTTTTCTGCCCTTTCTCTCTACTACCATCTCCTCTAGTCCAACAATGAACAGGACTGCATCAACACAGAATCTTGCCCTGAAAGTGCTTATTTTAGGTGCTTAGTGCTTAGTTTAGATGCTTGTGCTGAAGGATATTCCCTATTAAGACTCCTCCTGCTTTGTATATTCTTCTGCTACTCTTGATTTTCTAGTGTTCAGCTATGTCCTTTGATGCAGCTTACCTCAAGGAGGCTGCATAAGCTAATTCTAAAGTGAAGTTTTATTCAAGATGGTGGTAGCTTATGACACTATGCAGCATATTAAGTGTCAGGTGGACAGCCATATAGAGGAAAATCCTGTATTTCTTCTCATAGTACTTCTCCAGATTGTCTTGCCAATAATTACATGGTACTACTAAAGATCTAGATACAGTCGTCTTCATAGTAAATGGGCAATGAAAGTAGCTCTTTCTCATTAAAAACCTTCAGAGATGCAACCCCACACCACCTTATAAACTCTTGGTATAAGGAGTAAAACTTTTTCTTCTACTAACTATGTACATAGTATAAGGACTGGACAAAAAGTCAATGCTGGTGAGGTAGAGCAAAAACAATTTATTGCTTGGACTCACATTTAGTTTATAGAAAAATGAGGAACAGGCCACAAGTCCACAAACTGTCTGGCAGAAGAATTGCTGTCTCTCAATTTCATTGTGGAACTCTGAAAGGCACTCCAAAATTCATGGACACCCATGTGCAGTCCCACTGCCACGTTAATTCGCCTCCCCTTTCTCAGCTGAAAAACTAGTATCAAGCCAAGGTGAGTGACTTCACTCATTCACATACTCATTGCAGTATTTTTGATATTCCATGGCATTTTTTCCCCTCAAAACACCAGAATCACAAATAAGATTGAAAGATTGTCTCAGCCCTGATATTTGTGATGCATTCTTGCAAATTCTTGTTGTATAATAGATTCAGTTTCTCCTCCTTTTCAACCTTAGGCACCAGCTTCCCATTGACTGCTACTGTGAGTGTGAGGCCATGCACCTTGCTCTTGCTGCTTGTCTCTTTGAACTACCCAAGATCTTCTTCCTATCAATTTGTCTCTTACTGTGATCTTACCAAAATTATCTGCATAATATTATTTATATTATAAATAATATAATATTTCCATAAATTATATAATTTATAATATAACACTATTTCTGCAAAATATAGCTATTCCAAAATAAAAAAACATGCTGGGGCACAAGTAATTTTCCTCTGTTTTTCATGGGACTCTCTTCTGTGCCCTTCCATTTGAATTGTAACCTCATGGGGCAATTACTGAGTGTTTTTCATTCTCTGGTACAGTACCCACCACGTCATGCATAGGTAGTACGTAACAATTACATCATCTGTCATTACTTTTTTCTCCCCCCTAAATAAGGATCCAACTTTATTTTAATGCTCCAACCTATGTTTTCAAGTGTTGGCTCCCGGCTAGAATGTTCCACATGGTTACTTTTTGATTCTGTGTTTGCACAGCATCCCATAGGATGGGAGCTTAATCTGAGATTGCCAATATATGATAATGAGGCTCACTCTTCAAAGTTTAACTTGTGACATGTTGCTAATGTAAGGAATAGTCAACTGATATAATATTAATGCAAAAAAAAATTTCTAAATTTAGCTAAATACTCATTGTCAGTCTTGAACAACAACTCATGATAGCTTTTGTATGCCAGCCTTGAACTACCCAGAAAATCATTACATGGAATGTAATTCAGACTTTGTATCTCTGTTCGTATAGTCCTGCAATAATTGCAATTACTGCAAAAGTAGCACAAAACAATGATCTCTGAGGGATTTGCAGAAGCATATGGGTTTCATCCCCTGGCTCCACAGCAGGCATTTATAGCAATATGATAATAGCCTGCATTTTTCTGTTGCTCATCCGTGGATCTCCAGATATTCTACTAATATTCTGTAAGTTATGTATGGTACTTCTCCATCCAGTTCACATCATGAGCTGGGTAAGTATTAATACAAACCTTCTGTCATTAAAAGAATGTACATGTAGCCACAGCAAGGACCAGAAACACAGCTGCTACCCGTCCTCTGCTTTGGAGGGTCCACTGTTTAGGGTACAAAATGGAGAAAACCACTGTGGTTCCTCTGCACACATCTGGCCATATATTGGCTGGTGGTAGTGGTGTGATCAGACGTATGCACTGCAGTGGTGTTTCTGATCACTTTCTAAATGGTCTATACTCTTCCAAGTATTGAAATGTGTCCTTTTTCTGTGAATTTCATGGCGTGTCCTGTCTTCTCAGTGACAGCTGTTAGTCCAGTAGCTGTCACAGTTTCCCCTAGGGAAACCAAAGCATACCTTAACAGTAAAATATTGTAGATGTTTCCACTCCTATGCCCAGTCACATGAATTACCTCCTCCCAATTCATGACCAAATAACACCACGTACCAATAGTCATTTATTTAGCAAAGTAAAATAATATGAACTATTACGTGTTTCTGCAATTCAGCATCTGGGCAGGTAAAAGCCACTGATGCTTGCCCAGCTGGTCCTCCCGGGACTTCCACAAGTTTTGTACACACTTATGGTTTGCCAGTCACAGTCAGGGACCTAGTGGCTTACTTTGTAAACTGTGCTTAGAAAAGACAGCTTGGATCCAAGCAGAAACAGCTTGGATCTTAGTGCCATTTATAGGGTTGAACTTGCTATTAGCACACAGTGCATGAATGTTAACTGATGATAAAAATCGGTGTTCAGACAAAAAATCATATGTGATCTAGATCTTTTGATCCATTCATGTTTTAATTTTCTTTCATGTTATTGGAAACTGCCACATGTTTCTGCTTTACTGAACATGGGTTTCTGGAATTTTAGGCTTTAGATAAAAAGATATTTGGGCTTTTAGTAGGAATTCCAGAACTACTGAATGGTGTGAATTTGAGAATTTTTTTTGACCTCAAAAGGTAAGTAGAGAAGTAACTGATGAAATCTCTATCCTGTCCTTGTTTGAATATGCGTTACATTTTCTGGCTGAGTAGCACTTTTATGTTGTAATTTTTGATAGCCAGATTGAACTACATTCTAAGGAAGAACAAATCAGAGGCAACAAATTAGGAAAGAACAGTGTTACAGCAGCATCAGAGGCCAGGATAAGAGCTCACAAGGCCATGTCTTCATAACCCTAGACATCTCACCTTGTCTTCCACCTCACCATCTGTGAAATGTAGCTAAATAAATGTATTTTCTTTTTCCCACCCCACTGTCTTCTGCCTTGATAGAACTTGATTTTTTTTTTTTAATTAGATCCTTTGGCTTCATGTTTTATCTCAGTAAATAAATTCTTCCTAAATTACTTTAATATCACCCCACTGCATATCCCACTCTCTCCCACTGACTGTAATACTGGCTAGCGTGAGGTAGACTGACACAGATTTTTAGCATTTCTTCATCACTGCCTTCTCTTATTTTCTATGAGTACAAATTCCTGTATCATTTACTTCAAGGTGTTGTCTTATCCTTTTGTTCTTGCTTATAACTTTCTTTAAGGTATTTGCCAGATATGTATGCACATTATGTTAAAGGTCATGGGTCTTATTCATTAAAAGTTCCATTTTAAAGGCTAATGAATATCAAATCTTAGTGTAAAGGCTCATCAAATTCATAGCAGGGTTCCTCAAAGGTTATGCTTCTTGTATCTGAAGTATGATGCCTATTCACTGTATTTCTTCCATAGGTTCAACTTTCATTAAGAAGTGGTATGATTGTCTTTTGATATCATCCTTAATATTGAGACCTTAGTACTCTTCCACCAGCTTCATTATGCTAATGCTTTTCTTCTTTTCATCCCTGTTACACAGAAGTATGTCTCTAGGGCCTGGTTTTGCAGCCATTGGAGGAAAATCCAGTTTCTATCCCTTTACATGTAATAGCAACAATATATGTCTACAATGTAAACAGAAAAGCTAATGAAAACAAAGCAACCCAGGTATACTGGCATTTCAACCCAAAACTGTTCAAAGTGTTTATTGATGCAATTTGTGTGCGATGATACTACCGTGAGTTGTCTATTTTATTGGTATCCTGGTATATGCAGCCAGGTTCTCATAAAATTCCATAAATTGAAGTCTTAATAAGTCCTTGATCTTCTGACAGAGGTGAGATTTTCTTTACTAACGTACTGCAGTTTCTCATTCTGATGTTGGAAGTAAAGCATTCTTTTCCTCCTTGTGCTTCCTTGCATGCTCTGATCTCTGATTACTTATAATATTGTTGTCTTCTTACTGATGACTTTTATTGATTATCTCAATGCTATAGATATCTTCAAGAACATCCTGGTTAGGTAAGTGGGTATTGTCTTATCTTCATTTTATGGGTAGATATATACCAAGTATAAAGTGATGGGCACTTCACCTGAAATCTGAGGAGAACCTCAAAATTTTTCAAGGAAAAAGCCTTTCCATGAGAAATTTCAGATCAACACTTGTAGCAATTTTGTGTTTAGAAGGAAATATCTAGGTCCTAATCCTCAGCTTTAACTAGCAATTACTCTTCTTCAGGTCCTTTCACTAGCTTATACTCTGTCACCTATAATAACCAGCAGATTGTTGAATAGATGTTGCTTTGATTTATTTCCATTTCAATGTGATTGCGCTTTCTTCTGGATTCTGTGTTTTCCTGTAACGTGAGTTAACTGGTATAAGTTATTGATTGATCTGATACAAGGTGAATTTTATTCAAAAAGACAAGGGGGGTTGTGAGTTCCTGGTATATCTTGGTGACACTTCACTCTGTTTCTGGTTATCTTCTGTTCGCCTTGTGTTTGGAACATATCAAGTGTCATTCAGCCTCTTGGGTGAATGAGGCCAAGAACAGACTCAAACTGTTTGTGGAAGTAAGACTGGGTTAGGAGAGTATTTTTTAGCAATTATATTAATTAATGGCTCACAGGCCAGCAGATCTCCAAGGCCCTGAGGAGGTAACTCTCAAACTACAGCAGAAACAAAACGAGAAAGGTATACCTTGAACTTGCTGGAAGGGAAATTTCCAAGGGAGAGGACAGTTCCACATATGCGGATCATACATGTTAGAGCAGCCCCTTCGGCATCCTCTGTAGCTATAGGTGATGCTGATGGGGACTCTGCTGCTTCAGTCGATAATGGGTGTCACTTTTGAGTCGAGGAAAAAATACAGGATCCATTGCTTTCATTAAGACTTCATTGGTAGGGAGACTTAATTGTTTGGAAACAGGGAGATGGCTGATAACTGAAATATCAAGATAGAAGATAAATTTTCTTTTTAGTGCTTCTAATGATCAGGAGAAGTGGAAACTGCTGTTTGGTACAAGATCAACTGCCAAACATTCTTTTCGGTTTGGATGCTTTCCATTTGTTTTTTCTTTTCTTTTTTTTTTTTTTTAAGCTAGAGACTCTCTCGGCACTGGACTTCATTTTGTCCTTTAGCAGCAGACAGGAAAGACAGGAGGTGGTTCTGCTGAGGTGAAGATGATGTGTTGGGCTGGAGAAGTAGAGGAGACCAAAGAGGGAGGCAGGCTGGTTTTGTGAAGTTGAAAGATGGTACTACAGCTTCCAGAAGAACACGTTAAACCCTTTGGTAGAATGAACTAGTTCTTTCACTAAGTTTAGAGAGCTTAGGGGAAAAGAAACCACACAACACAAAAAACCACAAACAAACCACAAAGCAAAACAAAAAAACCCCACATGTGAGTGCAAGAAGCTGTTCAGGATGGGAAGCAGGGAGGGAATTCCAGGTATCTTTGTGGCTAGGGACCGTCCGAGGTCCAGGAGCTACAAGGCTGATATACCTTTTCTTTGTGATAGAGAAAAAGTAAAGCTAAACAGCTCTCCTCTGTTCACATTCACATAGGAGAACTGCAGAGAAATGCAAAGCATTTAGGGTATGTTTGGAAGGGAAGAGAGTAGGTGACCATCCCTTCCTTCCACAGTGGACCGTGGCTTGTCTGAAAGCTCTCAGGTCTGAGTGACAGAAGATAGTTTAGGTGTGCACACCTCCATCCTTAAACTCCTGTGTCACCTAATGATTTTAGTAATACAGGATGAGCTTCACTGCAGTTCCTCAAAGAAGATATGTCATATGGCTGGCTCTTTGTCTGGGGTCTTTAGGTGTCTTGACCTGTCCTTGGTATAAGGTCTTTCCCTACTTTGGTATTTCTCCATGTCATTCTGGTGTCTGGGCTGCTACTGCTGTAAAGGCCAGCTTTCCAGATGTATAAAGTGCAAAAATGATTTAGGCTGGGTTTTCCTTCTAGGTCTGAAGGACAACATCTTTCCCAGTCCTGGGAAGATGGATTTGTGGCTGGTGTGCCAGAGATATGTGAATGAGAATGGGTCTGCCCACTTTTACCAAAGTGTGTGTGTCGTCATTTTAAAAAGCCTAATCTGTTTCCCCAAGCCTGACAGTGCTTATGATGTGCTCTCATATAGGTGTGCGATGTCCCCCTCCCTGGGTCCTGCTCTATCAGTAGCAGTAGTTGGCAATGGCATTGTCTGCCTAAGAGACAGAGGAGCAGACAGCCTTACCTCATTGATTGCAGTTTATTGACATTAGGAAATTCATTGTCTGCAAAAGAAGTTGGTAATAATTAAGTGAGTTAATAAATAAGGAATGTGTGTGTACAGATTAGACAGTAAATAACTTACTGGCTTCCTGATTGCCCCAGAATTTTGCTTCTCTCTTCATGCAAGGTGTGAAAAGGGATGATGGTGGTCAGAGCATGGTAGGGCATTCTCACCTGGGGAAGACAGTCCCCATAAACCTTGGCTTTCCCTCGGTTGCTGGCGTGTGTGTCTGAGTCTGTCCCCGGGGGTGGGGAAGTTGTTTAATGCTTTTAGTGGCATTTTCCAACAAATGAGAAATGTGTTTAAAAATAGCAACAGCCCTTTGTGCTTGCCTTTTTTTAAGTCATTTTAAGAAAGAGCTGCATCCCTTTGCCTGGGAGACGGAGAAGACGACCTGATCTTCAAGGTCCTCATTAGCTCCTCTGGGACCGTGGAAGGGCTCCCGGTGCCCTTCCTTCCCCTGGCTGCATATGTTAATTGACCCCTCTTCGCACACTTTGTGGCAAGAGAGGTCGTTTCAGAGATGTGTTTTTCTTAATGGGAGCAGGGAAAGGTGTGGTGCCTAAAGGGAATACCTCTCTTGGCCAGATAAACCCCGCAATTGTCAGTAAGACAATTCTCTTTTGTCTGGCTGCTACTGATGCCTGGGTTTGGGGCAGGGGGCTGGGGGGGGGGGGAGGTGCGAGTGTGTGCCTGTGTGTGCCACTCTGCAAGCTCAGGTTTAGCCATTTGCGTACAGGCTATAGCAGCATTATAATTTTTAATTGCAATTTCATTTGATATTCTCTCCCTTTCCCCCACCCTTTTCCCTCTCTCTGTATAATCTGGATCATTGCTCTCTGTAGCTGATTCCGTGGGAGACCAAGCAGAGTGCGTGGGTGCAGAATATAGAAAGCCAGAGCCATAGAATCTGTTATTTGCGTCATTCTAGGAGACGGGGCTGTTTGCCTGACAAATATACAGAATTAATCCTGGTTTTATCAATATCTGTCTTTTGCTACAGTAGCCAAATACAAGTGTAAGGTGGTATGGGGACTCGCTGCTGCTGTTGTTGGTCTCTTGTGGGGAGGGGGAGTGCAGGGGGGTGACAGGGGA
>JAWWLV010000001.1:34286301-34301797 GCA_035041135.1 Platyrinchus mystaceus
GGGGTTTTTTTTTTTTTTTTTTTTTCTTTTTTTTTTTTTTTTCTTTTTTTTTTTTTTTAAGAAAAAGAGGGATGTAAGTTAAGGGAAACTTTTTCTTAAACAGAGCAGAAGTCATTAATTAAGTATCCCATTCATCCCCAAGGCACCGGCTCATCAATCAGATTTCTTATTAGCATTCTGATGACCTGCCTGACCCCCTGTCTCTGTACTGTCTGCATGACGACACAGAAAACCAGACCACACACCGAAAGGAGGAGGATTATTTGACACTTTTCCTTCCTCTGGCAGGGGGGAGATGAGCTGGGAAGAGGAACGATGACGGACATTGTTGTTTTGGGTTTAGGCAAGTCAATAAATGGCTTCTGAAGAAACAGCCCTGAGAGCCTGGGAGGGTGACATAAGTGATTCCTGCTGCATGCTTAGGCCTACTCTGGGGCTGGGATCTATGGCTTGGTGCTGTCACAGACTCTCTGTGCTCCCACCGTGGTCACAGTAGGCTTAAATCCAGAGTGAAGGATAGGATTTTAGCAATTTAGGTAATCCTTAGATAACCCTGGTCTGGAAATCTTTGGGTCCTGAAAATGTACTGGTGGCTTTGAGCTCCCTGAGTGGGCTGTGTCCTCAAGATGGGTAAGGGTCCCACATTACCAGTTCTCCAGCCTTTCTCCTTCCAGGTTAACCCAATTGCAAGTAATTAGCTGATTACACAACTGCTTTTGGGCAAGTTTTTGTGTGGGGAAAAAAGAGGACAGTGAGAGCAGCCAATTGTGAGGTGTGCACATCTTTCCTTGAGAGAAAGTCCCTTGCTTAGCATGGGAATTTACGCGTGCTCACACAAGCACACAGAGCATGCAGCCAGGATGGACTGAAGGAGTGTTCATTTAGATTAGATATAAGAAATAAATTTTTTAAATGAGGGTATAGAGACACCGTCACAGTTTGCCCGAAGAAGTGGTGGATGCCTCATCCCTGGAAACATTCAAGGCCAAGTTGGACAGGTCTCTGAGCAGTCTGCTCTAGTTGAAGATGTCCCTGCTTCATTGCAGGGGGGTTGGACTAGATGGCGTTTTATAGTCTCTTCCAACCCAAGCTATTCCATGTTTCTATGATTCCATGATAACCTTGACCAGGAAAGCAGTGGCCAGTGGAGGAAGGCAGCAGTGCAAGATCATGAGCTGCTCTCCCTGACCATTGCAGTGATGTTCTGCAGAGCTGCATGTCAAGGAGGAATAAAGGCAGCATGAATGATGTGCCCGTGTGACTGCCACAGGGATGGACCCAGGAATATGGCACTACTCTTAGAGCAACTTGTTACCAAAAGCTGGCTGAAACTTCTAAATGAGATTGCTCTCAAAATAAAACATTCTGACTATTTCTTTTTAAGCTGGGCAGGCTGTTTCCCTATTTCTTCATTCTTCTCTGTTTTTCTTTCTCTTTTTCAAAAGCAAAAGTACAGTAATGTGTGTGGTGGATGGAAAAAAAAAAGAAAACTGGAAAATGTGGATAAAATTGGAAAGTTTCTGAACTATTTAGGGGCATTTTTAAAAAAAATAAATTTCTTCTTCTTAATTTGCTTTAATTGGCTTGTACCTGACCAAGTGTGACATATTCTCCTTTGAGTCTCACAGCTCTAGACAGTTACCATCACAGCTCACCTCTGAATTTAAGCAATACTTCCTGAGTCACACTAAAACTGGTAGGGATTAGGCACCTTTAGGGGTCTGAGCCTCAAGATTTAGCCTAACAAGACAAGTCCCTCTGGGAAGCAAATTATATCTGCACTCCAGCTAAAACCCCAATGTATAAAACATTCTTGTCTTTGGAGCTCATCCTCAAGGCAGAGAGTTGCTGTCACAACTAAAGGGAACATGAGGATCTTTTCTGGAGATGAAAGGATGTGCATCAGTCATTGCTGATGGAGAAGGAGAGGATGGAAGGGAAAGGGGGCAGCAGTTTTATCTATCCTGTTAAATACCAAGGGAGCACTGGGAGCAGATACCTGAACCCAGGGCTTCTTCACATCCCATGCAGGTGCCTTTGGCACAAAGCTACAGGAACTCTTCGCTGTCCCAATGGATCCTCAGTTATCGGACACCAGTGCAAGGAATTGTGAGAGACTGAAATGTTTAATGGCTTAAACATTGTTAAAATCACTGAAAGACTTTTGTCGACTGTAGCAAACCATGCAAAAAAGCAACTGTTCACTGAAGCCCACCCTTCTCTAAATATTCCTAGTAATTTGGACTGTGATGAGAATTTGAGATAAGATAAAGGGGCCTTCCCTCACCATGCTGGACTTCCCTTGACAGCTCCAGACTGCAACCATCACTTCAACAAGACCACTGAGAAGACCACAAGAAGAAGATCAACAGGTCACTGTTGGAATCCATGGAGTGGTGATATTTTTTCTACTTAAACTGTCTCTCTGTCACTCTCTTCCTCTCCTCCCCTCCTCTCATTCTTTTTCCTATTTGTTTATGTCTCTCTCTACTTCACATTTACTGTTAAATAAAAATCCACACTATTGACTTCAGCATATGGTCTTGTTTTCATCCTAATTCAGGCAGAGGCATCTCTCTAATAATTTTAATAACCAGATCATAACAGGGGTACAAGTCAACTTCTGCACTATGTTCTTAAATTAGCATTCTGTTGTGGTTTAACCTCAGCCAGCAACTCAGCTCCACACAGCCATGCACTCACTCCCCCACCACCCAGCAGCGTGGGGAAGAGAACAGGAAGGGTAGAAGTGAGAAAACTCATGGTTTTGAGATAAAGGTAGTTAAATAGGTGAAGAAAAAGCTGCACATGCAAGCAAAGCTAAACAAGGAATGGATTCTCCACTTCCTATGGGCAGGCAAGTGTTCAGCCATATTCAGAAAAGCAGGGCTCCATCACAGGTAATGGTGACTTGGGAAAACAAATGTCATGGCTCTGAACTTCCCAAGCAGCCTCTGTGGCCCCAAGTGCCCAACTGTGACTAATGTTGTAGAGGCATAACTATCCCCTCCTTGGCCAGTAACTGTGGAGCAGGGCCAGCAGGATCAACTGGGGCGAGGATAAGGGCAAGACAGATATCAGATTATCAGTCAAAGTGGCTGGAAACCAGTTCCCTGGACTACCAACACAGATATATCTTCTGTGTGCTCAGAAAGGGATCTGTGTATCCCAGACACTTTTAAAAAGGCCGTATTTTTTCTTGGCGATGGGAAGAGTACCTGGACAGGCAGGTTTTAATGTCACGCTGATGGTACCTTACCCAGGGCATCCTCACAAAGTCACCTCTGGTCTCAGAGCCCTAAGGAGCAGTATCTTGTTGGGTTATTGTTGGAGCTTTCTACACAGCCCTTCATGTCATGGTGGAAATCATGGACAGTGGGCATCAAACTGCGAGGCTTATTGCCATGCCTCTATCACAGCCTATTATTGATGTTTATTCTGCAGCTGCAAAACACAGAAAGAAATTAAACCCATCATTTACTGAAATGTTAAGGTTGTGGTTTAGATATTGAAAATGAAATCTAGTTTTCATGGCCCTTGTTAACCAAAGTACTGCTTGAATTAGTTCATCCCTGAAGTATCTGCTATGGCCTGTCTGTCAGTTGTCTCTGTGTCCTGTGCCAACACTGAGTGTATTTTGAATTTAAATCAGCTGGAATGTCACATCATTCTTTCATGATGTATTTTTTTCCAACAGAGTGGCCTGAGAAGCAACAAGTGGAAAAAAAAACAGAGAGGGAAGAAGGGTAGATACTGTCACAAAAAGAGGTCAGGTGGGGAGATACTTGCTATGTGGAAGACCAAAAAATGCACTAAGAGTTAATCTCTCTCAGGTGCAGCAAATGAGGAGGTGAGTTTGACTGGGTACCAGCTTGGTGGCTGCTGTTCCTGTGCTGGACCATCTGACACAACAATCAGATATTGTTTAAAAAGATGGCATAAATTACATTCCATGTACATGGAAAAAAATTTAAACAGGATCTCTGGTGCCAGCAGCTCCTCTTATCACTTTGTAGCCTGTTCATATTCCCTGACAGATAATCACCATGACTAACATTTATCTGACACAGCCAATTTTGCCACCAAAATCTGTTTTCTGACCTTAACTGTCTATTCACAGACATGACAGCTTCCCCCACAACAGTATAAATGCTGATAAAGCTCTCCTAGGAAATAGATGGGTTTTGTGGACACTGCAAAGTCAAAATAAGATGTAATGAGTGCTCCACAGAGCTAGGTGGAGGGGCTGACTGCCTTTGGTTTCTTTGTCTTAGTGTTAGTGGTGGTTTCTTTCATCTGATCTATTTCTTTTGCTGATGTATGTTGCATCTTCGGCTATAGGGAGGCTTTATGCAGTTTGATGGCCGCACTGGAGAACGAGCTGCCTGCCATACTCTTCATGCCAACTTGACTTCTGGTCTTTCTCCCTCTGTGATTTCCTATTCTGTATTTCAAAGAGGTCTGTAAGGTAGGAAAAGCTGGTACAAGTGTTTGGCAATGCAGTGAAGGGCACTGGGGAGTCAATCAGGGTTCCGATGAACCTGTCAAGATTGAAAAAGGACAGGTTTATCTTTTATCAGCTCCTTGGGCTGTTCACCCTGGGGCTGTACATGATGCTAGCTACAGACAGTGGTGGGAGCTGGGCTTGAGAGCCAGGAAGAAGGAGGGACTGAGGCTGTGACTCATCAGCATGTTTCTAATCTAACAAGGTTCTGCTGCCCAGACCAATTCCCTTTACTGATCCATGTTTCCATAGATTTTCACTCAAGTCATGTGCATTATAAATCCCCAGTTTATTCTCTGGAACACAGACTGGGAAGGAGGGCAAGGATCCCTTACTGGAGAGATATGGGAACACAGTGACTTTATAAGCATCTGATAGTTAACTTATCTTTCTCAAGAACTGAATTCTTCAAGTGAATCTGCCATCTTTCTCCTTCTAATTCTTCCTGTTTGAAGCCCCTATGGTTCCATGAACCAATGTACTTCTAAGGAAAATCCACCTTTAAATAGTGCATCTAAGCCATCATGTGTCTAAGCCATCTGCAGTGGTCCAGACCTAGAGGTCCTCACCTGGAGATCAGAGCTGAAGGCTCCAGGCTGCAGAGAGATGGCTCAAAGATGGTGTCTTGTGCAAAAAATATCACCAGATGTACTCCAGACATGTCTAAATAAACTCCTCTGGGTAAAATTGAGTGCAAAATGTTTGTTTTTCCATATCTTCATGTCTGGCTGTTTGTGAGGGTGCCAGGCTCAGAACTGGCTTGAATCATTGGCAAAAGTGCCCACCCTGTCTGTGTCTCAGGATGTAGCCTGAATCCTCTTATTCCTCAGGGTTTTCCAGTGGTTTCTCTTCTTCCTCCTTTTAATGCCACCAGAAGACTGAATTTTGTTGATATTGGCGAGTCTTCCCACCCAAATTAAATGATTGCTCCATATTACCATTCAGATCCTTCTCAAAAGTCCCTTCCATAAGCCCATAAGAAATAATTAAAAGTTGTTTGGAAGATATTGACCTTCCTCACTTTCCTTTTCCTAGAGCATCCAGCCATACAAGCAAGGCTTAACACGTCTGGCAACTATTCGTTATAGTGTCTGTACGTTCTTGACATTAGGCTAAATATGAATATTTTGATATCTCAATAAGCTTGTTAAACCTGAAAATGGGAGTAGGAGGGATTAGCTGACTTGTAGATTTTGGAAAGAGAGATACTTTGTGTTTTTTCGCCTTTCATCCTTGCTTCTAGTCCACTTTAAACCTGCAGTGTACGAAAGCAGTTACCGAATGGAAGTTTCTCCCCTCAAAGAAGAGTGTTGAGATCTCTGAATTTCTAAAAAGCGTTTTCAGGACATTTTGGGCAACTGCCTGCACTAGCTTGATGCTTGTAGCTCCAATGGATGTTGGGGCAAGTTGGCAGGTGCCCGGAGTTCTTCAGATCTGTTTGGGATTAGTTTGATTAGTTGGATTATGGGGGCTCTCTTTCCTTCTTCAGCAGGAAAACAGGGTCAGCAGGATCAGTAAAATAGGGCAGAAAAGTTACTCTGGAGCTGCCTGTTTCTCCCCATGAATAAGAAGTGTTTGAGGGCAAGAAGATCATGTAGGGTACTCATTGACAACCACAATCAGTAGCTTTGGGGTATTTTTTGACTGCTTGCCAGTGTCTGTATTTGGCAATCTGGTGGGAAGCATCTTGTGGTCCTTACTGAAGTCCTTCCTGAAGTAGATTATGGCTGTGGGGATGGCAGTGACCCTTCAGGCTGTCATACCCGGGCTCCTCCTGTTGCTCCCCATGGAGGGAGCACTGACACCCTCACACAGGTCACCTGAGGACAGGTGGGCAGCAAATAAACCTTCCATCCTCTGGGAGCACCAAAAGGAAGATAGGAGAATTAACACACAAAAAGGGCAAAGCTTGAATATCATGGTCAAAATACAAGCCACGGAGACTGGTGCTGCCAAAGGCCACCTCGCACAAACTCCGCAGCCCCCAGTGTGCCCGCTGGCCCGGACATGCTGAGCAGGAGCAGCCACGTTCCCACCACCAGGCGCGCAGCGATATGACGGCGCGCCAAAGGATCTTTGGGAGCTGGGTGGGGGGGGAAATATCCTGGCATAGAATTTAAAATGTGCTCTAACCTTTTCTGCAAACTGAAAGCAAGAAAAATGCTCATAAAACTAGTCTTTGTGCACAGAAAGAAGTCCGGTTTTATACTGTTGCTAAGTTCCTTATTGTTTTCTGGCTGTTTTTTGTGTTTCTGTGGCAGCCTTTTCTGTGGGCCTCTTTCAGTGACTTAGCTATATTGGCCTGCAGATAATTAGATCAGTGCTATCATTTTCACTGTCCTTTTTCCTCTGGAGCTATTTGCATGATAATGGAAGTTTGTGCAACTCTCTCCCTCCGTCTCCCTCTCTCTTTCAACCAGACACCATTTCTAAACATGAAATAATTAAGGGAGCAATCTTTGAGTGGCTCTGTTAAGAAACGAGTGAAAACATCTGGTTAAGAAAACATTTCTGGTAACCAAGAATCCAGCACTTGTGTTAGCTATAGCTTTAAAATAAAGGTCTTTTCTTAACAGTATTTTTAGTCTATATACAGTATTGGCTGTATGCAATGCTCCTAAACACAGTATACTCCCACTCTGGGAATATATGTGTATACAATGATTTATTATGTATTTATCTAGAAAATTTATAGACAAGATATTAGAATCTAAACTCTTAATGAATCCTATGACAGATACCATTTAAAAGGTAGCTGTGCCCCACAAACTGGTTTTGAACCCCTCTTGCTGTGAACACAGTCTTTTGTTCCACGAGGTATGCCCAAATCGAAGATTGAGAGTAAACCCATTGAAACACAGAGGTTAACCTGGGTGACTGACACTCAAGTTGTGCTGATTTAGGCTCTGGAGCTTTCCATGGGAGAATATATTGTGGCCAAGGTTAGGCCAAGGAAGCTCTTTGTGGAGGAGCAGGGTCTCCTGCCCTATCCAAGTCCTGCAGACCAGTGGCCATCTCAGCCTGCAGACTGTGCTGTACCACTGAGAAGGTTATTTTGCTGCAAGAAAGGGGTCTTGGGACCAATTTCTGCTCCTGATAAGATTAAACTCCCTACAGACATATCTCAGCAGAGGAAAAAATAAATGGTGAAAAAAAATTAGAGAGTTAATAAAATTTAGGCTGGTATCAGAAGACCATGGAATCATTTGGGATTTGGATTTCCCCATGGCAGCTCCATAAGAGGCATCAGCTGTCCTACACCTGATGATTTTTGACATATGGCAAAAACATATTCCTGGTTGAGCTCCAGATCTTGGAGGGTTCCTCAGAGCAGCCCAGTGCTGCAGTGAATGGGTGGCAAGTCTGGAAGCAGAAAATCATATTTGTCTGTTCAGTTAAGCTTATTAAAAATGGCTCAAATTTTTCTACTAGGCAGTTTTCAATAGGCAAAACTGGACACAGTGTGATAACATTTTCAATTAAAAAGAAAGCAACTGAAAATTCCCAGTTGTTTTTGATTTTGTTTTTGGGGTGGGTTTTTGGTGCTTTTTTTTAATGAATAATTCTTGAAAGGAAAAAAGGTTTAACCTGTCTTTATGTATTTATTTATTCATTTAATGAACTAATTTTTTTAGGTACTGGTACATGGTGCTGAACAACACTTTTACAGATGGCTCTGTGCTGCAAATATCTCATAATTGTAAGACAAAAGAGAAAACTTTCCTTTAGGTAAATATCTCTGAAAATTGGGATCTGTTGTGTGCCATGGGGTCATGTATAGAATCACAGAATCACAGAATGGTTTGGGTTGGAAGCAATCTTAAGGATCATTTAATTTCAACCCTCTGCCATGGGCAGGGACACCTTCTACTAGACCAGGTTGTTCAGAGTCTCATCCAACCTGACTCTGAACACTTCCAGGGTTGGGGCAGTCTGAGCTTCTCTGAGCAATCTGTTCCAGTGCATCACCACCCTCTGAGTAAAGAATTCCTTCCTAATATCTAATCTAAACCTGCCCTCTTCCAGTTTAAACCCATTACCCCTTGTCCTATCACCACATGCCCTTATAAAAACTCCCTCTGTAGCTTTCTTGTAGGACTTTCAGGTACTGGAAAATGCTGTAAGGTCTCCCTGGAGCCTTCTCTTCTTCAGGCTGATCCATCAAGTGAGCTGCACCAGGTTTGTGTGAGACATAAAGGAATAAGAAGAATTACAATAGCATTGCCATGGTCACAGATACCTAAAGCCAAAGAGGAGTCACCTCCAAGTCAGCATGGCTGAAGCATCTAGGGAGGAGTTACCTAGAGTGGGAGAGGGGCCTGAGCCCAGGCCATGGGAGGGCTGGAAGGACAAGCACAGTTCAGCTCATAGCTACATGGAAGGAAGGTGTCACAAGAAGACTTCTTTCTGAAATGCTGTTGCCAAGCTGTGTGTGACCACGATCACACACCAGACTGTACCTGGCCCTCCTGTGCTCTCCCCTGTGTTGTGGATGGACCTCTGAGAAACATCTCAGTGCCTTTGGTTTCAGTGGCCATTTGGAGATACACGAAGGCTATTTTGCAGCATTTGCTAAATCCTCACTATTTGCATCAGGTAAGATTTGAGGAGCTCTTGTCCTTCCCAAAGCCATGTGGCCCCTTCTCAAAGCCATGTAGCACCTCCCCAAAACCTGTCAGGAACAACGGGATCAAACAAACTGGTTCCTGACAAGCAGAAAGAGATTAGAGGAAGGTCAGTTTGCAGCAAACAAAACAGTACTTGATATTACTTGGTGTTTGATTGCATTTCACGTTTTATTTCCACCCATCTCTTCCAAGCAGCACCCTGCATGACTAGCAAAAATAAAGGAAGCAGTTTTGATCCCAAATTCTGCACATTTACCCTCAGAAATGTCTCTGAGTGAAGATAAAACCCTGAAAATTTCAAGGAGTATCCAAGGACTGAGACAAAAAAACATGAAAAAATATTTCTCAATAGCATGAAAAGTGATTTCTTTTCTTATTATGTTTGAGTATCTCTAAATGTTTCTTCAATGTGTATTTCCACTAGTAGCCAAGTGCCAGACTATGAGCAGGACCTAGTGAAACAAAATTACAATTTCAGTCCCCAAATGCTTTCCTGAAGAGGAAAGTGGTGCTTTTTGCACAGCTCTTGCAGTGGTGACAGTCATCAGCACAAAGAGATGGCTTATCAACTGCACTTTTTTTTTTTTGGCAAAGTTCATGTTTTCACAAGTTTTGTGGGATTTTGATCTACACCAGGTAATTTATAATCAAACTATAAATAAGTATGGAAATTTAGGTGGAAGACTGATACACTTCAGCTAATAGTCTTCCTGAATGATCCATTTTCAGAGGGTACAAAAAAAATATTTAACCCACTGAAGGCAACGTCAGTGAAGAGCTGAAAGCATGCTGCCATCAGCTTATATATTATATACGAGATTTGAACAAAAGTCACAATTAGAATGAAGAAGATGAGGGTTTCTCCAATCGGGAAGCTTATATAATGAAAAAAAAATAGCTACATTGTGAGACAGTGAAAGCAACACAAAGTTTTTAAGCTTGTGCTGAGGTTTCTTTTCAGATGAGCTGCCCCAGGAATTAGATTTGGACATGGTCCCTTCTCCAGTGCATGCTTCTTCTGATCTTCTTGTCCTTAAACTTCCAGTCTACCTTCACAGAGATTCTCTTCACAGTATTTCAAATATAAAGTACATAACACGGCTGTGGAACAGTATTTGTAACTGCCAAGATGAAAGAGAATGAGATGGCTGTGATGGAAGACCTGATTCACCACTAAGCAACCCCAGTTTTATACTGGAGTAACCTCACTGAAACAAGGAATTCCACGCTTCTAAATCCAAGAGTTGTGTCAGGCTCAGCTGAATGACAGACTTTCCTATTCATCCAAAAGATGAAATATAGTCCCCCCACGTGTGTCCATTTTCGAGCTGATTCCTGCACACCTCACATGGGCAAAACAACTATTGCCTTATGAGCAACATGATCCCAGAACTGGAGGCTGAAGGACTTGATTGCATAACCCCCCAACATTTCAGAAAATAGTGGCAAACTAGAAATAAAGTCTCTGCCTAATGACTTTATGAACTCAGCTCCATTGGAAACTTTGGCTATACAAAGTTGACTGGATGAGGGCTTGGAGTGACACACTATTTCTTTTCCCAGTCTAAACTGAATATTTTTTTTTTAACTTGCTTGCTTAAAATAAGCATATAAAACCCCCTCAGGTTAAATGTGTCCACCTCAGACACTTGTGTTTAGTTTAGAATAGTTTGCTAAAACCCAGAAGTCTCCAGTGGCATCTCAGAGCTCAGCCCCATCTGAGCAAGGACCACAAGAACCTACACGGTATCTACTGATGGAGCAATGATCCCCTAAACAGACAATACAGCTTCATGCTTTATCCTTGTACAGCTCTTTCCAGTGTGATGCAGTGCTTACAAACACATATCACCCACTCACCAGTGCCACCAGAACTACCTTTGCTTTGCCTTTCTTCTGGAGGGAATATATTCCAGGAGAACCTGAAACACTGAGATTGAAACAGGGGAAAGAAAACAAGACAAAGGCATCCAGAAGCTGCAAGAGGAAAGCAGGGCTTTGTTTGCAGGGTGCTAAGTCTTCAGTCCTGCGTCCACTAATAATTTAATTTGAATAAAATAGCATCTCAAAGAAGCCAAGACTGTTAAGGAAAGAACCGTGTATGAACACACATCATTTGAAGGGGTCTACAGTGATTTAAGGCAAGTAAAGACTGGATCTACATAAGCCACACAATCTCATATCTACAAAAAAATACTAAATTTAGGTTAAGGGGACTAAACTTGGCTTAAGTGGAATATGCCTTTCATCCCTGCTTCTGATTTTATTGAATATTTTATTGCAATTCTTCTACCTTTATTAGTGGGGAAGAAAATTTGTATGTTTTAAAATTGTTCCCACTGTTGTGACTATAAACTTCCTGAAGATTTTAGCCTGTTTGCAAGAGATTGAGTAAAATAAAGATTTTTTTTTTAGGTCAACATTTTCTTCTGGCAGACTGAGCCTGAAGTGCACTTTATTTCCCTTTAATTTAACAGCTCCAGCAGCTTTTCCAGTTAAATCGACTGTTCATTATTGAGCCCATTTATGAAGGGCTGTGCAGTGCAGTTTAATGAATCCCTGGCACAAAGCTCCCTTTCAGTGTAGGGAAAGAATAGCAGCCTATTTAGGTCCTGTAGGGCTGTATGTCAAAGGCTGCCTATAATACTTGTCAGGGAAGGGCAGAAATTCCCACTGATATAAGAATGTGCAAGAAATCAACTTTCACAACCAACTCGCCGATTAAGACACGATCAGGAAATGAGACTGTAGGTTGGGAGTGGTGACACCTGTTTGGGCAGCCAGACTTTCCCATAACTCGATAACCATATGGGCCATACAACCAGGAAGGGAAAAAAAAAAAATCCTCCCTCCCCTGTCACAGAGATTTTCTTACTTTCACGCTGCCTTCCTGATGCCATGATGAAAGGAAAATGAGTGTTGTGAATTGTGAGGGCTGGGCTCAGTGCTGGATTTGGTTTGCCTTCTCTAGGGGAAGGTTTTGCTAGTGTTCATAGAATCACGGAATATTTTGGGTTGGAAGGGACCTTTAAGATGTAGTTCCAAACACCCTGCAACGAGCAGGGACATCTTCAATGAGACTAGGTTCCTCAAAGCCCCATCCAACACGGTCTTGAATATTTCCAGGGATGGGGAATCCACCACCTCTCTGGGAAACCTGTGCCAGTGTTTCATCACCCTCATTGCAAAACATTTCTTCCTTATATCAGCCTGAATCTACTTCCTTTTAGTGATGAGGCACAGCATGAGAGGTTTCCTTCAGGCTGAATCCAAATGGGATCCTGCCCCTGCATGGCAAAGGATTTATCCTGATGTTGGACACTGAGATGGACGGCCCCACAAGCATCAGGAGGGCAGAAAGAGTTTCTGCAACTGTCTCCAGCGAGGAGCTGCTCCACAGAAGTGCTGGCACTGTAACACAGCCCTCAAATGTGCAAGGCTTCCTTGCTTCCGTGAGTTGCTCTCTCCTTTCTGGGCCGCTTGGTCTGTAAGGATAACAAATTGTCCTTCTTGAGAAGGGCTTGATCGTGTGGGCGTGAGCTCAATCTGTGGCCTGTGCAAAGCATTGGTGACCACAGCATGTCACTGCTCCCTTTGCTTCACAGAGTGACCGTGCTGCCACTCTCTCAAAAAAAAACTAAGATTGGTGCCAAGGGCATCGCTCTGGAAAGCCTTGGTTTAATTTCCAAAACTGCTTGAGATGATGCTGGCTACAATGAGCAAGAAAATTTTTTTAAAAAAAGGATAAACTTCCTACACAAAAGTGGGCAAGAAAATAGCAGTAGAGCCCCTGGGGCCCCCTAGTGAATGCCGAGTCCTCCCCTGTGGGATGCAGGTTTGTGAGGGAAGAAGCACTTCTGCAGCCACTTCACTCACTTCAGTCTGATGGGAGAAGAATGGAGGGACAAGGACATTCTGGTTCAAAATATCACTTAGGGTTGGGGTTATTGTGTGGGTCTGATCCCAGCACTTCCTGGACATTAGACCCTGCCAGTGAGCTGAGATGGATCACTGGTGAGGCCTGAGAGTCACCCTGCATGGGCTGAGCATCAATATCCTGAAGGAGCAGAGGCAGAAGACAAACATTTGCTCATACAGTTGATGGAAAAGAGAGATGTTTTGCAGAAATAACCAAACTGCTATTTTCTTGAAAAAAAATCAAGTTTCTTTGCAAGTTGTTGACATCATGTGGCTTAGCAAATTTCCCTCCAGGCATTGCCCAACTTGGGGTAATCAGCTCTGCCTGAGAGAACACAGAGAATAAGCATGTTTAATGCAATTATGAAGGCTTTTTAAATCTCCAGATTGGGTTGAGAATATGTAAATTTGGCTGCTTAGCACAACTGAATGCAAACTTTCCTTTGCATGCCTGACAATTGTTTTAATACTCTCCAAGTTTTAGGAGGTAATAAAGTCTCCCGCTAAACCGTAGCTGAGCTCTCAAAGCTGTTTAATTGAATGAATTCAGCCTTACAGAAGAGAAGCCAGGGCTTTCAGCTCTTTTATATCTAAGCCACCGGATATTTAGCCACTCTGCATATAATACCACCCAGACTCATTAACAAACCCTTTAGACAAGGTTATTGCTGGAATATTGCTGCTATAATGCCGAAGCGGATACTAATTTGAGGACAACTTCGTTGCCGCTCTATTTGAATAATTTCATGTTGCTTACGTAAGAAAGGGTCCCAAACTGGTTGTACATCCAGCGAAGAATAGTGATCCCCATTTTCTAGACCCATGTGCATTTTGAAGCAGCCTCACAGTGGATGCAAAACTATCTAGTGGAGCACACAGGAGATATATATGTTGTTCTTTACATTTCTGCATCAATAAGGGAGCTTGGAGCAGGCTGCAAAGCTTGACAGCGTTTGACAAGGCCTGAGGGTAACAGCTCAGGTCACTAATCCCCATCAGTTGTATTTGAGCTAAGTAGTTTAAATCCACCTTCTGTGTAGACATACTCATTCTGACATGGACAGATATATAGATTTCCCATAGCCCTCTGCCTACCAGTTTTTTTTTTCTTCAATTGCACAGTTGAATTCAGAGCAACTCCCCAGATAAGTGACTCTGGGAGGTTCCAGTTGTTTTGCAAAGGACACCCGGTCCAGATCTGCTGGCACCAGAGCCAAGGCTGTGCCTGGGACTGCGAGGCTCTGCCTGCTGCTGGGACCCTGCTGAGATCTGCTGAGATGCTGCTGAGAGATCAAGAAAATCAGCATTTTTTTTTTTTAGAGGATCTTGAACATTTTTTTCCTCTCATGACATAAGTGCTGTCTCCTCTTTTCTTGCAATACTTTTTCTTGCAATACTTGCTTTGCATTCAACAAGTGTTTGAAACCACAGTGAGGTGAATTTGATTTTTCCATTTTACCACTAAATACAGTCCTAGAAGCCTGTTTCCCTTTTCTTCTGCAGAGTTTTCCTTTCTGTTTTTTCCTTCCAACACAAAACTGCTGCATGAATTGATGCAGACCATGAAAATTCACTTTATTTCATTCACAATCAGATATGGATTTTTATTCAAATTTGGATGAATTAAATCACTGAAAATAAATCCGGAGCTGGATTGAGGGGTTTTCTGCATCAATGTAGGAGTTTTCTGAAGGAAAATAGAAAAAAAATATCTTCCTCCTGCAAAAAAAAGGACCAGATAGTTCCTTCAGGAACCACTTCACTAATTTTTCTACCTTCCACATGAAAGTTTTATACCGCTGCCTCCCTAAATCCATGCAAGACCATAAGCAACCTGGTCTAGTGGAAGGTGTCCCTGTCCATTGTAGGGCTGTTGGACTAGAGGATCTTTAAAGTCCCTTTCAAACCAAACAATTCCAGCATTCTCTGATTTCAACTGAATGCACCCCAGTAATTAGAAATCTCTACTGGATCACGGCCGTGGATTTTCTCAGGACTTGCCTAGGAACAAACAATATTCTGTGTAACGTGCATACCAATGAGCCTGGAAAAAACCCACCCTTTACATAGTAATTTTGGTTTGTTCATCCTGGTAGCCGTCAGGGCAAGAGTATGTCCCCATGCCAGAGCACCCAGAGCCCTGCAGGTGACCCAGAACCACCGGGCCCGACCCCAGGTGAGGAACATGTTTTCTGCCAGCTGAGCTGCTACAGGAGTGGGGACAAGGCTGATGGGGTCTAGGGGATGCTGTGCACCTGCTCCAGGGTGACTGTATGTATCTGCTCAGGGGACGTCTGTGTACCTGTCCCAGGGGGTGTGTGTCTCCGTCCCGGGAGTGATGCTCGTCCCGCCCCGCCGCGGCCGATGTTGCCGCCCGGGTCGGTCGGTGGGTGCAGCCGGCCCGGCCTCCGGGCACCCAGCAGAGGAGGGCCGGGCCAGCCCAGCT
>JAWWLV010000001.1:34301897-34312926 GCA_035041135.1 Platyrinchus mystaceus
TGATGGGGTCTAGGGGATGCTGTGCACCTGCTCCAGGGTGACTGTATGTATCTGCTCAGGGGACGTCTGTGTACCTGAGGGGGTGTGTGTCTCCGTCCCGGGAGTGATGCTCGTCCCGCCCCGCCGCCCGGGTCGGTCGGTGGGTGCAGCCGGCCCGGCCTCCGGGCACCCAGCAGAGGAGGGCCGGGCCAGCCCAGCTCTGATCCCTCCTCCTCCTTCCCCGCCCGCTGCCTTTTCCCCGCTGCCGCCACCGCCCCCCGCTCGGCACAGCCCGCAGCCCGTCGGAGCTTGGGGCGGCGGCGTTCGCCGCCGGCCATGGCCGCGCCTGCCGCGCTGCTCAGCCCCCATCACCTCCTGTCCTTCTGCTTCCCCGCCGCCGGCGGGCTCCTGGGCTATGCCGACCTGGAGAAGGGCTACGAGGGCGGCGGCGGCGACGCGGGGGACTTTAGAGAAGCCACCCGGGACCTGCTGAGCTTCATCGACTCGGCCTCCAGCAACATAAAGCTGGCGCTGGACCGGCCGGTGAAGTCGCGGCGGAAGGTGAACCACAGGAAGTACCTGCAGAAGCAGATCAAGCGCTGCACCGGCATCATCGCCGCCGCCGCCCCGCCGCCCGTCGCCTGCCCGCCCGCCGCCTGCTCCGCTCGGCCCCCGCCGCGCCGGGAGCCCGCGCAGGCGGCGGGCAGCAGCCTGCAGAGCAAGAGCCTGGCCGCCCTCTTCGGCTCCCTGCAGCGGGGCCGGGGCTCGGCGGGCGGCGCCGAGGCCAGGGCGGGCGGCGGCGGCGGCGAGAAGGCGGCGGGCGGCCCGCGGAAGGTGCCGCTTCGGGACCGCAACCTGCCGCCCTCCTTCTTCACGGAGCCGGCGCTGCCCGCGCCCGCCGCCCGCGGGCCGCCCGCCAAGGAGCCGGAGAAGAGCGGCGGTGGGGCTGCGGAGGCGTCCGAGTTCTTCGAGCTGCTGTGCCCCGAGTACGGCTCGCTGCTGCCCGAGCACGCCGCGCCGCCCGACGCCTTCGGCGGCCGCCTGCCCGCCGAGCTGGGGCTGGAGCACGGGCTGTACGAGCTGCCGCTGCCCGCCGGCCCGCACCCGCTGCTGGGCGGGCTGCTGTACCCCGAGCCGCCCTGGAGCCCGGCCGCGCCCTGCAGCCCGCCCAGGAAGGCGCCGCCCGAGCCGCTGCGCCCGCTCTACCCCGGCGGCCCGGAGCCGGTGCCCGGCGGCGGCAGCACCGAGGAGCCGGGTGGGCACCTGCCCGCAGGGTTCGCCCCCTTCTTCCCCGAGTGCCCGCTCGCCGCGCCGCAGCCGCCCTACGACTACGGCGCTGGGTACCACCGCGCGGGCTACCCCGGGCTGTAGGGCGGCGGGGCTCGGGGTCCGCCGGGACGGGGAGCGGAGCCCGGAGCCCGCCCGCGGGGCTGACGGACGCTGAGGCGGCGCCGAGGCCGCATGGGGCTCCGCACACCCGAAACCGCGGCTGCGGCCCCCGCAGGATCCACCCTTGTGCACTGCCAGTCGCCTCCTCCTGCCGTTTGGGGGACGCTGCAAATAAAATGTGAAACTTTGGGTTCCTTCAGGTGTTTTTGTAGCGGCCGGTGCCCCCCTTTTTCGTCCTCCTTCGTCAGGGGCCAGGACTTGGCTGGCTGTAGGCAGACGCGTTGGTGTACCTGTAGGTGATGTGGGGACGGGGGCTGCGCTCCTCAAAGGCCGTGGTGACCGCTCGTCAGTGATTTCAGTCTAAACCTAAAGCTCACGTCAACACTTGAGGTGCGTTTAACATTTTTCCCAGGCTCGTGTTCATCACAAGTGCTAGCAGGTGTTCAGCCGAGGTTACAAAGGCAAGAAAATGAAAGTGAAGCAAAATTAAAAATGCTGCGACCAAACTCAGTGTCCTGAAATTTTAACAACGTCTCGCAGGATCTTGCAAACGGCAGTTTAAAGCGATACGTAAGTTAATTGATGGCTTAAGTTCGGGACAAAAATTTACTGTAACCACTGCGACCATGTGATTCCTAGAGACTGCTGGATTTCTTCCAGGAATGTGTCAAAGCTCAGAAAGCAATGCGGCTCGGTCTCATTGTGTACAGGAGATTATTTGATAATCATTTAAGTTATGTAAAAGAGTCTATGATAGGTCCTATAAAAATAAAGCTACACAATAGATCCGAGATCTGTGGTTGTTACTGCCGTTGAAACGCTCCGTTCACGGGGCTTTCACCGCTCCTCCATCCTCTGTAATGGTTTCTTGGCAGGAGTTAAGACAGGCAGTGGGTTTTGTCTTTCCTAAATCTTTTGAAATGCCGTATTTTATCCACAGCGACCCGTGCTTGTTTTGCCTTCATTTGTACCGACTGTTTCTGTAACTTAGTAGAAAGGAGCGATAATACACTACAAAGCCAAGGGATGAAAATTGTTACAGTTATGAAAACAGATCAAAATACTCAGAGGTTTCCTATTGAGATGCAAGTTTTCAAAGGCAATCCCGCAGTCTGGCTCCCTGCCAGCCCCAAGTGGATTGTTTGTTTTTGAAACGGGATCCACATACGGATCAGCTTGGGGTTTTACCCTCGGTAGTGACAAATCGTTGTGCCTTCTGCCTTTCAAAAGATAATGTGGAAGGTAAAGCAGTTTTATTTGTTCTTCAACCCAGATTTAATTGTTCAGGCACTTGGGGTCAAGATGGTGGGAAGTGTAGAGAGGTAGGGCAAAATCTTTTGGAAATAAACTGAGGTAACTTTTTTTCAGAAAATGGTTTAATTTTACTTTTAAACAGCAAGAGCTGTAACTGCTGCTGCCAATTTCCTCCTCAAAAGCTGCCCAAGGTCTCCACAAGCTGTATGCAAAGGAACCGCTGTGGATGAAGGTCCACAGCACTCCAGCATATTGATGGTTGAGTGCTGTTAAGGAAATGCACTTTTCAAGAACAGTTTTGCGGCAGTTTATTTCACTAAGCTTCACAAGAGTGTGCATGAGGATAATTGGGCAGCCTGTCCAGCCAAGGTAGCTACAGATTAGGTTAATCCTGCCCTGCTGCTGGTTTTGATGATGGGGCAATGTCCTACTCTGTGAGCTCGGTCCTGCCTTCTTCACTTTGGCAAACCTCCCAGTTTGCATTTGGGAGCTGTGTGCTGCCAACTCCCAGCACAGCTTGCGCCTAACTGCGTTTGAGACTACCTAGGCAAGACTAGCTAGGGGATGATTTATTATTTCAGGTGGAGATGTGTTTTTCTTTTCTTTTTTTTGGTTGGTTGGTTGGTTTTTTGTTTTTGTTTTGTTTGTTGGTTTGGGTTTTTGTTTGTTTAGCAACTGCTTCACACGTGAATTTGCAGCACATATTGGCAGGTGTTTGGAGTATTTCAGCTTGATGGTGCTGTGCTAATAATCTTGTTGCCCAGTTTTCTCACCTGAGTTGTGTGCCCAAGATCTGTGCTTTCAGCAGACCAGACAAAAGATGGGGGTGCTGATAATGCAGTGGCCACTGCAAAGGAAAGAAACCTTTTTTTAATTTAGGATGTATTTATCTCATAAGCTCAATATGCAGATGTGAATTAACTGGGGAGCTAATCCTCATAGCCCATCCTGTCAGCTCTCTGGTTTCAGGTGTCTTTCACTGACTCACAGGTTTCAGTGGGATTTTGTTCAAATAATGTCAAAAAGACATCTTCAGGAACAGATTCTGGGATAAACATTGCAAACCTGAATGGTTTGGTTGCCCTCAGGTCTCAGCTTTTTTTCCAAGTGGCCATGAAGTGCCATATATCTGACCTGCCAGTGTTTTTCACTTATTTGGTGTTCTGCTGCCTTATAGGTGGTGCTGTGGTGCTCAGAAGCCGAGCATCATCAGCCTTCTTGGCTTAGCCCTTGTCTAAAACCAGTGGAGAAGTGACTCTGGGGGTGTCAGCAGAGCTGGGCTGGTACAAGGCTGGCGTGGCAGCCCATTCCCAGTGCTGCCAGGTTGGAAGGGTTCTTTGTGGGTTTGCAAGAAGTTGGGGGCAGGATTCAGGAGTCAGCCTGACTGAGCAGCAGTTGCAGATGTCTCTTCAGCTTAACCTCTATCCTGCAATAGTTCCTTAAAGGGGGATGTTCAGTTTATAGGAGCTTGCAGTGAAATAAAAAAAAAAAGAAATCTAGCATCAGTGTTCTTTGAAGTATGGCTATATTTCTGCCAGAAGATACGTTTGTATTTGAGGAGTACCTGGCATGAGAAGTCTAATAAGGATGGAAAGGAGCTGACAACACAGACCAAACAAAGGACTTCTGTGTAACTCCTGAGGAGCACTGGAGCCCCTCTCTGCCCTCTGGAGGCGGTGAGGGCACCTGACCAGCCCAGGGGTTGCCATCTATGAGTCTGCATCTTCGATCTCCTTTGTGCATGTGGGGGCTCTTTTTGTTGGTTGTTTCCCCCAGCTTGAATAGCGCAGGCACTGAAAACATCACCTAACAGTCTCGCTCAGAAACACCCTTGAGAAACTGTTTTCTCCTCTGAAACACTGAAGAGCATCATCTTAAGAATCTGCAAGAATAAAAGCTTTTGTAATTGAGCAAGATATTTTGAGGGTTTTGATGCACTTTTATGAGGGGTCTGTCCCAATGAACTAAAGGTGATTCTTTCTAGCTTTTCTGTCTGAAGTGCGTCCCTTTGAAAGGAAATGGGCTCTGTTTGGTTGGATCGAGGTCAGACTACCAAGCTATTTCACTTTACAGAGCCTGCACCAAGTTCCTCAGATACACTAAACTCCATTTTGTTGCGGGTGTATTTTACACATATTACCTGATTTTACTGGAGATTTTGATGATAAAGCATACACATATTAATTTCATATGTAGTCAAAGTTGATAAAGGGGAATGACAAGAACCCTTCATTCACTTTTTAGATGAGGGAATCTTTCCTTAGGGATTTACTGATGAATAACTAAGGGTTCACCATGAATAGTGACTACTGCATCTCAGGATTTTGTGACTTAAACATTTGTGTCTTTCCCAAAGCAACTTCCAGGAAATGTTTTTTAAAACAGGCTCATTAACTGTTTCATGGCCTGAGCTTGGGATTGCTCTAATACAGCCTGACCATTGATGATGAGTCACCTGGGATGAGTTTACATAGTTGATCAAACCGTGTTAGTAAAAAAGATACAGAAGTTTATTGTAAACTCCTTTTGTTTTCTGACTTTTTAAATAAACTGCATTTGGCAACAGTGCAAAAACTGAAGGTAATTCTGCAGTTATTTGCAACAGGAGAGAAGAAAAGTGGTGGAGCAATTCCATAGTGATGCGTAAGAAATTCAGCTGGGAATGTGAGAGTTCAAGCCTACAAACCTCTCTGAAATGAGAGGTGGGAGTGCTTTTAGGATAGCTTTGTGTCAGCTGAAAAGCCTTGTGAACACTTGCTTAAAATCCAGTGGTTTTTGTAACAGATCTACATAAAAGAGTAAAAATACAGTTTATTATAGTGATCCCCTCTCCCAAAATCTGTGTGGGTAAAGATAGGCAGAGGATTGCTGAAAGGTGATGCTATGAATATGGAAGGTGAGGGGAGAATTATTTTCTCTCTTTTATGATATTTTTCAATATCTCACTGTAACCTTGATTATCCCCTCTCTCGCTAGCAAAGAAGTACTTCACCAGCCTGTAGGTTTTTAGCTTTTTAAGCTTTTTGGATCCCCTCCATATGAAAGGTAAATGTACTGTCAAAGCCTTATTTTCCAGGTTGTAGTCCACAGACCCACAGTTGTCCAGAGATCACAGACTCAACATCACTGCATTGCTGGCAATGGGAAGTATTTTTAATTGCTTGAATTGGCCAGTGTGGGATTTGAGGAATATGCAGCATTTCCCAAATGATCTTTCACCTCTCCTTCTCTGAAATGGGGGAATAACATCTTATTTATATAATCTGTGTCACCCTCCTAGAGGCAGCTAAAACTCCACAATTAACCCTGTGCTCTCTCTAGGTATTCCCCAACAATGTTGGCCATATAAAAAAATGTGGAATGGTCAGTAGTAAGGGAGGGATGAGAGGATTCAAGCTTTGTAGTAATGGGTTCTGCTGCTTCTGTTAGTGCCTGTTTTGTGTGTTAGGATGTCTCCTGGTGGGCATTTTAGACTGCCTTAGCCTTAGCAGCTAATTGTAATTCAGTCTGTAGGTTCTGCTGAACAAATTCTGGCACATCCTGCTGTGCCAGATGAAGAGGTGACTGTCCCCATTTTCTACCCTGCCTCTTTGCTGTAGATGCCATCCCTTAGCTGTGTGCTGAAGGGAACTATACCTGTGCCTCCATTACTCCAACCTATGATCAGTGCCCAAGTGCATCTTCAAGGAAGACTTAGATTGAACTGGGGGCTGCATGCCTTAGCCCAGGAATGGCTGGAGCTCAGATCAGAGAAGCAAATCTGCTGGCAGACTGGGAGTGAGTTAAACCTAAGTCACTGGGTACAGCAGCATCACAGACTACTCACAGGGAATACAGACTGCTTTCTATTGGAAAGGCAGGGCATAATTGTTACTAATTTTATTTGTGTTCAGCTTTATAAAAGATACAGGCCCACTGCTTCAACCTTCTGGGTACCTCCACAGTGGTGAAAACTCAGTGAATGATTTTTTAACTTGATGTTGCCAAGATAATCTTCAAACAAAAGAATCCTGCCCGAGAAGCTGCTGGACCAGGGACAGTGGGCCAGATTTTGTCTTTTTTAATTTTCTTAATTGCAGAATGTGATACAGGCGCTTCTGTTCCACACAGTGAAGGATGAATTTATAGGGATTGATCCCCATGACTCTTATCAATGACGTAGCAGACATGACCCTTTCTGTCATCCAAACTGAACAGTGAAGAGCTCAGGCCTGTACCGAGTGTACTCAGGTCTCTACTCTGGGTTCAGGCGGAGATATCACTGCAGGGTGGCCTTGAGAGCTATCTGGACCCTCCTGCAACATGACATCCATACTTCCTTCTCCTCCCATGTCTCTTTGATGTGTTCAGCTCCTAAGCTAGCTGGAGTGCTTCTTTGGGTATTGAGGCTGAGCGCTCTGAAAGGTGCTCGAGGTTCACAGTCAATCCATGAGATCTCTGGACACTTCAGTGATTTTCCAGAACAATCTGGAGGAGCTACAGATTAAAATAACACTTACTGCTCCAACTGCTGACTGCATGAATACAACCTGGGTGACTGTGAGCTGAGCTGGACTCTAGCAGACCTCGTTTCAATAATACTAGCCAGTGTAACAGTTCTGTGATCAAATCCCCTCCCGCTCCAGCAGTCTCTTCCCTGTCATTGGTTTGTCAGCTAGATTTGTTAGGTCTGGAGTAAACAGCAGTGTTACTCTCAATATACAGAAAGAAGGGATCAGAGGGGTAAAATTTGGTATGAAGTCTAAATAAAGAGGAAATTCCATCCTTCTACCACCATTTTTCACCAGCAGGTAACTAATAAGGAATAATGTTTTGCATAGAAATGCTTCACTGTAGAACTGGACTCTAAAGAACAGCTATAATTGCTTCTGTGCACTCCAGTAATTGCATATAAATCAATTACCACCATTTTAGGTATTTGAACAGCTTGCTCTATGAAGAAAAACCTTTCTTTCCTGTTTAACAGCCAGACCTTTAGCTTCTTTGTTTATCCACGTATCTGGGACAAATGATTCAAACTCAGTCATTAATTAGTGGTTTTATCAAGATTTTCCTTTCAGAATGGAAAGGTCAGTGCACCCTTGTAGCGCCAGCAAAACAAATGTCTCCCATTTGCACACAAAGTCAAGTCTTGTGAGGAAGAAGCCTCAGAACATGACTTAGAGAGTAGAGGCTTAATTTGGTATTGCTGCTTGTAAGAACACGCTTGATGTGCTAAGTACAAAGGTGGTGGCCAGACAGCCTGAATTTTATCCAAAAGTCTATGATAATCTTTTTATGGCTTAGATCATCTTCATACCTAGAGCCAGCTGACAGAATATCAAGCACAGGGGTAAAGTAAAAGTCAGGCTAGTGGAGCATGGCCCTGACTTCAATATAATTTACTTTTACTGTAGTGTTCAGAGCCCCTTTGGTTGTCAGAGCTGCACACTGGCTCCTGGATGCTTCTGGAGATGAGCCAGTGCTACAGCCTGTGGCAACTCCAAGAAATGTGCTGTCTGGGCCAATAGATGAGCCCTTCCAGGGAAGGAAGAACATGTTTTACTACAGAACAAATGCTACCTGACTAATCCAGACCAACTGGGATTATAAATAAGATACAATTTCGTTAAATAAGATGGGAGTCATGAGTGATGAGGCAAAGAGAAATGAACAGTTTTTCCTGACAGAGGTAATTCAGATTTCAGGCAATTGCCATGCTTAGGATCATGTTTGGATGCCACAGTGATCCTTTCTAAACTTGAAATAGGTATTAATATTGCCACATTATTACCTGTATTGATATATTTTTCTTGTATCTATGCTATTTTTATCACTGGTTTCAAATCACCTCATTTTTCAAAGAAAGAAAAAAAAAAAGGAACAACTTAGGAAGAGACATGTCCTGCTGTTGAGAGAAGAATTGGGAGCAGATGGAGAGACCCAAAATGAGCTGCTAGAACTATCCTTGCTTTAAATTAGAAGACAAAACACAGACAGCAGCTAAAAGTCACACAATATTCAACTTGAGTTTTTCCTACACTGATTTAGTCTCTTTTACTAGGAAATGTGCCTTGTAGGGCAGGCACCCACCAACTCTGATTCCAGTAAGTATTCCCTCTGCAGGAAATTATTCTTGTGTAAGACTGGACAAGAAAAAAAATATTCATTGCCCCTGCTTAAGTCTCGGTAAAATGTGAGCTACCACCGACAGGAGCTTCTCAGCTAGGGAAAAGCTGCGGATAGAAGTCCTCTACAGCCCTCAAGTGGTTCACTCTGCATCCTACATGTACTGTGGGAACACATCGCCGCGGGTTTTGGCAAGGAAGCTCCCAGGCGGGCATAGCCCTCTCTCCCAGAAAAGGCTCCCACCCAACTTGCTGTGCTCTCCCCAGCCTCCCCTTCTCTTCCAGCTCCACCAGCGCAGGCAGGATGCGCTGTCTCCCGGCAGCTTCTTCAGCTACGGGGCAAGCAAAAGCACAGAATGTTTCAGATGGAGGTGCAAAGCATCTCCTCAGCCCCTGGAGAAGACAGAGGCAGCTGCTCTGACAGGTCACTGACCAGGTCAGTGTGTGCCCACTCCCCCACAGGTCCGTACCAGTGACGTGACAGCAGGATACCTGAGGGATCAAGTGTGCAGGCTGCCAGACTGTGGGCTTTGGCTCTCCATGTCTGGCTGCTTCTTGTAGGTAATAATAGGGAAGAGCCCCTGATTCCTGCTGTCCTCCAGCAGCCCAAGGGCCGTGGGCTAAAACTGCTCCAGTGCTGCTGGTCATGGATACCAGGTGGAAGGGGCTGTGCTGCCTGCCCCGGGGGCTGAGGGCAGGCAGAGCCAGCAGGAGTGACAGCTCAAGTGACAGTGTTGTTCTCTGCTGCCTTCCCTCCCCGTGTGGAGCATCCGGGTGGGAAGACAGCTGGAAAAGAGAAAGGAAGCCCTGCAGGAACAGACACAAGAGCAGAGCTGTGGAACTCTTGAGGGAGGCTGGAGAGGAGCTGCTGTTCTGTTTAGGGGCCTTCTTCCCAGTACCAGAAGACCCTTCTCATCAATACCAAAGAGTCAGGGTGCCCTCTTGCAGCTGTCCAGCTGTAACCAGAGGAGTGCATCCCGAGTGTTTCCTAGGGAGAAATCTCATGGCTTAGTGAACAATAGAGTTGCTACCAGCTAGAGGATTTTGCAATGTATTTATTTGCAGGAGCTGGGAAAGGAAGATGGGTTATCAACCCCCCATCCCATCCCACCCCACCCCATCCCATCCCAGCAAGGGACATAGTGTTCATGTTTCATGAAGGAGAAGTATCTCTAGGCTATTTTCCAGGGTCACAGGGAATAATTTTAGAGGGAGAGGGTCCAGGTATGGGAGGCAGTTTCAGATTTCCCCCAAAACAGCTGTGGCCTCTGCCACAGGAGCTGGGGGCTCAGTAACCTTTGACAACCACATTCCTGTGACATGATGAAGTGCTGCCTGTTACTGCCTTCCTCAGAACATTGTACTGCCCTGCACTCAAGAGACCCTGCTTTTTCTGTCTTAGACTGGCAAAAAAAAGCAGGCATTGAATCAATCTGTAAGGACATAGTTCTGTTCTTCCATGGAATTGTGTTTTACTGTAGAATTTGTAAATTCTGCACCCTGGATTCATTGGCCACCTGCTGAAACCTCTTTTCAGTGTGTCCCACTCCACCAGCATTGCCATGGGTTCTTGGGAAGTGCCCTGAAAGGCCATTGGCACTGACTTCCCCTTGTGGGATTGACTCATCTCCTGCTTGAGACAGCTGTGCCTTGCCCAGGCAGTGCTACTGCCCATATGCAGGTGCTCACGGGGTAGCTCCTGATGCTGATAAAGAGGGGCTGATGCTGAAGAGAGAAAGCTCTGGACAGAGGGCAGCTTCCTGCCCCAGCAGTCCAAGGCCAGTGCCTTGGTTGGCAACACGATTCTCTCCTGCAGAGGCCAGGGACAATGGGTTTGGCTGTTTCAGGCAGAAACAACACCTTTCCCAGATGGCTTATGGCTTTGTGTTTCCCAATTGAAAATGTTTTCTTCTTCTGTCTTTGGCTGCTGACCATGTCACTGCTGACCCTGTCAGCAGCTTCTCAGCTTCTTGGGACAGGTGGTGCCAGGACATGCCCACTGGTCAGGACTTGTAGGGAGACTTTTTCCAAGGGCCAGATTCTGTTGTCTTCTTGTTTCCAGAACTGGGGTCTATGTAGCACCTGGAAATGCTGCTGGGAAAGGGCCTCTTCAGACTTCTGTGCAGATGGAAGGAAAAGAAGGGAGAAGCAAGGACGGAGTAAGAGTCTAACACAGGGGTCACCAAACTTTTCAAACCGCGGGCCAAATTCCTATCCTCAGGCGCTGTCACGGGCCGCAGCGGCGAGGGGGGGGGACGCGGCGCTTTCAGCGGCAGCGACTGCGGGCGGGGGGGGTGGTC
>JAWWLV010000001.1:34313026-34323205 GCA_035041135.1 Platyrinchus mystaceus
GCGGCGCCGGGAGGGGGCTCGCGGGCCGGATTGAGGGGGCTCGCGGGCCGGATCCGGCCCGCGGGCCGTAGTTTGACAATCCCTGGTCTAACAGAACAATTAATGTGAGTGCTGGCTCCTGGGAGTGCCTGTGTGTGCAGGTTCTGTTTTACTTATTAATCTGCCTTTTATTTCAGCCTTCAGGTTTTCTTACTTTTACACTTTTGACTCTCTCCTTGCCACTACCTGGGAGTGAGCAAGCTGTTTTATGGTACTTAGCTGCCTACAGTCGCTAAACACAGACGGTAACAGTGATCTGGGCTGAGCTCATTATGCAGGGACAGGGCCACATGCTCTGGGGATCACTCCATGTGTGTTTGAGTTTTCCTTTTTATTTTCATTCTTGCCTAATTGAGATGTCAAGCCCACAAGCAGAAGGGTCAAACCTTTAGTTGAGCAATGGGGACATGCATGGGAAGGAGAAGGGGGGAAGAACTAAGGAGAAGTGGTGTAGGCATCTTTCTGAAACAAAAGAAAGAAATTGTCACCCTGCTACCTCCCTTCTCAAAAACAGAGCTCTTTCCAGAAGCCATGGAAAAGGCAAGGAAACCTCAGTTTCAAGGTCTCTTGCTCAGGAAATATGAGTATTTCTCAGTATCTCTCCCTGAACCTGAAACTTGACAGCCTTGTCTTTCCTTCCTTAGCCTAGGTGAGAAGTCATGCCTGTGGGAGGAGCATGAAAAGTGCTGGCATTACAAGCATACACATACTGGGGATGAGGTGCATTTCCTGGTACTAAAAAGCCACTTAAAGATACTAAATAGAATTTGTGGTAACCAGCCTCAGCCCTGCTCTGTGTGAGCAGGGAGAACCGGGAAGCGAAGAGCTGCCAGCAATCCCTCTGTTCTTTCCCAGTTATGGTCAGGAACACCGTCATTCCACTGGGATAGTATTCAGTGGGGCGTAAAAATTTTGCAGGGCTGGGGGAGGTCTCCCTGGAACTCTGTGGCACAGACAGACTTTGAGGAGGGCCCTTGGCTGGTTGCAGCCCTTCCTTAGAATGTCCAGCAGGAGAGTCCATCACACCGATGATGTGATGGCTGTACGTGGGTTCGGGGATAGCTCAGCTATGCCCTGTGGGTCCCTTGGTTCCTGTTCCCTTGCAGAGCCACCTGACTTGCGGAGGGGAGGGAGTCTGTTGTCCCCATGGGATTGAGGGAGGTTTTGGGGTTTGTTTCCATGGTGGGTGGTGGACGACAGTGCCAGGCTGTGTGACCCATGCACTAGCTTAGGTTGACTGAAACTCCCCAAACATCAGGGACTTTGGAAGCAGAATAGGGTAGTGCTGCCCAAGTGTGCAGCTTTCCCAGGGCAATGCACACACTTCCTATCATATCCAGAGAGCAAAGTGTGGCTGTTGAGTGGGACAGATGACCATGCATGCACCTACAGAAGTGGGGGTTTGATCTTCTTGTGGGCACTTCCACTCAGAATGGGACTCTGTGCTTCTGAGGTGGCCCAGGTAGCTTATCCCAAGGCAGCTGAGATGAGAATGGGCAGTATGTTAAGTAATCAGCAATATGCAGTGCTGACTGACTGGGATGAGCTGCAGCTCTCTCCTTGGAGTACCCACTGTTCATCTTGGAATGTGTTTTATTCCCTATTGACATGTTCCCACAGAGAAAAAGCAGCAGCAAATAAAAAACTACTTGGATTAATTTACTTTTACCATTCTGCAAGCCTGGAGGTGCATTTATATCAGCAATGACATGAGCCATGGGATCTGATGACAAAAATGAGAAAACAGTTCTGGCAAAACCTTATATATTTTGTATTTCCATGGCTTTGGGGGGCCACCTGTAATCATCATGAAGAAATGAATCATAATCAGGAGTGTAAATGAACTGTTTCACAAAGGCTTCCTTGTCTGCTGGCTCAGGGTACCAAGAAGCGAGGCCATGCTTGTAGGCCCAGTCAACAATCTGCAAAAAGATAAGCAAAGTGAACTGGTAAAACAACACCGGCATGTTACAAAGTTGAAACCAACTGCAGTTTGGCCCTGGCTGTATCTTCCCTCTTCCTTTCTCTCAGAATTGTGCCCTTTTATGCTTTTTTTCTCTCTGTGCATTACTCTGAGTCAGCTGCACTTACTGCCTTCAGTGAGGGAATGGAAGCTGCCTGCAACTACTGGCTGGTAAGAAATGCACATCCCAGCCCTGGCAAAATGGTTGGGGTGTGCGATTGAAGGGGAACAGCCCTTTAACCACCTCTGCTTTGCACCCTTAAGGTCCTCAGCTACGCTGTGCATCTGTCAGTAATCTTAGTAGGCTAATGTGATTCTCAGTGGGTGTCACTGAATGGGAATTACAAATTTGATGTAAACAGGGCACCAAATACATAATTAAACAACAATCCCAGATCTGAAATAGTATTTAGCTACTTAGGCCCCTATTAAATAGAGGAGGAAAGGTTCAAAATAGCAATTTGGAACCCAAAATCTTCTGGAAAGTTGTGTCATGTTTGAATTTGACTCTAAACCTCACTTTTGGAAGTGCTGAGCGCTCACAGCTTCAAGCAACAAAGCAGAGCTGTGTGAGCTGAGGCGCCCAGAATGAGAAGTATTTTTCACATTTGGGCTTCAATGATGGAAGAAATCAGAGCAGCAATTCTGGCTAGAACAATTCCTGAGAATCACTGCTCTAGGCTTTAGAACAAGTTAAAAAACCACAAAGGAAAAACGATGCCAGGGCAATTCCTGCCCTCCCTACCAAGGAAAGTGGAAATAACAGTGGAAATACTCACTTTCACAGCAATTTTGCGAGACACATCTCTGATGCTGTCCAAGGGGGGATAGAGTCTTCCTTCTGCAAGATTCTGCTCTGTCACCTCAGCAGCAATAGCCTAGAAAGTAGAGCAAGCTAGTTTATAGAGATGGTCTGAAGAACATACCACATTCCCTAGAATTACATGGTACGTGGCTGAAACCTCAGCAGCATCAGAGCTGGGACTATTTCTCAGTGAGAACTTGTGAATTGTTCAAAATACATGTGTGTACTCATTTTATTACAGACTTCAAAGTGGAGCCAGAATGGTGGAGGTGCTGTGCTAGGACAGCAGTTGTAGAGAAGGAGAAGTATCCTGTCATGGCTCCTGCACCTCTGTAGGTGCAATGGAAAGTTGAGCTTTCCCTGAGCTGAAAAAAGGCTGCAGCTTTTTGCTGAGGCTGTGCCATTTCCACTTCAATCCTTACCCTGGGCCAGGTTCTTAAAAACACCTGAAGTAGGTGCATATGCCTCTTATTATATTTTCTTAAAATATTAGTTAAATGCCAGTTGCAAACCTCTGCCGTCATGAGGAAAATATCATCAGAGATATGCCGGACTCCACAGGCAGTGACTCCCAGTGCCACTCCTGGGAAGACGTAGGCGTTGTTTCCTTGGCCAGGGAAGAAGGTCTTTCCATTGGGCAGGGTTACCTTTGGGAATGGACTCCCACTTGCAAATATTCCCCGGCCCTGATCAAAGAGAGAGAAAGAGGCATCCAGATTCAGAAGAGAAATCTTAGAGTTTTGCTGCTCGCCATGAACTGTGCTTGAGGGACATCAGTGACCAACTCGACAAATCTCCAACCAGTCAGTGAAAGGCATCTCTGCCAGAGCCACTGCCAGCTGACACTTCTGGAGTACCTTGTCCCCAGAGCCAGGAACAGGGCTGTGGACAGGGCCACTGAGCACTGAGTGAGTATTTGCACTGCAAGTTCTCTGACCTTCTGAGCAGTTTCTCTACCTCTTTATCAACCATCTACGGACTGTGAAGAAAGACTCATGAGGGATAAAGGTCTGGGGCTGCGTGACTGCAGGTGGTGGGGAGGGACAGGAAACAGTGAGACAAGGGGTCCTCTCTCATGCCAAGTCAATCCATATAACAATAATTCTTCAGAGACATTGGGTTTAAGTTGGGTGATGAAACCATTACATAAACAATTAGGTGCGTAAAACACAGGGGACAGAAACCACTAAGGATGAGACACCTCAGACACCTGTGGGTGAAGGAGGCAAGCACTTTCTTTAGAGGATCCCAAAGTAATTCCAGTTGGTAGGGACCCAACTCCTGCTCACAGCAAGGTCAGTTATAAAATCAGACCAGGTTGTTCAGGGCTTTATCCAGCCTGGTCTTAAAAACTAGCAAGGTCAGAGACTGCAGAAACAATCTGGGCCTCTCTTCCACCTCCTGACTCTCCTCCTCACAGTGTGAAAGTTTTTCTTTATGACCAACTTGAACCTCTCTTATTTCAACTTAGGCACAGTGTCACTTGTCTGCCCACCATGTACCACTGTGGTTTTCCTTGGTACAGTCATGGCCACAGTGTATCTAGAGCACCCAGCTTCCCTCGGCTGAAGTCAGTACACAGAATCACAGAATAGTTTGGGTTGGAAGGGACCTCTGGAGACCATCTAGTCCAATCCCCGCTGAGGCAGGATGACCTAGAGCAGGTGACACAGGAACGTGTCCAGGTGGGTTTTGAATGTCTCCAGAGAGAGAGATTCCATGACCTCCCTGGACAGCTGGTTCCAGTGTTCTGCCACCCTCAACATAAGGAAGTTCTTCCGAATGTTGAAGTGAAACTTCATGTGTTTTAGTTTATGGCCATTACTCCTTCTCCTGTTACTGAGTACCTCGGTGAGGCGGTAGCACTGCTCTGCTGTGCACTCAGCTTTACTTGTGGGGTTGCTCAGGGCAAACACAATGGGTCTCTCATTGAAGGCTGCCATGTCCTTCAACAGCTTCTCAGTGAAAGCTCCTGCAACAGCTGCGACACCTGAAAAAACAACAGCAGAGTGAGGCGGTGCTTTCTGACTGTCTGACTTTAGTGCACTGGGCTGATCCCACTGGAATGCTTCTATTGGAAAATGAACCGTGAGAGGGAACAGGCTTAATCTCTGGACATGCAGATGAAGACATTTCTTTCTCATATTATGGTGAGATTAAAAGCCTGTCTCAAAATAAAGGACTCTGCTCCTCTGGACAGAGTGGGTGACAATGTTTTGGGCAGTCTGAGTGCATCACTCTGACTCCCAAAGACCTGCCTTATATGCCTGTTGTCATCCTTGTCCTGTCCAGCCTGCCAGAGCCATGTTTGCTGCTGAGAGTCTCAGATCATGCCTCCCCTAGCACCTCCCTCTACAGCCCTTTCTGGAAGGGCTCCTACTGCTCCAAAAGAGAGGAAGCCTGTGCCCCAGGGTTGAAGGGGAAAGGATATGAAGAACTCAACTGAAAAAAATGGGTGTAAAAGAAGCTCATTTTGTTTTGACTAGGAAAACAAAAGCGGACTCTAGAAGAAAGACAGAAACTCTCCTAAGAACTGAATTGACAAGAAAAGTTGTATTAAGTGAACTCCACCTATAATTGCTGTAGGCTTTACTTTCTGCACAACCTCTTCCAGTGTGTCCACACTGGGGTGGTCCTGGGCAAACAGTTCTTTCTCATGGTTCAGGTGGCTCCTGCCCTATGAAGAAAAAGGAGGAGTCAAGCTTTGGTCTGTTGGCAAAAGTTGGAGACATAACTTAGTAACTCATCTTCTTCAGTTCATTTCATCTCTTGGCCCTCTACCTAAACCAGATTCCACAGAGCAGGACCTCAGCATCAGCCCGTCAGGCATTGAGGTGCTGGTGTAATGTCACATTGGGCTGGTCCCTGCTCCTCTCACCCACCAAAGCACATTGTGTGGCTGGCATACACTTGTACATAAAATACAAGTCTCCTCAAGTCTGAGGAGGGACAACTCTGAGGGGACACAGGGAGTGCAAAACACAGCTGGGCCAGGCTGGGTCACCAAGCAGGGCACGATGTTGCTGTTCTAATACTCCTTATGATATGCAGTACTTCCAGCACTCCTTGAGACTGTGGCTAACAGTGTACCACTTCAGATGCAGCCCAAAGAGTTGCCTTTAGAGCAACCAGTGCTGCTGGTACACTGTTGTCCCCATGAGACCTAGTCCTTGGAAAGCAGGAACAGCTCTGCTGACACCAGTAAACTGCAGCCTTTTTACTCCAGGGCTGAGCAGGGGTCCAAGGTATCTGCCTGCTCTGGTCTCTCTAGCTGGCGTGGCATGGCAGGGGAATGGGGCTCAGCTCTGAAGAAAAAATCACCTTCACAATCAGTCCCTTGGAGTCCACCATCCAAATTTTTTTGATGGCATCATCTCGTGAAATTCCTTCCTTTTCCATGGCCATGAGGATGAGATGAGCTATGCCCATTGCAGCCTGGAACACAGTATATAAACACTTCATTGGGGTATCATCATCTTTTGTGGGGAAAGATTTTAAATGAGAGATGGGTTGGGTCATCCCCCAGCACTGCACAAAGCAGGGAGACTTTCTGCTCCATGGCTGTACAGCGCCATGGCATGGGGCTGATTTTAGCATTGTAGGTGCTGCCATAAATAAAAAACCTCACAATCATTCAGTAGAGTAGGCTGCAGGTGGAGCTGGAGCAGTGGAGTTGGTACCTTGACAGGTAGAGGCTGTCTCCATCATTTGAACCAGCTGCTGCAGGGGGGGAAAAGGGGCAGACACTTAACAAATGTTGCTGAAGATGCCAGTACAGAGGAACTCAAAGCCAAGTGGGAGTCCTGCAAGAGGAAAGTCTTTCTCCCATTCCTGCCTGGGAGAGCAGCCCTGGACTTGCTCTGTGTGTGTGTGTCTGTGGTCCTACAGCTGTGCCTGGCCCTCCTGCCCTAGTGGGGACTATAACAAGGCAGCAGGGTCTCTGTGCCACAGAGATGGTGACCAGCACAGACATGTCTGCCAGCAGGGGTAGAGTAAAAGAACAAGCCAGCTTTGTTTCACTGTGGGATAGAAAAACAGTAACAGATCTTCCCAAAGTTCCACCATGGGCAAGAGCTGAGACAGGTCCTGGACCAACACCATTAGTCCACAGACAAGGCTTTAGAGGCTTCTTCCCCCTCTCTCTTTGAGCAAGGTGCCATACAGACTACATGATGTCTGCCATCGGGCAGTATGACTGACTCCAAAAAGCAAGGTTGTGTTCTTACAGTTCTGTGAGTCTTAGTCCTTTGAACTCTACCACTAAAGAAGTTCTGGTTTACCCTAGGTACCAACCCTGAGGACTCAAACCAGCCTCCTTAACATTCTTGTGGCACTCTGCCTCATAAATGACTTCCATAAAGGTAGTCACTGTATGAGCAGCCTCGTAGTATCCAGGGAGTCTGCCCAGGACTTGTGGGCCAAAAAGTCACTGAAAGATGATTGGTAACTTCCACCTAGCAGCAAGATCCACCTGTGGGGCCCAATCCTGCCCAGCAACAAGGAACCTGCTTCTGTGCTTTCTGTTTTCATGAAGTCAAGCCTTGCGGGAAGTTTCATAGTTGACTTTTTTCTCTCTAAATTTGAAGTTAGATCATATTTATGAACAAGCTTAAAAACATTCCTACCTCTCCAGCTCCCTGGAAAACAAACCTCTGGTCAGAGAGCTTGTTCTTTGTGATCCTTAAGGCTGCAAAGATGCCAGCGACTGCAACAGATGCTGTGCCTGAAAGAGAGAAACACCATGAGATGGACATGCTGGCAAATGGATTGTTTACCCTGCTGATACACTGTTAGAAAGACTGTGGTACAAACCATTCTTAGATTCTGTCACTAAAGGATCAGAGTGCCTTCCCTATGCTAAAATATTAATATTCAAATTTCCCTGCAAGGCAGAAGAACACAAATTTCCTTTGATGTAGAGTCAAAGGGACACTGAATCCTAGAATGTCAGAAGTAAATACCTAACTCCCAAGGGTTTAAGATGCATGTGACTTGTCTGAGGTCATATAAAACATTTGTAGCAGAACTTGTCGCAAAACCCTTTGTGATCATGGAGTTACCATCCTATTCTCCTATTTATCTTCACAGGCCAGCATCACCATTATTTTTTTAACTCCCCTAACACTCTGATACCCCGACTCAAAGCCATCACGCCTTGCTGCCAAGCATTAAGGAGTCATTCAGAAAAGGAGTTGGTCCCATATTAGTGAGAAATATTGCAATAAATGGAGTGCAGAGTCCTGCTGTTACAGCCACCATGATATCTACAGCTTTCCATCCTTCAAGGGAGGCAGATGCCCAGACAGAATAAAGCTTTCTTTACCCCACAAAAATCACATGCAGTATTAATCTAATGTCCTATCCCAGGTGAAGGAACATGGTGGGAAGAAATCAAATGAGGCACAAGCTAATAAGATTCAGGCACTGGTGGTATCTCAGGTCACCGGGGCAAGCTGGATGCAAGTGTGAAAGGGGACCTGGGAAAGAAGGAGGAAGTTTGATCACAGAATATGTAAAGTTGAAAGGGATCCATAAGGATCATCAAGTCCATTGGTTTTATTCCTCAGCGTTTTGAAGGATACCAGTTTGGATGTGCCCCAGTTCCGATCTATCCCCAGCTCCAATGCTGGTCTCTGCATTCTCATCTTTCAAAGCTTTGTGAGAAATCAGGGAGTCCACAAGTAATGAGTTCTTGTGTGGGCAGTCATGGGTAGGGCAGGTAATGAACACTTTTAGGCTAAAAACCTGATTTCACCAAATTTCCAGCATTTCCTATTTTCCTGCCCAGGCAATCGCCAGTGCATCAGGGTTTCAAACAGCCAGTGCTTCAGTGAGGTCCCCTGCTGGGTCTTTAGGGCCTGGGATGCTGCCAAGCATTAGGGAACAGCCTGGCTGGGAAACAGCAGCTCATGAGCAGACATGACCACAAGCAGTGACACCAGCAGATGGAGCTGCCTTGTCTCTCAAGGACTCAGAAACAAATTCAGCTTTATCTGCTCCTTTTCTTTAGTGCAAAAACTAGGTAAGCTAGGAATCTACTGGTATATCACTGGGGAATGATTCACTCTTTTATTATTTCCATGCAAGCAGAAAACCTAGTGGGAGCACAGTTACTCTGCCAGAAATGTAATTTTATTGAAATGGCTTATCTTGTTTAGGGAACCTGTATAAGCTACTCTGACAAAGAAAATCTTTATTGCCCAGACCAGAAGCATTGTTTAGTACCATTTGTTTGCCAGCATTTTATGCTTATAACTCAGATGAGTTTAGTTCTCCAAAAATTAATAATTAGCTTCCCTTAACAGTGATTCTGGTTTAGCAGAGGTGACAGGGGCCACATTCCTGCAGCAAACGTTACTACCATGGTGTCCACACTGGTACACCAGTTACAGAATGGCAGCATCACTTCACAGAATCATAGAATGGTTTGGGTTGGAAGGGACCTTAAAGATAATCTAGTTCCAACTCCGCTGCCATGGGCAAGGACACCTTCCACTAGTTCAGGTTGTTCCAAGCCCCATCCAACCTGGGGCTTGAACACTTCCAGGGATGAGGCATCCACAACTTCATGAGGGCACTGCAAGAATTTATGTCTTAAACATAAAACAGACTAGGCTAAAAGTTGACAGCTTTGTAAGCTTCTTTCTTGCAATGAATCACTTGAGACACTTGCTTCAACACCCAGGATGAATTCCCTCCATTAGCTCAGAAAACAGTTTGTATTATTACATTTCCAGACCCAGACAACCTGAGTGCAGTCCTTTTAAAAGGGAGTTGATGGGGAGGGAACCAGCCACTGTATGCCCTGCTGCTTCAGTATTATCATGTCAGACAACTGAAGCAAGTGTATAAAGGATTTCCTCTTGCTTCTCCTGCAGTAAATCTCTGCCTCTTAAAGTTGTATTTAGAGTGGTGTATTTGCCTGGTGAAATGCCACTGGACTAGAAAAATTACAGAGGAAGATAATGAACATTCAAGGAATTTAAAAGAACACATAATTGCCTAGTTTTTAGATTTTGAGTTTTATGGGTGTCACCTATCTAGTCCATGCTCATTCTCTGTATTTTGGTAAGTCTGTAATCGGCAGGACTGCTTGCCGTGCTGCCATGCCAGATGCTAAGGATGGGACTTTAAACAAACATGTATTATCCTGCTCATGCTGAAGCAGACACCTGAACTGGGTCAAATGAAGTGCACCCTAGAAGAGTCACTGCCACCATATATTTGTAAGAGAGACAAGATAACTGGAATACATGTAGACACTTCTGTTGCAGACATCTGAACTGTGCAGGAAGGGATCCCACTGTGGCAGTTCTAACTGCAAAGAAATGGGGAGAGACAGGAGTCCCACAGTTGTCAGCCATGCCAAGCT
>JAWWLV010000001.1:34332764-34343401 GCA_035041135.1 Platyrinchus mystaceus
GGGGAGGGGTGAGCAGCTACCCCCTCCTCGTGGCGAGGATTGAATTCCGGTCGCCTGGGCCGGGACGGAACATCCTGCTGCGGGGAGTCCTCCTTCCCTACCCCTTCAGCCGCTAGAAATGGCTCCAAAGCACAGGTCAGAGGCCAGAAGCTGGTGCGCCTCCCAGACCGTGGAGGCTGAAGATCCAGAGTTAGAGACCTAAACCTCTTTGGGACTGTAAGAAGCGCACAGGCAGCATCATCTCATATGCCTCCCATTCAGACTTTGCCACTGAAATCTGAGGTAGGGACTCCACTGCTTTAGCCTAGAAATTGATACTGGATAAAACACACTCCATTTGAGAACCGTGGCTTCTGTCATGAAAAGGTCTTTTCATGGCACTCACAGTGTGGGCAGTCAGACTCTCCTGGAAGGGCCTTGAATTTTTTATTATTATTATTATTTTCCATTTCAAGTATGTCTGTCAGTAAGAAGACAATGATAAGCACATGCATTGTGCTCCTTTATTTGTCCATTATGAGAAACTCACTTCATAAACTCCCTGGTCTCAAAAAGGGACAAGGGTTGGCTCTTACACTTACTCCACATTATCTGTGCTTGCTTTTAGAAAAGGACCACAACGGGGACAGAGTTTTTAGTACGGCCTGTAGCAACAGCATATGGGGTAATGGTTTTAAACTAAAAGAGGTTAAATTCAGACTAGATATAAGGAAGAATTTTTTACAATGAGGGTGGTTAAAGACTCACACAGGTTACCCAGAAAGGTGGTGGATGCCCCATTCACGGAGACATTCAGGGTAAGGTTAGACTGGGCTCTGTGCAACCTGGTCTGGTTGAAGATCTAGATGCTCCTCTTATTCATCATTTGAATGTGTAAGGAAAACATGGCTAAGAGGGAGATGACACAGCACCCAGAAGAGCTGCTAATATCTCAGAGCAAAGAATTAAAAATCTTTATGCAACTTCAGTTGCTATAGAAACTATTTCTCAGTCGTATTTATTCGTATCACTGAGGAAATAACATTACTGACTTGCTTAACAAAACCCATGATCTCAGCCAGCATTACTGTATGTGTGACCAGAATACCCAAAGAATATTTGGGTAGCATCTAAAAGTAAAATGTAGCCGACTTGGGACTGGAATATGGAAGTCCTTTAATATGCAACAAATGTTAGGAAAAAGTCCAAGTCAGGTGAGAAGGTGGAGAATACTTGTTATTGCAAAGAGAAAGGGTGGCCAGAGAGCTGCTACATGCACTGTAATTCAGCCAACAAAATGCTGTGCAGAATGGGATTTCTTCCACTACTTTTACATATCTAAAAGTTGGTTGTGTAATGCTCAGCCAGACAACTCTGACAGCCCTCTCAGACACTGGAGAGAAAAGGCACATCCAGTAGCAACTCCTTTGAAGTAGTCCAAGTGGAAAATGAAGTAGATAACATTTCTGGAGATGCTTCTTCCTTCACAGTCTCTCTGAAGACAGACTAAAATGACCAACTTAAATTGAGATGTCTAACTTTAGACACCTATATTAGGAGATATAATCTAATATTATCTAATTATCACAGCTTGTTAGGAAGATCTTAAATATATATCATGCACTGTAGGTCACTGGCTTATCACCCTTTCAACTGCAATGCTATGCTGCCCTTCAGAGTCTGCAATTCCTTTGTTGATCTGCTCTATGGAAATTGCCCTGCTCTGTCCCCTGTGATCCCCTGTCAGCACACACACAAATACTTGAGGATAGAATTACTTATACTGGCCAGTCTTCTTCCATCATAATATTTTTAAAAAGAAAACTGGATTTTGACAAAACTGATTTTGCAAAATTGCTGTTTCATTGGAAACATCATATTTCCCATTAAGAAACCAAAATTAATGAATTCTTTTTGGAGGAATCACTTTTAACAAGGTATGCTTTCAGTGAACCAGGTAAGAAATTTTGCTCTGTTTGACCTGGGACATCTGATATGAATGCAGTCCCAGTTAGTACTCACATGATTTCTGCCTATAGGTGCAGGAAAAAGTGACTGGAAAGAGAGTATTTGAATAAGGATTTCTAAAGATCCCCTCCAAGACATTTAAATATTCTTAAATTTACAGCTAGATTTGACACTGGCCCTGCAGAGAGATCTTGCAAACTGCTGTGGTAGAAAGAGACTCCTGAGGTCAGTCTGGTTGGCTTGTTGCCAGTTCTCATAGATTCTTCCACCAATCCATGTGACTCCTCTCCTAACTTTCAGCTCAGAGCCTGAAGGAGATTTTGAAGCCAAGAGCAGCAGGTCACATCAGGACTGAATGTTTTCCAGTCCGGGAAAGGCATAGCCAGCTAAGGTTGGCTCCCTCCAGTAATCTCATCCTGACTGTCAATGACTCATCTTCTCTAGAGCTTTCTATCATCTTCTTGGCATCTGGGACATGAGTAGTTATATAGCCAGGATTCGACTGCCTTTATCTAAAAGGAAAGCTCAAATGTAGACTATCAGGATTTCAGACTGACAAGGTACACTGAAACAGAACAAGTGCCATTCTCCAGTTGGGTTTCTTTCATTCCCTAGTTCTTTCTCTCCCTTTCAAAAAAGGAAAGTTTTATTTCTTGATTGAATTTGGATTCAAAGCATTCCCATTCCTCTCAGGCAGTCTGCGGTGTGTAATTCTTGGGATCTCTGCAGTTAAATGTCTCCTTGTGGAACTGGAGCTTCCCCCTCAGCATTAGTCATTCCTACACTTGCAGGCTGTTGAAAATGATGCTTGGACAGAGGTGTTTTTGAAAGAATTCAGACATGCTGAAACTTGTAACTGGTGACACTGCAAGAGTCATTATTTAATACCATCCCCATGTCTCCTGGTTCACTGTTGGATGCCAGGCCACCATCTGGGGGACCCTGTTCTCTTTCAACTCTGGAATTAATTTACCCACTTTATAAAATTGGAAACAAAAAGATATGCTTTGTCAGTTCTTCCTCATCCAAAAAAATTACACTGGTCTTTCATGGTAATGATTATATTGGTGTCTCATTAGTTTGCATATTTTGTGATTTTGTGCCGTAAATAATTATGACCCAAATTCTGGCTCTCTTACCTTGCAGAAGTCTTCCTGTAAACAGAGCCTCCCTGGGAAATGCTTTATAGAATGGCCCCATACACTCCTTTTAATCCAATCTCCAGCCTTTGCCTAGCAAATCTTGTACAAACAGTACTTTCAATGAAACTATATACTATTGATTAAAATAATAGTACAAGACAGTCACCCTAATGAAGGATGACTCTAGGAGCTAAACACTTATAATATTACCAGTCTGTTGTAAAAATAATCACCTGAAAATCTTTATTAAAAAATTACCCAATTTCTGGAAAACATACAAACATAGGATTCATGCTTTATTATCACCGTATTGTTGTTCTGGTACTGTCACTATCAGCCTAGAGCTATGCAGAATCTCTGGGCTGTGCTGAGAGCAAGAATGCTATTAGCAAAGTCTGTATCCCCTGCAGAGATGATACACATTTCTCTTGGATGACCACATGGAACAAGTGGCAGAACAAAAGTGTGGAACAAAAGAGCGTGAATCCCAGAAGAAGGAGGCAGATGCTTTCCTGATGACACTGCTATTAGTTTCTTCAAAAGACTTCTCAGTTGCCTAAACAATCTCACTACGCAACTTTATCCTTTCATCCTCATTTGTATGTACCTCTTTGAGTTCACCCAGACTCATTACAAGCCATAAGATCAGAGAGTTAAAAATTCATGAGGTAGCAGTTACCATCTGAGAAGCATCTGACCAAAACTGTACAAGTCAGAACTTCAAGGAAGGCCTGAGGACCAGTGCAGTGCCTCTCCTGACCAAAAGGGCATTTTTTTTGACAAGGAGCAGGGAGTATAATATATTCCTACATGCATGGAAAAAAAAATTATTTGCAAGAAGGTCCAGTTCCTTTATGGAAAAAATGACAAGAAGGAAGTTCCAATTCCTGTCTGAATTAAACATTTTGTAACACTGCTTTCAGTCATTCATGATGCAAAGAATCTGCTTTGAGGAGCTGCAACTCCTACTCATAGTCTTAAATAAAACCAGGCAGAGAAGAACCAAATTGTCCTTGCCCTTTGTCCCTGAGATCTTCTTATTAATGCTCGACACACCGGCAACCAAAGTTCTGATTTCTAAGAAAAATTAAATTTTCTTTAAGGGAGCCCATCATCAAAAAATATCATGCTTGGCAAGTGATCAGCATTTCGCATTGGAAAAACAAAGTCCACTCTAGCAAGTAAAACAACACTAGCACCTGAGGCTGGCTGGTGTCTGGAGGCCAATGTTACTGTTAAATTATTAACATAAACCTTGGCAGGCTTCTAGTCAGACCAGCAGTACTCTGCCATTCCTGGCCACAGTTTCGGGATCAATTTGGTCAGGCACCTCCTCAAGAGACCAGCTGAGAGCAGCCCTGCAGAGAAGGACTTGAGGTATTGCTGGACAAAGAACTGAATATGAGCCAATAGCACATGCTGGTAGCCTAGAAAGCCAAACATGTCCTGGGCTGCAGTGAAAGCAACAAAAACATAGTCACCATGCTCTGAGGCACAGAGCCTGCTGTGGATTCAGTGAGTGCTACATCAACAAAAGAGACCCTCGATGCACAGACATATCAGGAAATCCCAGAACCTTACATTACTGAAAGCTAGGAGACATGCCAAGGATTGTTGTTCTTAGTCATATGCCAGGGCATCTGCTCTGAGCTACTGTTAGAGAGAGGATAAGGGGCAAGATCAAGTCAAGATTGCTTACAAAGTTCTTGGAAAAAAAGATCTTGAAAAATCGTTGTCAACTTTCATTATATTCTTTACAGCAGAAAAAACTCCCAAACAACTATTTTGTACATTCTATTTCATGACTTCCAAGCACTAAGACCAGCACTAATGGCTGGTATGGCCATTCTTGTGCTTTTATGCAAAATGATGTCATCCTGCTTGCAGTGGACCTGAGGAAGGACTGCAGCTGGAGGTACAAGGCTTCTTAGGAGCAGGGTATAAGCAGGAGATGCAACCATATGAGTGCTGATCCTCAGACGTAACCTTGAGCTACCCTCTGACAGACAACAAGGAATGGAGCCTCACCACCTGCCTTCTGCACAAATAGAGCTTCTCCAGCTGCATCTTTCTGAAACTGCTTTGCTAAATCTGGCTTAGGTGGAAAAGCACAGACAGAAAGACTGGAGCAAAGGCCTTTGTGACACCTCTAACTGTGTTACCCCAAAGAATTTGAACACGAGGTAATAAAAATCCATTACAACAGTGATCCTATTGCAGCACATCTGGAGCTCAATCATTCCTCAGTAGCAGAAAATCAGGCTAATGAAACCTAAATATTGTTCTTTGACTTAAAATATCATCCAGTGACTAAAAGCAGATTACAGATGCTGGTTGATGAGCTTATCCCACATCAAGGCAGGATAATGGACAGCTGGGGTGGCTCTTCCCATTATCATCACTTCTCCCTTGTGGATAGTCAGAGTCCCTCTGGCCATGGTAACTGGGGTAGATGGACAAGGAGAATATCTACCCTGTATCCCCATGAGGGCTGGAGTTGGGCTATACCACCAGCCCTGCCAGGGCACCAGTGATAGATAGTGTGCAGGTCTCCTAACAGATGCAGATGCTGAGGAGTGACTTAGGGTGTCAGCAGTATACACAAGGGCTTTGTTGAGGCCATCGGAGCCTAGAAACTTAAGTTTAGTCTTTCAGGATCAATTAACCAAGTTAACTATAGCATGTGAAGAAATAACATAGGGGCACCTGTACTGGTGATTTTGTTTCTGAAAAGTGGTGGTGAATTTGTGATCCATGACCCCGGAGAACTGCTGAAACAGAACTGGCCTCTTTTCAAGCAGGTTCTGCTTGTTGGAGAGCACATGAGACGTGACTTGGTATGTTAGTGGGTGAAAGTACTGGGAATGGATCAGACAAAGAGAAATCAGGTATAAAACAAGCACAACAAAAAATAAACTCAGCAGAGCTACTTTCTTTTCCCATTTTGAGAAACTGAATGCTTGATCTCCTGATGCCTTCTGTGCTCTGCCTTATGGCATAGGCTGGTAGAAAGCCTCTGTTTCCCTGGTCACTATGCTAATAAGCAAGGATGGGAAAGGAAAGGGGAGTGAAGCTATGACAGGTTAATGAGGCTTCTGTGACACAATTTGCTGGTGTGGGGAACTGCATCTCCTAGAGTCTCAGGCAGCATGCTCCGTATCTGCCAGCAAGTGACAGAGGCTGGAGTTCAAAATAGAGGCTGGAGCTCTGGGACAGGCCATCCATCAACACGTCTGGCCCCTTGGAGCCACCAAGCTGTATTGTAACTGTATGATGAAAGCTAGAGAAGGAGTGAATGGAACAGGACAGATATGGAACTGGTCTCTGGTTTCCATACCAGTTCAGGAAAAGTGGAGAAGGAGTGAAACGTTTCCAGAGGTAGTTTGCTTTGAAAGAGAGCCTAAGGATTAATTCATATTGTTACTGTAGGTGCTGGGCTGAAGTCCTTCAGAGCCCAGAGAACACACCTCAGCACAACACATCTCTCATGGTGTTTTGATTTCAACATCAATTTGCTCATATAGTCAAGATGCAGAAATTTTGTGGTTTATTTCAATTATGATCCTTGGACAATTCAGGTGAATATTTACTTCAGCCTGCAAAAATGCACCAGTTTAAGACTAAGACTAAATTGTCCTTTGCCACAGTAATTGAGGGAAAACTGAAGCAGTGTATTTTTCCATGTGAAGCATATTACTCATTCTAAGAAAAAAGCAATTTGTCAGGCTGCTTCATACAGATATAGGTGGGCCTAATGGGCCAAATTTTGCATTTAGTTGCCTTTCAAGAGAAGCAGAATGGATAGCTTAGCGCTTTTCTTAAAGAGCTCAGTCATTTCACATGTTTTAGCTGAAAAAATAACAAATGGAGGTTTAGGCAGCAGGAAAACACAGAAATCTATCCAGCTGTTTTGGAAAGGGCTTTTCTTTCTAAAATTGCCCAGAAATCACCCTTTATTTAAAAATACCGGAAGTGCTAACTCTGAAGCCTCTGATGCGCTCCTCGTTTCATTGCTAGGTGGCTATTATGGGACCAGGAGTCCTTTCTACTGACTGTATAGGTCTCCAGCAATAGAAATTTGACATCTGTTTGATATTACTATTCCATTAGAAAATTAAGGCTTCATTCCTCTGGCTTTTTTTTTGTGAGCTCTGACACATTCCACTTCAGTGACAAATGTCTCTTGGGCCAGCAGTGATCTGACAGGGTGGGAGGTACTCCTGCAGAGGAACTGACAAATGGCTTCCCTGAGAAGTTGAATTACCCTTAGGAAGTACACAGAATTTCTGTATGAACATCAAAGTGAAAAGGAAACCCCCAGTTGCATGGGATTTGTGGCAACCCAAAAGGTTCCTCCTCACAAAACTGAATTTGCATGTGACATTACAGACTTACATAAGAGATCACAGCAGCTCATATTCACAGGTTTCCTCATAAGTGGAAGCAGCATGTTCTTGACCTTCTGAACAATTTCTGCTTCCTTTTGTAACAGAAGCAAGAGAGCTCCTACTGGGTCGAATCCATTCATTCCAGTGGAAATTTGAGACCAAATGAACCTGTTTTATATGAGTTTGCCAAACCCAGGCTGATAGCAGGATTATTCACCATCCCAGAGTTCACAGAGGATCACACTTCAACAATGCTTTTAAATATGCTGGTGGTCAGGATGATAATATAGGGTAATGGTTCCTTTCACTCAAGGATCTCCAAATACTTTACAGATGTGAAATGAGAAGTGAGAAGCAGAATTTCCCAGCCCCACTTTGTTGAGAACTTTGGGGGGGCTTACTGTGTTCAAGCAATTCATCCTGGCCAGGGGAAATAGAAAAGCTGTGACAGAGGCCCCAGGAACTTGATTCCCAGTACTTGGATGAAAGCATTAGACATGACATCACCTCCTCACAAGATAAGAGTTCATTGTTTCATGGTCTTCTCCCTTCAGTGAAGAGATTAGTTCATGTAAACTAAACACAGGAAAATAACATCCAATCCTTCCTCTCCAAGCACAAGCACAGAAAAGGCAAATTGTCTTTCTGGCCCTTTCACTGACATCACAGGAATAGTAGGTGCAATCAGCTTTGCATTGGACACCACAAGCATAAATCTCAGAGCCAAATTTATGATGGCTGAGACCATCATCTGTGTTCTCATTCTATTGTTCCCTTTCTATCATCAACACCTACACTGCAACACCCTTGTGGTCTTCAGGCCAGAAGGAAGTGGGATAGTTTCCTTGAAGGATTTATTAGTGACTACAATCAAAACAAACAGAAAACCTACAAATCAACCCTGATGACTCTTAAATCTTTTATACTTGCAGAGTCTATTGTGATTTCCTAGTTGTGTTTTCTAGGCTCTTAGAAATTTTTCCCACTAGATAACCCACAAGCGTCTAAAGTAAGACTGCACTGTAATCAAATGGCATTTCAGTCAAGCTTTTTATTCAGAAATAAAGAAGAACAAACAAGAGAACAAACAAGGAATTCTCCTCTCTGCAGTCACCTGTAGGTATTTTTAATCCAACAGGCAAAGGCAGTGTTGTTGTGTTCATATTCACAAATACAGGGGCCATAGCAAATATCTTCACACAGTAAGTGGGCAATCGCAGCTGGGCAAGTTGATGCACTGGCCAGCTGTCACATGGCACATGTCTACACCATGCTGCTGAACAGCAGAGGAGAGGCTCCTGCCTAACACAGCACTGGATGTGCTCAGGGTGCACCAGATGCTCAACTCTCCATGATGCACTCACCCTCCTCAAAATTTGGTTTGTCAGTTGTGACTGAACGGTCCTCTGCATTTCTGCCCCTATTTCCTACATCCCTCCAGCCACAGCCAGCTCGGCAGTCAGACTGTGTGTAAAGATGTGCTTCTCAGTGGATGGGTAGGTGCTTTCATCAGACACTGGTCACAGTGATTCCTACCTCTAAGCAGACACGCTGAACTGCATGCTGATGACACATGTACCACCCACTCCCTTCCATTTGTGCAGGAATACACACACTCCAGCAGCCAGCTGGAGACACAGACAGAAGGAAGATCAAACATAGGTCCTTCAGGTGTGAAGAAAAGCCCATAGGACATACAGACAGGCAGCAGCCTCGTAATCAGGCACAGACTGCAGCTCTCTGCTGCTCCTTATCAATACCACCTGCTGCTTTAGGGAAGGCAAAAAAAGCTGCTTAGAGGCTTGGAGCTTTCCAAATATTAATCTTTTTTTCTTAACAGTTGTCCCTCACTTTCTTTCATATGGTAACCTCTCCATATAGTCATGGAGATTTTAATACATTTTCTTTTATTTTTCAGAGGAGGTCCACATACAGGGCTGAGGCGGTGGTTCTGCCCTTCCCAAATTAAACTCTGTGGTACATCAGAGACCCTCTATCTCAGTTAGTGAGTAAGAATGGAAATATGCAGTTGGTCTGTCCCACCACTAAAAGGCCAATGCATGCAATCCTGGCCTTCTCACTCCACAGACTTAAGTGGCAGCAGGGAAGTTCCTATTTTAGACAAAGCAATAGACAGGCAGTCTGCACACTCCACACTGTGTGAAGGAACGCACCATTTCCATTTAGATGATTTCCTTCACAACGGTGAGAGCTAGAAACTTCCTTTATAAAATGTAAACAACCCCAAGTTTAGGTTCTGACTATGCTGAATGAGACTCATAAATGCATGATGGAGGCCAGATACAGCCCACAGGACATATGTTTGACACCTCTGGCCTATAGGGACAGGAAATGGTTATAAATAGTCAGTCCCATTTCAGTTCTCTGAAGACAAATATTTTTGACACAGAGTGCTCAAGCACAAAGAGTCATTTGCAGACCACCCAGGAGACTTGCACTGAAATGACCTTCTTCTGCTTGGATGATCAATTATACTAATGTTTATTTCACGAGTTGCAACATTTGCTCTTAAATGGAAGCAGCCCAGAGGAGCCATGTATATAACCCCACTTACTTGTCGGTAACTGCCTGCATAAACTCATCAATCAGTTCGTCGTACTGTTTCCCACGAACCCTCTTGTGTTTCAGTCCAATATAGAGTGGATCACTCAGGAGAGCCTAGGACACAAAGCAATTCTGTTGACATCTTCTCTTCCACGGATGTATGGAGATTTATGTCCCAGCCTACCAACAATGTTTGTCTGATGTGGTCATATTAATTTTACTTACTATGCAGTGAAGGCCAGCTCACACCTTTCTTCCCAAGCAGAAAGTGTTTCCATAAGAAGCTACGGATTATCTTTTCGTGTAAATAAAGTCGGAGGGATATGACACTTCTTGACTGCCATAGGAAATGCACCCCTAGAACAGTTCTACCAAAGGCTCTCTGTCAAGGTGCCTCACTCCCAGTGAATAAAACTGACCTTGTGTGGGGAATGTTAACTGTGGATTCAGTTCTTGATTTTGCTCTGAGGTTACCAGGAAAGTTGACCATAAGCAGTGCTTTGAGCAATGAAGATCACCTCAAGTAACTTGAAATTACATGTGTTGTTTAGGCCTTTAAAGTGACAGCCCAGAGTTGACCAGAATCAGTGATCAG
>JAWWLV010000001.1:34343501-34405282 GCA_035041135.1 Platyrinchus mystaceus
CTCAAGTAACTTGAAATTACATGTGTTGTTTAGGCCTTTAAAGTGACAGCCCAGAGTTGACCAGAATCAGTGATCAGCTACCAAAATGTTCCCAAGACCTGCACCTACCTAGCACTCACCTCAGTTATCTGGTAGGCATCAAGGAAAGGTATTTTCATACAACAGATAAATTTACATTTTGGCTCCTAATAGGACCATAAAGACAGGCCATTCCTTCAACCAATCCAGCAGGTGTTGAATCAGGACCCATAAGCCACCTAAAAAGGACTGGGTCAGCATGGAAATAGCATACACTGGGGGAAAATTACAGGACAAACAGTGGCAGGAGACAGGTGGGCCAACATTTCTGTGAGTCACTGCAAAGCAACTCTACTTCCCATCCAATTTCAGGAACTGAACCATCCACATGAGATGGGTATGAGCCATCTCAAGCCTACTGTCCTGCAGCCATATGGCTGTAAGTATTGGCAGGTATGCTAATATCAGATCTGTTTTTACAGCCACAGCTGTTTTCCCTTAGAAGGAAAGATGAAATAGGTTTTCCTTTGAGTTTGATATATTAGCTCTTCAGGGCCATGGAACAGAAGGGAAACCCACTTGCATTTCTTCACTGATTGCTCCTACAGTACCATGTGCTCTGGGGCCTGTTCATGGAGTACAAAATTCTCCTACAGACAAAATTCCCCCACAGACAAGCTGAGAAATGCCAAGCTCAGCAAAAAGATTGATTTGCTGAAAGCATATACAACGTATTATGGACTGTCAGAAAAACAAACTGGTAACTGATGCTAAAAATATAATACAAATGCTGTACTTACTGTGTTCTACCTGAGGTTCCTATGTTAGTAACATGGTCACCCCTGGCTCACCAGAAATTAATAGGCAGGGATGAACAGGATGAACGCCTATAAGAGGTGTCATATTTATGCACTGATAAAGGAGTTTATTTGTGGGGCAGGATGGTCTAGGATGTGCTTTGGGTTCAGTTAATCTGTGTTTATGTACACAAAAAAGCCATTAAATAAATAAACAAATTATTTATATTGTGAGGAAATATATTGTTCATATTGTTGGAAAAAAAGCAGCTTCCATATCCTAATCTCAGATGCGGAAATCACCTCAACAGAGAAGTTCCTAGACACAAAAGTCACATCTGATCTTGGGTGGAACAAAAGTTCCCAACACTGACTCTGTGAATCCCTTTTTCTGATGCCATCTGACCCTTGGAGAGGCCTAAAAATCATTGGTGCCACTTTGGATTTTAGTGTCTCGTGGATGCTGAGATAGAAACAGATGGTCATACACGATCAGAAGCTTCCCTTGGGAAGGGAAGCACTTTCACCCAGCTCCCTCTGGGGGGAAACTCCAGCTGGCAGGGCTCAGAGCATGCTAGCACTGGTGGTGTGCAGAACAGCACGGAGGAGAAGGAAGAGATGGAAGACCCAAAGTCAAGTACAATGCTCTACTGATGGGAGACTCCAAAAAGTGAGAGACTGGGACTTAATTTCTGCTTTAGCCTCAGAGGGTCCAAGATCAGATTTCCCCCTTTTCAAGAAAGACCACAGATCAGGCTGAGATGAGGACAACCTATATTCCATAAGTGCATGACAGGCCACTATGCTAAAGGGGTAACATCAGGAAGGAATTAAAGCTCTTATACACCAGACTTGTTATGCCTCTCAAGAAACCTGTGTTTGGTTTACTTGGGGTCATGTGAGGCACAAGTAAATTCTACAAAAATGGACAAACCAGGCCATCACAGATAGCTATAGGATATTAATTTTAAAAAAGACATCCTCACAGATGTCCACTCTGGCATTGCTAAAATGTTTAACTTTGGCCTTTCTGAGCCAGAGTCATAAGGCAAAAATCTGCTAACAGATGGAGTCTTCTTGCTTGGTTATCATGTGCAGTAATATGTGCAATCTGACGAAACAGTGAAATTAATCATTCTCAAACCACTCACCAGGGATTCTCCATTTCTGGAATATAGTCACCTCTACACAGACATGAATATCTGCCTGTTTACTCACAGTTACCAGAGAAAGAATAAATCCAGAATTTCCTGTAAAAAGCCTATCAACTTACCTTGCCATGCTGAAAGATGGAGCTGACCCTTCAGCTCCAACTGGTAACACACTGAGTCTTCTCACTGGGGGACCTTGAGTCTATTTAGTGTTTATTTCAGTTCCTCATAAAAGTTTCTCATGCCTTAAACAGGAATTAGACCTTCCCACTTCCCTGCAGTGCTGGTCTAGCCATTGTCTCATCTTGGATGTCTCCGGCTTTGCCTCCACAGTTAGGGAACTGGACTCAATTAAGCATTAATATCAATTCTTTCTCCCCCCATTGCAGATTTATGAAAAACTGTCTTACCTCATTGTCTGTACCAACATCAAGCAGGACAGGGAGACACTGTTGTGGGTGAACTCCACCACAAGCTGTGTACAAAGCAAGCTTCCCAACTGGGATACCCATGCCATAACTTCCTAGATCTCCTAAACCAAGAATCCTCTCTCCATCTGTCACCACGATAGCCTATGAGGATCAAAAAAGACTGTTATATGGCATTGCCAAGGCTTTAGAAGCAAAACCAGCTCAACTGTTTTCACACTAATGCCATTTGCAAATGCATTGCACGGTGGGTATGTGCTCCTTCTACATGACACATGTTAATTAGCTGTTAGTGACAGTTCATTTCTGGGGGTAGAGAAAATGTGGTTGACGGGTAGCTGCTCACAGTGTGAGAGAGCAGCAGCTTGGCTGGCCAACACTTCAATTTGCTTGTAGCAGAGCCCAACCAGCATGGCTTTTTGTGCATCCTCAGCTGTGCAAGGAAGCTTCACAAAAGAGATCTGGCCTTGATTTTTTCATCTCTTGTTCTAGGAGAAAAAAGTGTTTGGTGCTTATGAACTGCATCTGTGGAAGAAACAGGCTCATGTCTTCACACAGTTGTAGAGTAGCTGTGGAGTAGCCAACATCAGATAAACAAAACAGAACTCATTGTAACTGAGTCCCTTTGCCTCTGGTCTCCTTGACTGTGAGACAGACAGACATGGGCAGCATCATGGACTGCAGAGGAGCTCCCACAATATGTATTAGGTATTAGGTCTTTTTTCCCCATCCAGCTGGGAGTTAACAATTGCCATTTAACTTTTTGTGCAACTGATTTTATGCATTTCAGCAATACTGTATGGTGCTATGTCACCAAAAGCTCTGATACATAATCTTGGGTTTTTCTTGTTATCATATAGTTTCTTTGTGACAAGAAGGGAGATAAAAGTCTGCTTAATGCTGCCCAAATTAGAAGCCTAAAATTGAGCTGTTCAGGCCACACTGTACACTTAGACATTAGGAAGCAAATGACCAAGCCAATCTTACTAAACTTTCCAATTTTTAAGTTCACTACTCCATTTGCTGGTTTTGTCCCAGGGTCAGGAACTCTTGGGGTAGTTCTGAAATCCAATAAGTATAGGAATATATTGGGAGTCCAGTCCCACTGTTGGAGAAAAGCTGTAAATACAATAATGAACTTCAACTTTCAGCACTGTCCCAGCAGCTCAGGTAACAGAGTGCTCATATCAAATGGTTTATCAGACTGAGGGGGACTCAAGTGCACAGCTTAGGTTGGATTTCAAAGGAGAAGACTGCAAAGAAGTTCTTTATTTGCTGATCTGCAAAGTTAAGGCTAAACTTGAACTTGGGACACAGACGTATGTGCTTTAGTGAGAAATACGAGAATTGGACATTAGAAACTATCTCAACAGATGTACTTCCTTGGGCAGTGGGGCGTTAATAAAGATGCATTGGTTCACTGCTGTGATGGAGGAGCATTTTATTGTTTAGGAATGGAATAAACCTCTTGCTGCACTTTCTGATTTCAGGAAGAATCATACTAGTCTGTTTCAGTGTCCTTTCTTATTCAACATAAACTGTACACACATCCCATCCATTTTTGAACATTTTTCTATTTTCTTTTCCTTCTGAGTCAATATGAAGTGTTAGCAATGAGAAAGTCTCTTTTGGGGTGGGCTCCATCTGGTTTTGGGTGTGCACTCACTTTACCACACCCAGAGGATGCAATTGGGACTAAAAGGCAGTAATGGGAATAGGAAGCAGCAAGCAAGTGCACTGCTACAGGTTTATCCTGAAATTATTTGGAGTTAATATTCAAACTATGAAGAGAATATTAAAAAAAAATAAATTAATGAATCAAAGTATTTCTCTGGAGCACCAATCCCCATGGTAGGATTCATTTGCTATCCTGGAAGAGACACAAACCCCTCACATTCCTACATAAGTATGTCCAGAAATGTCTTGCTTGCTCTGATTCTGGCACTATGATTCTTTTGGGGCAGTCCAGATTTGACAGGAGGGGTGAAGGCAGGGCTCATTAGAGCTTGGCTAGGCTTTGCTATTCTAAGCAGAGCACCAGTACCCTTCCAACCCTTCCAGGCAAGAAGATCCAGGACTGTGGCCCAGATTCCTCTCTTCTACAGTGAATACTGTTGCCATGAAACTCTAATGAGCCAGAAAGCAAAATGTGGGCAGCATCTCCAGGTATTTCTACGCAGTCTTTAATGGAAGTTACAGGTGGTGGTGTTCAGCCTTTTCAAAAAAACTGAGTCCCTCCAGGGACTTAGGTGCAGTCCAGGTGCCTCCCTACTTAGCTCAAAATCTCGAGTGTTTCAGTGCCTACCAGTTCAAGCATGGACAAGTGTGTGCACAAACATACAGGGAACCCTGTGGTCCATAACAGCAATACTGATAAAATTAGCTGCCTGTGTAGTCTGGCAAATCTGGAAAGCAGATAGTCTGAATCTCTTTCATGCATCACTGCCTTTCCTATTGGTCTGTTTTTGGTGTCAGAGAGGGCTCTTTCAACAACAGTCTCTAATCTTTCTGTGCCAGTTTCCCCATCTGCAAAAACATGTCTATTAGCCATAATGAGTTCTGCTCACAGTCCTGAGTTGGAAACAAATGGAAATACTGAGATCTTTGGACAGAGCAAGGACAAAATACCTAGCTTGCATCAGTTCTCCATGGTTCCAAAGACAAAGTTATATGAATGCGATCACTTTTTCTGAAAACATGTTAAATTTCTTTTTTTTTCCCTTTAGAAGTGGAAAATGCTTGCAAGATTTTCTCAGCTGCCAAACTTTTGTTTCTGAAAGAAGCAGATGACTGATAGGGGACCAAAGCTCTGTCAATAGCCGGGGAAATTCCCAGGCACATGTTCTTTCGTACTGATAGAATAAGCTGAGGTGACTGGCAAGACCTGCTTAAAGTGTTGACTTTATTTCATGCCAGGGACTTGCCCAGCCCTGAGCTCTAGTGAAAAACACTTCAAAAGAATACATTTTGGGTGGGGTGTCAGTAATATTTTCAGCTGCTGGATATCAAATATGATTTGCAGAGTTGCCAGTGTTCTTGATGCTGCATGACTCACTGGATTTGGGAAGGAGTCCTACAAGCATTGGTTAGAGATATCTTAAAGAGCTTTGGTACATCTGACAAGTTACAAGTTAGTTAGCCACACAATTCTTCAACATATGCATCTAATTTTTTCACTAGGACCTCTATTCTGCACAAATTTATTATCATGCCTATTTTTTTGATCTTGATAGCAAGATCCTGCTACCTTTGAAAAAGTTGTTCTTGACTGCATACACACATGACAAGCATCTCTGAAGTCCTAACTGGACTAGAAACTGAAGCTCAACTGAAGTTCAGCCTGAGAATTCTCTGAGGAAGGGAATAATTCTTTGCTTGTCCTTTTAAATAGCCAATTCTGAAAATGATGCCAAGCAGTTACATTAAAAACCCCATTTTGCATCCAACTCCCTGTAATTTCCCAGTCCACAGAAGGCATGACACATACCTTAATATTTTCTTCAGGCCAAGAGTTTAGCATTGTTGCAATATGGCCTCTGTCATGGATGGTGATAAATAATCCCCTAAGAAAGAAAAAAAAAAGAAAGAAGAAAAATAAGTCTTGTAATAAAATTAATAACTCCAAGATGAAATAAAGCAGGTGAACTTGAAAATGCAGGGAAATGAGCTGCTGAGCACAAAACCAGGCAACTCTCTGCATTTAACCCTTGTGAAACATCTTTGCTTTGGGAGCAAACTCTGCTGTAGTGCAGAAGGGTCTTCTAGTTAAACCAGTTATGATAATAAGCACAGGGGAGGCTGCTGGTTTTGCCATATGCGTTGTTACACGTTCTTTCCTGAGGAGCTTATAGCTGGCCATTCAAACAGTGAAAGCATGATCCTTCTCACACAGTGGGTATAGCTACTGCAGAGCTAGAGATTTTGGGTCCCTCTCTAGTCAACAGAACTCCAGTTGGATCCAACTGGATCAACACTTGCCATGGCATTTGCCTAGATGAAGCCAAACCTGCTCTTGCAACACTGTTGCTATATTTTTCATTAATAATTGATCCCAGTTTTTGACACTGACCAAATGAAAACCATGAAAAATTAGGAGAAGTGAAGCAGAAAATTAAATGTTTGGATGTTACTTCAGTATGAACTGTTTACACGGACAACAGCATACCTGATTGCATTAAGGGTAATCACTTCTCAGCACAGAGGTCTCCAAGGTTTAACCAAAAATGCCTTCTTTTTAATAAAATTAGGAGCTGAAAGAGATCATTCTTGAAACAGGTTTTAGACTTGTGGCTTATTTTTTTGCATCTTTGCTGTTGTTACCAAAAATGGTAACCTTAGCAGGGATTCTTCCAATACCCAGGACAGCATTATTTACATTGACTGATCTCTGCTCTGATATTTTGGGATTTTTTTTTGCAGTTCCTTTTAGGCTGCTCTAACTCCAAAAGAAGCAATCTCCTCCATACCTGTCTCAGGGAAAATTCCTTACACTGCTCACAGTGTTGTCTAATCAGCACAGATCAAGGGCTCTAACTTGAGGACTCCCCTTGGCAGGAGGAGACACCCATTTTTCTTGCCTTGTTATGTACTCACAAAAGCAGGAGCTGTGCCAGTGACTAGTAACAGTTGGAACAACACAGAGATGCATTTTTGCTGCTTACATCTGTCAACTATTGCTCAGCCCCAGAAAGTTCATATCTGGTCACAATTTGGGGTTCTAATGTGAAATATTAGGTAAAAGAACCTTGAAAACAACCTCCATTGTAAGTCCATAAGAGTGATGGATAATCAAACATAATTGGGCTACTCACTCTGGCAAGGGCTTATCTCACATGACTCTTTTAGGGGGCAGATATCTTCCCACAGTCAACTGAGGGATTCCTAATGAAAATGCCCTTTACTTCCAAAAGAAGAAAAATAAAAGTGCTGACTTCAACACTGATCAAGTCACAATCACACAGACAGATCAGAAAGGCAAAAAAGGGAAAGTAATGGTTCATTTATTCAGCATATTTCTTTAACACTGTGCCAGTAACCAATGAACTAATCACATACACATGGCCTGTCTCAAAGGCAGTATTCACAGATGTCAATCTTCATAAAAAGGGAGTACTGTACTGCTGCCATCTACGTTTAGAAAGTAGTTATTAACTAGGAATGAAAAGTAAAAATTAGAAACAACATTGCAGATAATTCAAGTTGTGATATGCTTTTAAAAAGAATGGTATTGTTTTAAGGCAACATCTTTTATAAATAATAAAGACACTTATTACCTAAGTGTCTAGCCATATGCCTCATATATTCACATCTCTTCAGTGCTGATGGGAGTTCACCATTTCTTTATCCTTTGAAAGGCATCCTGTGCTCACAGCAGAAGCTGAACCCAATTGTCCACCCACTGCTGGTCCTGTGGCTCAACGGAACGGAGAGCTGTTTCATACAAAGAGGAGAGGGCAGATACCCACGGCCCTCTGACTCTGACCTTGTATGAGGAGGGCAGCGGGCTGCCCTCCAATCCCTGTTCCAGATATGCCAGTAGAGAGAGTTCAGCCTGGGTCTTCCAAAATCTGATGACTGCTCTCACTATACTCCTTGGGACTCTCACAGCTGTCATTGGATTGGCTTGGCTTAGATAGCCAGGCTGCTGACTGAGAGCCAAGCACAGATAGACACCCCTCTCAGAATTTGCGTTCCCTTCCTTAATATTATGTATTTGATGTTAATTGCTCCTTACTTTCCCTCAGGCAAAATCAGATGGCTTAATTTGGATTAACAATTAACACCCTAATGACACTACCAGCTTTGAAAGGGAATCTTTCAGGAGCAGAAATGGTGAACCATCTGGGGAAAGTGACCTCTCACTGACACTTCCACATCAGGAAGTGGGCACATACCTCTAAGCAAGCCTCTTATTTCACTAATGCTGAATCCAAGAGCCAAGGGCCCAGTTTCAATAAAACACAAAAGTTTCTAATGCGTTTATAGGCATCCAGCTGAAGCACATTCCTGAACCTGGTTGAGGCTCTGTGGACTCCCATTAGGTGTTCAAGCATTCCGAAGGGGATCCTGGTAGTGGTGAGCTGGAAGTCCCTTTGCAGAATGAGTATGCAGTGACCAACTCTGACAAGGAGTTGAGCGATTTTTTCAGTGTTTTTAAGATGCAAAGGGAAGCAGACACAGACTTTAGAGTCAGGGGTCACAGGTATGTTCTCCTTTTGTATGATCTCCAGGAGAGTGGTGCTTTCCCTCCTGACAACAACTGTTACCCATAGAGATGAGCTGGCCAACTTGTTAAAATAACATGCCTCAAACTGGTGGAGGGTTAATCTTTCCTAAAATCCCTTCTGCAAGGCAGGCAGAAGGAACAGACAAGCTCCACAAACTTAACTCAGCAAAAGCTTTTCTGATGACTGAACAGGGAAGAGTAGCAGCCAGGTTTCTCTCAAAGATACACAGATTCTTTATTACGAGGGTGGTGAGGCACTGGAACAAGTTTCCCATCCCTGATGCCCCATCTCTGCAGGTGTTCAAGGCCAGGCTGGATGTCCTTGAGTAAGTTGGTCTAGTGGAAGGTGTCCCTGCCCATGGCAGGGGGCTTGGACTAAATATTCCCTAACATCCTTTCCAACCCAAATGATTCTAGGATTCTCTGATTATAGGAGAGGTAACAGGAGCAAAAGCTTACTTGTGCCTTCGAGAACAGCAAGGTAGAGCTCTGAATACTAGGGGGAACAGGTTGGTCTATGTGGACCTGTAGTAAATAAGAAACATCCAAGTGGCAACAAAATGAATTAATTTGATTTTTCTGCAGAAAAGATGCACCCTAAGCATTCTGAAAGAGGAATGAATCCTCAGCAACAGATTCTGCCTTTATCATCTTGCCTTCTTCATCTCTCTTGGGATCGAAGTTGATAAATTGCTTCAAAGAAACAAAAAGAAATGAAGCAGTTTTCCTTTAGTCTCCTTGCGCCTCAGTAACAAGGAATCAATTAAAATAAAATGTTAAAAATATAAGTAATTTTGATCAAGTCATGTAACATGGGCGTTGTGTGGGGTAGAGACACAATCTGTTTTTCCACACCAGAAAACTCACCTGTGCCCAGGAACCTGCCATTCTACATGGGTTCAATCATGCATGGGGACAAAAATACAAGAAATAGAGCTTAGTAAAAATTAGCTGCCCCAGCAAGCCAGAATGTAGACACTGTGTCACTATTTCTGGTTAAATAGTAACCTTCAGAGAGCTGTTAGCTTCGCGGGGGTGATTGAGAGTGGGGAGTGCTTCAATCTGCATTCATTAGGGTTTCAGAGCTGCAGTCTCATATTCAGTCCATCAACATCACAGATTTCACTACATCTGTTAAGGTGGAGGTCAGACTAGATTATATTGTGCTACTGAGCATGTCTGTAAGTGTCCAGGAAACTTCAAGGAGAGTTACAGCTTCTTAATTTGTCACTGAGGCGCTATTTCTGTGTGGATGTCACGAAGTCCAGTCAAGCTGCCCAAACTAGCCTGCGGGATCCATCAAACTGCAGGTCACTGCAGAATCCATCGAAGGGCTTGAGTATGTTCACCCACACTATACAAGACCTTTTCTCATCCCTAAGCCATGAGGGACATCATCTTTTTTTTTTCTGGCATTGCATTGACTGTCTTCCATCATGGAAATACTCCAGGAATACTAAAGCTACACAATGTACCATGTAAGCCGTGGGAAGAATCCTGCTCTGGTCCTCATTACTGATTAGATCTTGTCCATCCTGATGGCCTTCTGAAAGTCTCACAATGAAGACAATCCCTTAACTGTAAGGCTTATTTTAGAAAGAGTTCGGAGACAAGGAAAACATGGCACATTTGATGGCCAAGGAAGTGGTGCTAGATACTGGTGATACCTTTTTAGAATAACATTCATATTTTTTAATAAGGACATGTAGCGATAGGATAAGGGATAATGGTTTCAAACTGAGAGAGTGCAGGTTTAGATTAGATATTAGAAAGAAATTCGTTACTGGGAGGGCAGTGAGGCACTGGAACAGTTTGCCCAGAGAGTCTGGGGACTCCCCATTCCTGGAAGTGTTCAAGGCCAGGTTGGATGGGGCTTTGAGCAACCTAATCTAGTGAAGGGTGTCCTCATCTATGGAAGGGGGGTTGGAACTAGATGATCTTTAAGGTCCCTCCCAACTCAAACCATTCCATTATTCTATGATTTTTTTAGACATTTGGGAAGGAATTAAACATCTCAGATATTAGGAAACAGAATTATTCTTTAATCCTTTCATTCAATAAGCAGTTACTTCTTTAAAAAGGCTAAATAGTGTGCACCAGATATTCCTGGTTAGCAATGCTGACCTGTGAGCTACCTCCCATTAGAAAAAAACAGTGGAGCCAGCAGTGATATCTCTAAAGCACTATTGTTTATTTACAGGGAATGTTCATTTCCCAAAGCACAGAGGGGAGTGAAAAACATTATGCAACTTCTTTCCTCACAGATACAAATCTCTCCTCACTTCTCTCCTATCCAAAAGTTTCCCTCCCTCTCCTAATAGCATTTCCTTGGCAATTACCAGTGCTCGTGTGGCTGTGTTTGCAATCCTCCTGGTGTGGTCTTGCCTCACTTTTCTAGTCCACTGCTGCCCTTAACACGAAATCAAACAGAAATTCAGTGCAACCAAATGCAATCAATGCCTTTGCTTTATCAAGCTCCATAAAGTATTTGGCTAATGCTATGCTCTTCGTCCAGTCTTGGCCTGTGCTGTGGATTTGGACAGCACTTCTGTAACTTCAGTTACCTATTTATAACTACACAACTAATGGCCTCTTTACACTTACCATATAGGCATGTAAGTCAGCAATTATACCTACCAACTTTACATCACACTGGTCAAGAGCCATAAAAGAGCAGAACAGATGACGGCACTGGACCACTGATATGTACAGTAGCATGAAGCAAAAGGATGCCACTCTTTGCTTCACACAAACTTCCCTTAATAGCTGAGATAGAAAATGACTGTATATTTATGTCCCTGTGGAGGAAAAGAGATATCACTAGAAGGATCTCAAAATCTCCTAAGATGACAGGAGTTTAAAAACACAATCCTCCCAAATCAACTACTGCAGCTTCATCCTTCTTTTCCTTGCTTGCTCCTCCAAAAGGACTTTTCCCTGGAGAAAGAGATACTTCCTCAGTAAGAAGGAATGTATTTGCAGTATTATTCAATATTTACTCACACTGCAATGGTCAGGCTTGCTCAGGGATTGGTATATAGCATGATGAACACAAATAAACCTCAACTGCAAATTCCATTTTCTTTTTGCTCAGCAATCAGTCCATTGTTTATTGCATCTCAGAAAAGAGGAGTCTTCGTTAATGGGCTGTCAGGCTTTGCCTTCCGTAATTACTTGCTCCTGAGAAGAGGAACTGATGAAGGGAAGCAGATTAAACTAGTAGCTAAGGTCCCTAATTCTCCAGATACTCACATGCTGCTTCTCATTCAGCCATCAAATGGTCCTTCCAAGGAATCTGGCTCCTTGTGTGTGTGCTGCCATACCAATGTGTAGTGAATTGCAAGACGAGACCATGAATATGGCAACAAAACTCAGGCTTTGCTTCATTTACTTAATTTTTTTGGTACTTTTTAACTTCTAGTCGGGTGCTACGAGGGGAACTTGCTCCATAAGTGAGAAGATGATAAAAACTATCAGGTGAGTTAGCATTTAAGGAAGTGCACATATTCCCAATACTTGTATCAGACAAGCAGGCATCATGAGTCAGTGTTTTCATCTGGATAGGAATGGCTCATTCTCAGAACAAAAATGTTCAGGACAAAGGTCAAGCGTCTCCTCTTGCAATCTCAAGGTGATGAAATTCTGCCCACATAAAAGTCCTTGAGTGTTTCAGCTTAATTGGAATTGGACTTCCCTTAGATGACATAGGAAGTTGATGGGAAACCATGACTTAAAAAAGCAACAAACAAAAGAGATGACTTAGATCCTTTCTAGCATCACAGCCTGCACCAGGCTGCTGTTGAAAAGCCATAAAAAAGTTGTGAGACAGCAGTCAGAAACCTACAGTGAGATATAAGGTTGGACAGAAAACAGTTCTGACAGGCATGGTACAAGCTGGCCTGCAGTGATCACAGCCATTGCCTTATAGAAAGGCATGATGCTCTTGGAAAATCTTGAGCAAGACTGTTTCAGAGCAACATTGAAATTCACGTGTCAAAATTATTTTCATACTCAGGAAATTAAGAAACAAGTTGGCTTGCTGCTGTGGAAGGATGCTGACTGCTGCTGCACGCCACTGTGCTCTTTGCAGTTTGGCTGAATTATGCCCCAAGCCCAACTGACTGGTAGGTATTTTGGCTGTCCAAGGGTGCAAAAGGGACACACGCGAGGGAGGGATCAGCTGATGGACTTGGCTTTTATTGCACACTAACCACAGAAGACTCTCACTGCTGCACCAGAGAACAGGCTGGAGAACCCTCTCTGGATTACAGGTCAGCCTGTGCTAGAGGTATAATAAAATGTGCTTACAGTAAAGCCCTATATTTGGGTTTATTTATTTACACTTTCAAAAATCATACACAAAAGTGACAGGTTGCACAATATGAGTCTTTTAGAGACATTTCCACCAGCTGCACCCCCACTGTTGATTTTTTTTTTGGTTCTGGTCTCTGCCAGAGCAGGACAAAAGGCTTCAGAATAACAAAATAAACTTTGAAATTGCTTGGCTGTTTTAGGGAGCTTGAGATTACAAATGCCTGTGGGCTACAGGCTTTGGAGAGACAGTATGTGCTAGCATGCACTGATTTGTCTAAATACAGTACAATTAATCATCAGATTGGACAAAATCTCTGTGGTGATTCATCAGCTATATTTTGCAGATTTGTTTATAATAAAAGCCAAGAACTTTTCGTTGTTTTAGATAATTTTTTTTGTAAATTGTAGGATGTTGAACAGTACCCTGAGGTACTGATGAAAAAATAATAGAAACCAAGCACAATCAACTATTAATGAAATCTGTACAGAGATTTATAAGGCAATATATCTATAATTTAAGTACACTAAGAGATTTAATTTCAAATGATCTGCAAGGTGAATGATTGCATTACTACTGTAAATGTCCTTAATGTTTTCATCATACATTTTAGGCAGGAAACCCAAAATTCATTTCATTCACCAGTGTGAAATCCAGAAGATGCGGGCTTCAAGGTACAATAATGAAAGATACATTATCCACACAAACCCCAAAAACCTACAGGGGAAAATATCCATGATTCCAAGGGTCAGCAAGCTGCTAAGCTGTGGGAAACTGCCAAAGAACAGGTAGATTTGAATGAGCACATAAGAGCGATTGCACCCAAACGCAGACAGCAGTGCACACAGGCTTCAGTGCAAGCTGTAGTCCTCCCTTCTGCTTTGCTATAGTCCAACCCTTGCCACGGCAGATCAGAGCCTAAAACAAAGCTTTTGGATCTATCTCCTCATCTACCAGGTACTAATTTTAGTAGGGTTTTTTTTTTTTCCCCAGGAAAAGGTGATTATACAATAACCCTGTGTCCTCTCTCTCCTGCAGGCTCATTTCAACAAATTTATCAGAAAGGCAAAGGTCTCAAAGATGTTTGTTCCTACACCCTTTTATGAAAATTACTGTTGAGATAAAAAGACAAAGGGGTTCATGCCCCCACCACTCTGAGGAGGGGAACATAGACCTTCCTCTGATAATTATTCTGACATCTGGCCAAACAGAGAGCTTGTAGTACACCCCACATGTGCTGCTTCCCACCCAGTACCTACTCAGGCCTCACTAGCCCAGCCCTAGCAAAGCATCAGAGCTTTCCTGGGCTGCAGGAATAAGCAGAAGACAGAGAAAAGGAGGAAAAAGGTGACTGTAGAGGAAACCAAACAAAATAGGGAATGGTTATGGGGCAGGATCAAAAAGGTACAGAGAGGAAATCAGAGGGGACAGCAAAAAGAGCACTGAAAGCTGTGCTCACTGCTCCCTAAGGAATAGGTGAGGGAAGGGGAGAAGCACAAACTGGTATGGGTGGCTATGATGCAGCACTGGTGAATATGGAAAAGGGATGAAGGAGATGTGGAAGGGAACATAAATATCAGAAATATGAAATGCTAGGGGACAGTGAACAGAAACCAGAAGGAATCTTGGATTTATTGGTTCTGCTAGTCAGGAAACAGCCTAAAGAATAAATAGTCCTTTCTTCCTCTCAGGGCAGAGTTGATGGAGAAAGACCAGCTCAGTAATCACTGTTATTGGTCATTATGCAGCAATCTCAAAATGCAGAGGGTTGGAATCATGTCCCCAGTGGAACTCTGCTATCCACATTCCAGCATTGAGGAAGGAGGCAAAGAGATTCCTGTTGCTCTTGGCTTGTCATGAGCTGCTTGTCCCTACTGTACTCTCAGGACTGCATTCTCTAGTTGAATCGGAGAACTGTCACGTCATAGCATAATTTAGATGTTAAATTCTCCCTGTATTTTAAAACTTAACAAACCGAATTTTTCCCGTGTCCTTTTCAGCAGTGGTGTTTCGATACTCATGTTTAGGAGGGCCTCTCAGAAGGTCTATTTACATAAGTACTGAGCTGCTGGAGCCAAGGGCTGGGTAAGAGCCAAGCAGGTTTGCAGCATGGAGTCTGACTCTGGCTTACCTTCAGCACCCAGAGCTCCCTTCTAGCTGATGTGCAGGAGGAAGAGGGAGAAACCAGACTGTCTTCTGTCACCCACACATAAATTTACAGATGCAGATGGATAAAGATCAAGCTTTGAGGTGAGACGTAAATTCCCACCGTCCAGGGATTCCAGCAACGAGCAAGTGTGGGCATTTCCCAAATTCAGTATCCTTTGCTGCATTTAAGCTCATCATGCTCAAGGGAATTGAAGCCCTTTGTTCAGAAACAACTTTAAGAATAGGAAAATCTGACTCAGCCTTGATTTTCCTCCGCCTTTTTCGAGGCTCAGCCCTAAAACTGTGTATTGAATCCTGGCAGTATCTCAGTAATTGGAAGATTACAGAGTTACAAAGAGAAACAAGCTAAGATGGTCAATTAGTGCTGTTGCTCAGTTGATGTTGAATAAGGAGCCCTTATCTGTTTTCACTGCTAAGCACATAATGTATTGTGTTTGACTTGATAGTACAGAGGTTAAGGTGGGATCAAAAATCCCTGAGAAGTTAAATGTGATTATATTTCCTTCCTGCACTGTGCAAATTCTTCCAAGACCCACACCTTCACTTTTAAAGTGCACTGCAGGGATCCCCAAGAATGAACACAGAAGTAGGACAAAGTCTGACAAAGAAAAGATTATTTTGACAATACCAGAGCAATCAGCTTTCAGATAAATTAAACTTGGCACACTTCTAACTTGGCACACTCAACTAATAAAAAAATCTAACTTTTGCCATAAATTGCAGCAAATACAGAAAATATCATCAGCTTTTAAAGGAAGTCTTCTACAATCATGTAATAGAATCGTAGGATTACAGAATGGTTTGGGCTGGAGGGACCTTAAACATCATCTAGATCAAACCCCCTTGCCATGGGCAAGGACACCTTCCACCATACCAGGCTGCTCAGAGCCCCATCCAACCTGGTCTTGAACATTCACAGGGATGGGGCATCCACAACTTCTCAGGGCAGCAGTGCCAGTGGCTCACTACTCTCACAGTCAAAAGCTTCTTATATCTAATCTAAACCTACCCTCTTTCATTTCAAAACCATTGCTCCTTATCCTATCACTCTTGTAGACAGTTACTCTCCTGCATTCTTGTAGACCCCTTTAGGTTACTCGAAGATGCTATAAGGTCTCCCTGGATCCTCCTCTTCTCCAGGATGAACAACTCTCTCAGACTGTCTTCATAGGAGAGGTACTCCATCCATCTGAGCATCTTTGTGGCCTCCTCTGGACTCTGTCCAACATCTTTATGATGGGGGACTCAGAGCTGGATGCAGCACTCAGATCAGAGAGGCAGAAACACCTCCCTCAACCTGCTGGCCATGCTGTTTTTGATGCAGCCCAGGACACGGCTGACTTTCTGGGCTGTGAGTGCACACTGCCAGGTCATATAATGGCTCTATCAACCCCCTCAAGTCCTTTTTGCCAGGGCTGTTCTCAATCCACTCTTTGCCCAGCCTGTTTTGGTGCTTGGGATAGCTCTGTCCCAGTGCAGGACTGTGCACTTGACCTTGCTGAACTTCCCGAGGCTCACGTGGGCCCAACTCTGTACTGATGTGTGTGACTTGACTTGTCAAAATGTTCAGACAACGTGCTTGTACACAGAGTTCTCCAGAAACAACACCCAAACACAGCAAAACCTAAGGAATATAAGAATTACAATGGTAAAGCACAGAAGCCCTCACTTGATGCAGACCTGTTGGGGAAGAATTTGGAAAATGCAAAGCAGCTCTTAAAGCAGCCCATCTCCTCTCTTTCAAAAACGGATGCCCTGTTACTAGAGCATAAAGGTGCAAGCTTGCTAGCTCTGACACAGCCATTACACAGCAACATGAGCTGCACCTCAGTCACCTTGCAGTGGCATATAAAAGTCAATATAAATTATATAATAAACATGTATAATTTATTAATATAAATGATACATGAACTAAACTGTTAAAAAGAGGATTACTCCTCATAAAAAATGTCGCCAAGTCACGAAGCACAGTCCACAGCTATTCCACAGCCCAATGGATACTGCTGTTCAAGGTTTTCATGACAGTCAGCATCATTTCCCCTCCAATTTACATCCTGGTATTCATTATTCTAAATAATTCTCCTCCCTCCTCCTTGTCTTTGGCATTTTTTGTTTGAGGTGGGGTTGTTTCTTGTGGCAGCAGCATAGATTTATGCCAGATCAAAGGAAAACACATCCTCTTGTATTTCCTTACCAGGTCAATCTCTTTCGTTCGGCCACTCCACCTCTTCCTTTGAGCTTCTCCTGGAAATCGAATTTCAACAGACTTAAACCTAAATCACCTCTGACAGCAGCAGAAAGCCTGACCTTCATAAATTAACATGAGATTTGCAGTTAACTTCTGAAATTTTACCTCATGCCCATGGAAGTTTCTTACGGCTGTTAGACCTTCTGCACACATATTTTTCTTAGTATATGAAGGAAGAGAGAGAGAGAGAAGAATGGAGATATGGAATAAGAAGCACTGACTTTTTTCTAACAAAAAAAATGGATTGAAGTCCTTTTTCACTCCCATTGTAACATAATAACTGTGGTACAGCCTCACAACACCAACCGTGCCCATACCATTCCCCAGCCTTCATGAAACCTCAGATACACCAGCTCTTCTCTGTGTGCCCAGAAGCCAATCTGTCCTCCTCTCCCCATTTTGAGAAACACTTCGCTGCAGGGGAAACAGAGACAGAACAAGGATGGGGGTACAGCATGCTGAAAAGACTTGCCTGGAAAAAGTGGGGTGAGCACAGGGGGGAACCTCTGAACTACTTTTCCAGCTCTCAGAAGTAGTTCCACACAGGCTGAGCCATTTTCAGCAGCCCGGGGCTCCCTCTGCACTAAATGCCTTCTCTTCACCTACTCCAGCCATTGTCCTCCCCTCCTCACTCAATAATCTTGTTTCATACCAAGGACTGGCTCGCACCTGTACCTTCTGCCAACCTCTTCAGGGCTTCCTGACTACACATGGTCTCCATGAGACTTTCCACAGACATTCCCTCCCCTTCAGTCTGTTACAAGACCAGTCTGTTTGTGGCGGTTACCTAAACACATTGTTGAACACATTCATCTTCTCATACACTGATTTCAGCTGCCTCTGGAAGAAGGCTGAAACAGGCTGGTGGCAAGAAGAGACGTTATGACAGCCAGTGTTTTTGTAAGAAGTAGAGATTGCCTAAAGGGGTTTCAAAAGAAATTTTCAGGACAATCATCCAAACCCCAGTCTTCTCACTCACTTCTGGCCTCCACTGTTTTATAGAAGAGGGAGTGTAGATAATTCTGTGGTTAGGGACAACTCTGTAGGATTTACACCTTTGTTCTAATTCCATTTTTTTTGGGCTTAAAGCATCTAGCAGTGTCAGGCAACTTTTACTCCTGCTGCTCAGACTGCACAACATCATTAGGAAAAGACACTCAGCAGTGCCAGACCTGCTGACAAGACAATTCTGGAGATTGACTGATGTTTCATTTGCTCATTTTTCATCAGAGACACAGACCATTATTCTGTCAGACTTAATTTTCACACCATCTGCATCCTGTTAACTTTCATTCTCCAGGTTCAGCTTAATCCCAACATGTTTGGCATTGTTCTGCAAGCAGTCCTCAAGGATATTTATATTTCTAGAAAAAAAAGTGAACTTAGGCAAGCTTCTTCTGTCCTCATAACTTTCCTCCAATGGTGATACACCAACCTCTTCCAGTCCTGCTCTCAGGGGATGCCAAAAGCTTTTGAGGAGCAGCTGACAAGTTTATACTTTTGAATACCAGTATGCTCATGAATTAACCAGTGTCTCAAAAGACTATGGTCTTCTGCCACTGTAATAAACTATCCCTCCCTATCACAGAAGAAATAAACCCCTGATTCCATGCCCTAAGATAAGTTTCCACTCTGCTTTCTCTCTGTGAAAAAATTTAGTCTCTTTTGAAGACACTCACAATTGAAAGAGATACTCAGGCTTAAAACATACCTTTTAAATAGCATTGCACGTCCAGTCCTGTGCTGCATAAGGACCCCCAGGATATTAACTATGTACATTTACATTGAAAAAAAGAAGCAAAAAAAGGAAAAAGAAGATCAAAATACTACCACGAACTTTTCTATGTAGAGGCCTTTATATCCTTACTCTAAAGCAAAAAGAACTCTCAACCACAGTCTGAAAGCTTGGGTGGTAGAAACATTTCCTAAGGAAAGAGTGACTCTATCTGTTAATGGGATTGAAGAACAAATTTCTCCTTCTTTCCCTCATTATGTCTCAGAATGTTGCAAGCCTAGGTCTGTTATATTTCATGCTTTCCTTCTACCAAGTTTATGATGGGAATAAATGATCCCCAGGCTTTGAAAAGCAAAAAACACTTCCAAGGCCTGTATTCCTTAGTACCTAGGGTAATCCGTCCTTTGCTTGAAGCTAGTTGTGTTATCACTGCTGCTGCACATAAGCAAACCTGCCATTCACATGCCTTGAGCAGCTTGCTCCTGCTTCAGCACATCCCTTTCATCATGTCAGCACAACTCCTGTTGCAGGTGGCAGTGAACTGGCTATTTGGGTTACTGCTAGTCTGGCCCAAAAAGGGCTTGGATCTACCCAGATTTATCCTTGAACCAGATCACTACACAGCTGCACAGACATCTCTGGAGGCAGTGGGAGGGGTGGTGGGAGGGAAGAGTGAAGAGATGCCAGGGATGGATTGCTGGAGACAGACTGCAAAGCTGCACGTGTGCAGCCATAGGATCTGAAGCTGTACAACTCTGCAAGAAATCTCCCTTAAGTCTGGATCACCCTTGATCATCATATCTTGTAAAAGACATATTGTTCAATATGTGAAACAAGTCTTGTCACCTTGGAACACTATTTCCAGTCGTATCATTTGGCCTTGACAATGTGCATACATCTGAGCCCCCTCACAACCGTTCCAGAACTTGTGATGCCAAACAGAGCAACTGATTTTCGTAACAAAACTGCAACCAGAAGATGCTGAAAGACAAATTGTGGAGGAGCATAACCTGACAATCCCCCAAGAAGTGAGCATATTTGCTTGCCCTAGATCTATACTCCTCCTGCTGCTGGCCACTGCTGCAGAAAGGATTCGTGCCTAGAAGACATCTCTTTGGACATGGTTACTCTCCTCTTGTGCTTATTTAACGTGTTTTGATCACAGGAGAGAGATTTTGACAGGATCCTTAATCATTACTGTGACAGAGGTGCTACTGCTTGGTACTTCAACCTGTACTTACAAGTTACACAATAATTTATATTTTTTATTTCAAAAATTCAAAATGCAAAATGAAACTGTACTTTAGCCTGAAGGTTGTAAGGCTTCTTGCATGTCTTTGAATAAACAAATACTGTTAACTCACCAGGGAGCTGCCTGGAAAACAAGATAGGAAAAATGTATTCAGCATAGACACCTTCCAACCAAAACTTCAGAGCTCTTAGACAACAGTGTCTTAATGTAATTTTTATTAATTTTATGGTTCCACCTCTATTTCAGTCATTCTAAACCCTTGAGGCTTCATCACACAGGAAAAAGTCTGAGGCCAAAGGAAAAAAAATCTTGCCTGAAGAATTTAAAGCAACTAGTGAAGAGAATAGCAGTAGGAGTTTGGGAAAGGCAGAAACAGGAATCAGGGGCATCACGAGCTCTGCCTGGCCCACCATAAGTGGGGAGGCTGTGGGCATCATAGAGAAGCATGAGAAGTGCTGGATGTTTGCAAGTGTTTTTTTCCTAGTAGCTCTTTTCTACGGGTAAATAGAGAAAGCCTATGCTTTTAGACTGCTGGCTGGATAGTTTTTTGAAAGCAAAGAACATCAGGTGTCTGATTCCATTTGGAGCAGATAAATCTGCTTGCTGGCAGGGAGGATGCTGGAGCCCTGACCTGGGAGCAAAACTCTGGAGACCAGCCCCATAAAAATGCAGTTAACAGATCTACCCTTAAGGGTTTGTAGGTAAAGACTAAGAAAAGTAAAAGAAACATCGAGTCCTGTAATTAAAACGACAGTATCTGACAAAAAAATCTGCAGTCTTGCAAACACTGATAAATGTATTTTGATGAGAGAAGCCCTGCTGGACATCATCAGACTGGTTTTGGATGCTGTTGTACAAGAGCTGCTTTGTAAGCAAGTTACTTGCTCTTTAATCTCTCCAGGCTCAACCTTCAAATAAAAGCCAAGCACTAATGGGACTGAGAAAGATCTCAACATGGGGAAGAAGCTAATTGTGTCCACAGGTCCCTAATTGCTGCTGCTGTGGCCGCAGATAGACTGCATCATATTCTTCAGACTTCCCTCTGCACCATAAGCTGTGCTATACGGGCACATCCATCCATGTTGTGGGCTTTTAAAACTGAGATATCTCTCCACCCTGATTAACAGCATTAATTGTGACAGTTTGGATGAAAAGGTAATTACTACAGCAAACATTCAAATCAGCTTTCTGTTGCCCAAAGAGTCGGCCTGGGAGCTGCAGCACTCCAGAGGACAAAAGACATTGATTCCATGGAGAGAATGACCCTAACACAACAGGACAGAGTTCACAGCAGGACATGTAATGAGGAGAAATGCTAAGCACAATTCTAGAGTGGCACATATCTGATGGGGTAATTGTCTCAAAGAACAGATTCACAGGGAGATGACAAAATGAATTACAGCGACCAGACCACTCTGATAATGCCAAAAAAGGCAAGGGCACACTGGGACGTGTTAGCAGAACTAAACTGACTGCTCTGAACTCTTCATCACTGCCAGTCCTCTGTGGCAAAGTGGTGCTCACTCTTCTGTGGTGTATTTCAGGAGAAATGTAGCCAAACAGGACACTCCAGAGTGGGAACAGCAGGACAGAGCAGCACAAACTGTAGGCAAGAAAACCACCAGGCTCTTTCTTCTATTGTGAAAATGCTACTGTCAAGAGGGTGATGTTGTCAAAGAACATTTAGGTTACAGACAAGGGGAAAAACATTTTCTATTTATATGAGAGTTAAGTACTGCAGTGGGCTGCATTGGGCACCTTTATTGCAGATTTAAAATGAAACATAATTAGTTAATGAACAGGATTAAACTATAAGGCTTTCTGTGATTGCTGAGCAAAACTGAATGGCTTGGACATCCTTTCCAGTTCCAGGTGAAATATATTTGACACATGACTGTCATTTTGTTTTAAAAACCTTCTGATACAAATAAAATTAGGTTAGAAGAATTAGCTTTTCAGACTGCCAGTGCAGCTTAGGATAGCATGGGAAGAGCTAAAAATTCAAATTTAGATCTTAATTCCTGAGCTCCCCAAATCTGAAGGTCCCAGTCATTCTAACGGAAAGTGTTGGCATCCTACCTTGAAATATGTATCTTGCAGGCAAACTCCTAATGTATGTAATATGCTCCAGGAGAGGAAAATACATACTCCACGACAGTAAGAGTCAGATTGGGGAAAAAAGTGCACATATTAATGCTTCCCATTTTAATCTCATCACTTTACACGATATAACAGCTCTTTTTGCAATAAAAACATTCTTTTGCTAAAACAACCTTGATTAAAACCAAATCTGAAGCTAGGCTGAAATTCACTCTGCATCTTCAGGGAAACAAATTCCCCACCATAGGAAATCCAGTGTACTAAGGGCATGGTCATTTGCCCTTTCCTGCAGAAGCCATGGGCTGGAAACAGCCCTAGACCAAATTCAGCAGCAAAACTGTCAGATTAAGAGAACAGATGTTCTTACCACACTGGTAAAATACTGTGCATTTAAAACACGAGAAAGATGTGAGTTACAGGAGGGAAATTCTCCAACAGCAACAACTGCAGAAAGAGTTCAGTATATGGAAAGACATCCCTGCTTTCCTGAAGATAACAATGAATGGAAAATAAAAGAAACAAAGCTCCCAAATATTATTTCAACCTATTGCAAGGCAAAGGCAGCCTGGAGACAAAGACACAGTGGCTGTACAGCAGGAATTGCTGCATGAATATTGATTAGCTGAGAACCAACAGTATGCTCTTCCCTGCCTGACAGTGCTCACAGCTCAGCACCTGGAGACACAGTCTGGGCTCTCTTATCTCTGATACCTTTCAATCACGCCCAGAAGAATTAAGTGTCCCCCCCATACAAGCGTAATTCCTTCTCTGGTTTCCTTGTATCCACTGAGGAGGAAAAGGAGATATGGTCAAGGCTTGACTAGATAAATAACTACACCACAGCCCAGCAGATCCAGAAACTGCATATGAGGGCACAGAATGCAATTACCTGGGACAGACACAAGCCAAAAAGCAATCCTGAGGAGCAGCTCATGTGAAGGAATACAGTGGCTTTACTAGAAATTTTGATGACAAGCAGGAAGCAAGCACGTTTGCTAAGAACTATCCATAATATGTTACTCATTATCTGTCTGCAGAGTCCTTACATCTTCGAGGTCTGCCTCAGGGTCCCCTGATGACATTGAGTCAGTTAGTAGAACTTGCCTACCTACAACACTATTCTCACCAATAACACTATTCTCAGCTGAAACTGCAGTCAAACCTCATGCTTGTAAAGTACTTTGAAAATGCAATAAGCTAAAATATTTCTCTGCCAATTGGTACATTTCAAGGACAAAAAAAAAAAAGTAGCAAAGAAAACTGAACCTTAGCATTGAATTTCCAGGCTAGGACTAAAATGTATTTCAGAATGATAACGTGGTCTTTATCTAAGCATTAATCATTAAAAAGAATTATGCAGAATAGGGTCTTCCAACGTGGTACAGAGTGTTTAATGTTGCATGAATTTACACAGTAAGTGTTCTGAGCAGAGAAGAAGGCACTGATGCAGAGCATCACCTCCTATAAAAATGATTCTTGCGAGGTGGAAGTGCATACAAAAGTTCAAAATCAGCACAATGTATCCAATCCCAACAATTACTCGAAGGGCAGCAGTGCAGAAGGCACTCAGTGCTCCTGAGACAGCAGATGGAAACGGGTGCAGCCACAAGTTCAGTGAGCTGTTTGGAGCTAAAGCTGCACACACTGTACAGCACTGTTTGAGAACAAAACCACTCTGTTTATAGGAAGAAGGCAGAGTTATTCTCTACTCCCCAGCTCATCACCAAATGTACACACACAGCATTGCTTGCTGGTCCATCTTTTGATGAGAGATTGAGTTTTAGATGTTTTGAGCCACCCACATAAAGAAATATTCACATAAAATTAAAAAAAGGGGCAAGCATGGTCTCTTCACTCACCGAGGTCTCCTGAAAGCCAAACCATACTGCTGACATGCCAGCCCAACCGTTGGGGTGTAAACGATGGGCATGAATCTCTCGATATCAGAAGTCAGCACTCGGTAAAAAAGCTTCTCATTCCTGTCTTGCAAAGTCATAAGAACAATATACCTTAAAAGTAAAATAAAATAGTTGTATATCAGTATTTACAGTTCTTAACAGTTTTAGAAAAAGCAGTTGTTGGCTCACTCAGTATGTTGTCAGTTCTCTCAAGCCGTGACACTCCTTAGTGCTAGATCATGAGCAGATACCTTGAGAAAAATTTCCCAGATGGCCTGGCCAGCTCCACCATCCTCACTCACAGCTCACAAAGGCTCAGTAGGGCTGCAAGTCAGACCCATGCATAACCTCAGAATTTTGGAATTTGCATCAAAAGGTCAACAATATATAACTTGCAAGATCAACACAGGTATTTGTGATGCAGAAAAGCCAATGCAACTGCTCTACAGGGTAAGAGTCCTGCTGCCTCAGTCCCCAGATCAGTGACAGCTGAGGGAGTTGGAGATGCAAACCCTACTGTCCATCACAGCAGGAATCAAACAGCATCTTCCATCAGTAACCTTGATGAACAATACTGGATGCAATGGAAATTCAGGAACCGAAAGATTAGTCAATACATATCATTGCTTCCATTTTTTAAATTTTTTTGCTACCCACTGACAGATTTTTTTCTGTTCTTCCATCCAGTATTTTAGTTGAGTGTTTTGATAAGTGCACAGATAGGTAAATGCAGTCAGTACATGTGTTCACTCTACCTCCAATGCTCTGGAACAGGAACTGCTTTTTTATTGTGTACTTGTGCCCAAAGTATACCTGAGCTCTTCAGCAATGTAGTGGTAGAAAAAAGTAGTATCAGTGGACCTGCTAGAGCAGGTCATGATAATCAAAGGACTGGAGAGCACCTCTCCTATGAAGACAGGCTGAGAGAGCTGGGAGTTGTGCAGCCTGGAAAGGAAAGGCTCTGAGGAGACCTTCTAGTAGCCTTCCAGTACTTAACAAGGGCCTAAAGAAAAGGTGAAGAGGGACTTTTTTAGCAGGGCCTGTAGCGATGGGACAAGAAGTAATGGCTTCAAACAGAAAAAGGGTAGGTTTAGATTAAATATTAGGAAGAAATTCTTGATTGTGAGTGTGGTGAGGCACTTGCACAGGCTTCCCAGAGAAGTTGTGGATTCCCTGTCTCTGGAAATGTTCAAGGCCAGGTTGGATGGGGCTTTGAACAACCTGGTCTAGTGGAAGATGTCCCTGCCCACGGCAGTGGGGTTGGAACGAGATGATCTTTAAGGTCCCTTCAGACCCAAACCATTCTGGGATTCTGCTTTGGGACTGGGATGGCAAGTAACTGAGATGAAGGTGGACTAGCCAGAATAAACACTCCTGCTGCTGGAGACTATGGACAGCTGGAAAAAAGTGACTCTGAAGGCAACATGTGTGCCTTGAAGCAGGATCCTCAAGTGTTCCTTTAGGCTTTAAGGAATTGAAAAGTGAAGGTGGAGGGAGAAGGAAATAAGACATTTTTTACATACTTGTCTAGATCATTAGATTTGCTTTCAAAGATTTTCATCACGCGGAGGACTTGGACATCTTGGCTCAGGAAACAAGGAGGAAGGAGGCCATGAATTCCCAGCTGCAGCCTTTCTTCAAGTGTAAAAGCCATTCCCTGGGAAGAAAAAAGAAAGGCACATTCAAATGGCATGATATGCACTATCAGATAGGATATCCAAGAAGAAAGCAAGCAACAGCACGCAGCCTCTGAGGGTCTGGAGGCAGTCCTGCCTTGCAGGGACTGTGGAGTTCAGACTATCCAGACCCTACAGATTCTGGATTAGCAGTCCCAACACCAGTAGGGCTTTGATGACTCACATTCTTTTGTCATTTGAATTTGGTTTGTCTAAATAGTGTATACAACTTTATAGTATATATATTCTTAGGGTTTCTTTTGCTTTATGCTTTTCTTATATTACTACATTAGGTCACACCTACTAGTTTCCATGGCTTTCCTAAGCTCAGAAATCATACTCCTTTACAAATCACCTAATATGTTTAGAATCATAGAATCATTTAGGTAGGAAAAGACCTTTAAGATCATCAAGTCCAACTGTTAACCCAGAACTGCCAAATCCACCAGTAAACTATGTCCATAAGCACCACATCTACATGTCTTTTAAACACCTCCAGGTATGGTGACTCCATCACTTTCCTGGGAAGCCTGTTCCAATGCTTGACAACACTTTCCATGAAGAAATTTTTCCTAATATCTAATATAAACCTCTCTTGATGCAACTCGAGGCCATTTTCTCTCATTCCATCTATCTATCACTTGTCAACTCAGAGAAGAGACCAACCCTCACCTTGCTACAACCTCCTTTCAGGTAGTTGTTGAGAGTGAAAAAGTCCTCCCTGAGTATCCTTTTCTCCAGGCTAAACAACCCCAGCTCCCTCAGTTGCTCCTCATCAGACTTGTGGTCCAGACCCTTCACCAGCTCTCTTGCCCTTCTCTGGACATGCTCAAGCTCCTCAATGACTCTCTTGTAGTGAGGGGCCCAGAACTGAACACAAGATTTGAGGTGCAGCCTCACCAGTGATGAGTACAGGGGGACAATCACTGCTCTAGTCCTGCTGGCCACACTAATTCTGATACAGGCTAGGATGATATTGCCCTTGCAGGAATCAGCACTTTGCTTTGTTGAATGTCATACAATTCGCCTTGGCACATCAATCCAGCCAGTGCAGATCCCTCTGCAGAGCTCTACTAGTCTCCAGCAGATCTATGCTCCTACCCAACTTAGTGTTGTCTGCAAACTCAGTTAGGGCGTCCTTGACTCCCTTGTCTAGATCATTGATAAAGATGTTAAACAGGACTGATCCCAATCCTGAGCCCTGGGAAACATCACTTGTAACCAGCCACCAACTGGATGTAACTCCATTCACCACCACTCTCTGGGCCTGGCCATCCAGCCAGTTTTCTACCCAGCAAACAGAGCACCTGTCCAGGCCAGGGGCAGCCAGTTTCTCCAGGAGAATGCTGTGGGAGACAGTGTCAAAGGCTTTACTAAAGTCTAGGTAGATGACATCCACAGCTTTTCCCTCATGCACTAAGCAGGTCAGTCTGCCACAGAAGGAGATCAGGTTGGTCAAGCAGGACCTGCCTTTCACAAACACTTGCTGGTTGGACCTGATCACTGTCCTGCATGTCACATGATGACTCTCAAGATGATCTAGTCCATGCCCTTCCCCAGCACTGAGGCCAGGCTGACAGATCTGTACTTCTCTGGATCTTCCTTATGGCCCTTCTTGTAGATGGGAGTCACATTTGCTTATCTCCAGATAGCAAAGATTTAGATTTGGATACTGAATAGTACACCCAACTCATTATCTTCTAGTTTGCCGCCAGACACAATATGTATTAATGGCAAATTATCAGTGCAGAAAACAGATATGACATGCAGGATGTTTTCTTGGTGCTCTTTTTTTTTTTTTTTGAATGAAAGGAGCACATAAAGTGCCACAAGTCTTACTAAGTAGCTGACTCTGGTCCACAGCTGGACTCAAATGCTAGATTTTGTAGGATAACCCTGCTCTTCCTTCCTAGGCAGAAGCCTGAGCATGTTCTGCTCCTGTGCATGCAGGGCCTGATTCTCCAGAAGACTAGTGCTGGACTCAGCCCAATGAACAACAATGGTAAATGCATTCTGCAGTCTGTGAAGAAGATTATGAAGTTCTTAATTAATGGTATTTCTGCTATGCTGATAGCAGATTAGGCAGCAGGATAGAAGAAAACATTTTCAGGAGTGTCTAAGGAGCTTAAATCCTAATGAAAACTTCACCCATAACTAACCAACTGATTCATATCTGGACAAACAGCTGGCAGTAAAACATTCAAAATCTGCAATTATTGAACTACATCTACTCAAGCACACAGACACATGCCTGACAAGATATAAATGAGCAGATTTGTGGGTGCATAGTTATTAAACTGCTGTTTTCTACCATGGATTTAACACTTCTCTATGAAAAATAACTGTTGTCATTGCACAAGAAAAAACTGAGGACATATCTCAATGAACTTGGTTCACCCTCCCCTCCTGTTGCTCGTTCCTGTCCCTGTGCCGTCCCAGTGGTTGTGCCAGCATGAGCATGTGTGCAGTCACATGGTTAATCAGCAAGAGGAAGTACCTGGCTTAAAAATAACCATGTCACTTGATCTCAGAGCAGCTTCCCTGGCTGATGATACATCATAGATATCTCTACAGACATTAGCAAACCTGGACACAGTCACCGGGGACATATGGCCCTGGGAATGAACCACTGGAAGAGATGTTCACTTGTAAGTGGGGCAGACCCTGCTGAAAATGTTTGTCAAACTATCAGTGATGCCAAGAAACCTGTGCCAAGACAAAGACAGAAACTGATTCTCCTATTTGCCAGATCCGTGCTTGTACATAGTGTGACACTCCTTTCATTAGTGAAATGTGCACTAGCGCAAATGAAAAGAAAAAGAAAGTCTTCATATATTTCAGAAAGTGATTCAGCCTTCAGGATATCTGAGAAGAAAACACCCTTATTTCACAAGCATTTTCATGGTTTTTTTTCTGTTCTGTATCTGGATAGAAGCAAGTATTTTCAAAAATCTTTGCTGTAAGAATATGGCAGAGACAAACTGTTCCTCCTCCAGCCAGCAGATGAGGAGTCACCTGGGAGGCAGGAGGCCAGGATTTTATTGTCAAACCCAGAAAGAGCATTGAGGTCTCCATGGCCGTTGTTGAATGTTGTACCCAGGACATTTCTGGTTCTACTCAAGTGCCTGACAGTTCTGACCCAAATTTCCTTCCTGGACACAAGAAACCTTTCCCCAAATGAATTTCATAGCAGAACTGGTACGTTCCCAAAAAAGATAAAGTTTGAGTTTTTGCGAATCATCTTGTCTGAATTAAAACTAAAAGGCAACACATTCTCATCAAAAAACTTGTAATCATCTGCATTCTCCAGGCTGGAGACTTCTGAAATACTAGACTAAGATCAACACTGGACATCAGCTCTGCATCACTACTTGGCTTTACACTGCCAATATTGTATCACGTCAGGGAAGATACAGCTACTGTGAATGTCAGATTTTATCTGCAATGAATGGGGGGGGAAAAGGATGTAATTTCAAGCCATTTACTTTCTGTGACCTTTGAACTTGGAGGACAGATAAAGGGAGACAGAAATATTTGGCATAAATACTCCACTGGCTTGTCTAGAGAGAGTCACATCACAGGCTGGCTGATCAGTGTCTCAGATCTGACTCCTGTTCATCCCCTAAAACAGAAATGAAGCTCAGCAAAAGCAGTAAACCAGCAGTGGTTAGTCTTCTGAAAGAGACAGAAAAGGCAGAAACACTGTCTTCTAGGCATTGCTGCATCCAACCACTGAAAATCTTCTTGTGGTATTTTTTCAATAGGAAAAAAAAAGACTTTCAGTGATTTTCTACTCACTAAAACAGTGAAAAGTTTCAATATTTTATCAAATGATCACACATCCAATATGAGAACAACTTTCTGCATTTCAGCTCATTTTTATTAAAAGTAATACCATGCCTTACAGAAACAGCAGTCTGCATGGCCACTACAGTAATCCACTCATTGGTTTTCTGGTGGGTTGGGCTCTGCCTGAATGACATTTCTAATCATCCCACAAGACCAGGAGCATCCATCTTCCCTTTACCAAGAGGCAGTGAGAAAGCTGTAATGGAATTTCCTGGAAGACCTTACCACCTTCCAGTACCTAAAGGGGCTACAAGAAAGTTGGAAAGGGACTTTTGACAAGGGCACGTCATATGGATAGGACAAAGGGTAATGGCTTCAAACTGAAAGAGGGTAGGTTTAGATTAGATATTAGGAAGAAATTCTTTACTCAGAGGGTGGTGAGACACTAGCACAGGTTGCCCGGAGAAGTGGTGGATGCCCCATCCCTGGAAGTGTTTAAGGCCAGATCCTGGCTGGATGGGGCTCTGAGCCACTTGTTCCAGTGGAAGCTGTCCCTGCCCGTGGCAGGGACATTGGAACAGGATGATCTTTAAGGTCCCCTTTCCAACACAAACCATTCTATGATTCTATGAATTACAGCTTCCGTGAAGGTTAAGCACTTGTAGTTGGGCACTTGCCCTTCAGTTTCCCTGGGGATTTACCCATCCAGCCTCTTTCTGGAGGGGAGATCATCAGGCTGGAAAGTGTTCAGCCTATTCCCAGTGTGCTGGGAAACCTCTTGATGTTGAACTGACAATTAATGTAATAATGTATAAGATTGAAGAGGATCAAAACAGAGTATTTTGTGCACGCCTTTGGCACAACTCTGCTCAGTGCTTACTTTCTAGTTTTTAGGTCTGCATCATGCCAGGAGTACAATCTCCAGTGCCAACTCACTGTTTCAAGACACAGCACATGCAAGTCCCTGAACTTGAATTTTAAGCAATTTGGAGATCTATGTGCATGAATGCATGTTTTTGGATTGTGGTAGCAGCTTAAACACAACCACAGTTGTTCTGTTAACAGTCCAAGGGGAAGCATGGCAATAGTAACACACATCATTTTTAACTCACAGCAGTTCTGCATTTATTGCATCTGAATGAGCTATACCAGTGACAAGCATCTTCATACTGGAACAATTACAAACCTGTTATTAGGAAGTCGCTGCCTTCACAACCAGTTAAATCTTCAAAGCACTTTTCAGAGCTGGTCCATTATACAGGGGCTCTGTGGCAGAGTTGGGAGCACAACAGAAATCGCCAGCTCTAACACTAAGGCTGGTTTCTGAAGTTTCTGTGAAGGCCTAGGAGTAGGACCCCTGGGTGAAGGGGTTATATTCCATGAAACAGCACAGCGTGAAATGAATTTGAAAACACATTCTGCCCCAGATCAAAAGCTGGAATTCATTGAGGTATTGCTATGTTTAAGATTAAAGCTTTTAGGCTTGGAATTTTTTTCTTAAGACTGCCTGAAAGCCATACTGTACCACTCTTTTTCTGGTCTTGAAAGGTTTAATGACTAGATGATGAGCCACAGCCCTGCAGAACTAAAGCCAGGTGCTCCAATTCAATTTTTAATGTCTTGGAAATGAGTTGGCATGGAGAGGGCAAATGCTATGTCACTACCCAAAAACAAAGGCAAAAATATCAGTTGCCCACAAGGCTTCACACTACGTTCTGAAAAAGGCTTACTGCAAAGAACCTCATATGCTTCTATTTTCTTATCACTGAAAGCACCAAGCCTCTTATGTGGCAGGTCCCTCTTTGCAGCTCAAGCCCGTAAGTCACTTATTTCAGAAACTGAAGGGTAAAGTCAATTCACAGATAACAATTAGTTTTATCACCACTCTCCAGCAGTGAGAAGGGGGTGTTTCACTCAGAGCTGAATACAAGCAAGAGGGATGCTAGTATGGCTTGGGTTTATAATTTACTTATTATAGATCGTTCTATATCAAGTGGGAACAAAGACACAAATGACAGTTCCTACAGTATCAGAAAACTGTTTTTAAGGTAATGGGTGAAGGCAGAACACCCAGAATCCACTGTGGCTGAGACAATCTCCATGTCCTAAGCATCTTTTTGGAGCAATGCCTTGGCTTACTGCATCTAACCATATCCCTATACTACAGAGAACAACAAGCAGCCACAGCACAGGGAGGGCTATGGGATTTCTTGGATGACCAGAACAAGGAGGTTATGCAGTTTGTACAGTTCCATGCTATTGCCCTCTCTGATGCCGGGACTCCAGCTGCAGTTCTTAGCCAACCTTTGGGAGCACATTCCTCATGCACTGCAAGCTGGTCTGGCAGTCTCTGAGCTGAGTAAACAAGCGAACATCTCCAACCCTTTGGAAACCGTCCCTGAAACTGGGAACTTCCTAGTCTGGTAAGAGCAGAGTACTGGGAAGGGCATGCAGGGGAAATACAGACACACAGAGAACACCACTGCAGGCTGCAAGTTAATTCACTTCTCCTATATCACTAGTATGTCAATAGCCTGGATAGGAAGACCTAATAGTCAGGGAACTTAATAACCTTATTCCATATAGGTTTTTCCTGTAATGTGTTTTCCATAGATATTTTCATCTGTCCAATTTTACGGTTGGGATATACTCTGACTATCTGCAAGCATAAGGGGTCAGCAGCAGAAGCTAAACTAACCCCCACGGAGACTGCCTGCAATGGCAGAAAACATCCGTTTTCTACATTGAGAAAAATTTTTCTACAAAGATCAGATCCTACTGTGGCCTCCTTGGCCCCAGCTGACTTGATAACCCACTTCATAGTGCTCCTTCTCAGCTACTCAAGCTTCTCTTGCTGGTGTGGATGGACTGACACAGGCCCTGTTCTGCACTGCACCCTACCCTGGAAAAGCTGTATTGAAAATATTATTTGCATCAAAAGAGGGAAGGAGGGACATCTCATTTTAAATGTCTTGTAGCTTCATATTAACTTTAATTCATACGTGTTTGTGCTCTTAAGCTTGGAAGAAACACAAACCCGTCATGCTTTGGGGCATGGGGAAGACATCTCTGAAACCTGGAAAGAAGAATCCTCACTGCGCCTTCTCAGCAGTTATTGCTGGACAAACCTGTTGTTGACTGTGATTTACAAACTCTTGTCACAGTGTCTATTCCTCTTTCTGAGTTCACAGGCACTAGTTGAAAAATCCCACACTCTTGGCCATCCCCTTTGTTACAAAATTATATAACAGTGGATTTGTAATCCTTTCATATCATTCTTCCTTCCTCTCCTACAGAGCCTGGGAACAGTATGAAAACCTCCAAGACAAAGATAATTAAGCAACTCAACTTCATGTTTGTTTTAGTTCCTGGGGACCATCTTTAATGAGGTCTACTAATTCAATTACAACATAAGTTGTCCCTACTATTAATGAGGTTTTACCAGTAACTCTTTTGTGCAAGTAACTTCATTATTTCCATTATTCTTCTGAGTGACTTCTGATTTAGAACAACATAAGACTGAGTAGAACTGGAACATGACAAATTTCCTGTGCCAGAGGGACCTGATCCTGCACAGTTCACCTCACAGAAGTAAATGCTTTCATGATGAGGACACCCCTGATGGGCCTGTGACAGGCAAGATATGACAGGGTCCCAGGAAAGAAGCAGCAAAGCCACACTGTTCCCACATGCTACAGGAGATTTACTTCAATAAACACAACTCATAAGACAACTCCTCAGGGAGTTATTCATTAATACATAGGAAGAACTGCCGTGCTGAACTCCTCAAGCCCTGCACTGTGATATCAGACTGTAGGGGTACAGCTCTATACCAAATTTACTAGAGAACTCATTATGATTTCCCACAGTTTGTCAGCCTCCAGGGCATCAATCTGTCCTCCATATAAAAAAAAATAAATCTATAAGCTCGAGACTGTACGTGTTTTGTCTGCAAATAAGATTTTATTGCATTGAGAAAAACAGATTTTTAAAGATAAACTAAGACAAACTTCCCCAAAGAACAGCTGTTTTGGCAGACTGGCTTTGTGAAGGATCTATGAACTTTGCAGAGGGTTAAAAATAGCTTCATTGCTCTACTGATAGGAAAGGTGAAAACAGACAGTTAATACCAAGTTAGAGGTGAAAAGATACAGCTGTGTATTTTTAAAGAAACTTGTATTTTGAACAAAATTCAACACCTTGCTTCTTCCCACAAACACAATATTAAGATTCTCATAGAGTTCTAGCCAAGATAATGGGAATATTTCTTTGGCTCTATGGAGAAATAGGTGAGCCTAACATTTCTTTTGATTTTGACTAGATTCACAAATGTCTTTACATGCACGAAGTGTCTAAATACAAGGTTCATGTCTTTTGGTAAAGGAGAAGAGTAAAATCAGTGCATAGAGAACAGGACTGCCATACTACAGGAAAATAAGGTGTCATGGGAAGAAAACCCAGAGAAATCCTGAGAAATTACTAAGAGCAATAGAGCAGCACAGAATGGTGGATGAGCCTGAATCATGAAGCACTTGTTGGTTTCCTCCTCATGTACAGCAAAATATCTGGTCGAGAAGGGAGGCCTGATGGAGCACAGTAATGAGGACATCAGGTTTCAGGCTATAGCCAAGCACATGGGCAGAATCCTGAGGCAAACCCCAAATTCTCAGCCCCCTATCAAAAATACTCCATGTGAATCTAGCACACAAATTCTGGTAGACTGGCCTTCCTGAATCCAAAGAAAATGAAGACTCCCTGCTGTCTCCTCTACATTATTCCCAGTCTCAACAAGTAATTCCACATCAGTTTTACAGCTATGACTGTCACACCTTTTTGTGCCAAATAGTGAGTGAAATGAGCTAGTCCTGGACAGACATGAGAAGCTCAGTCCACATGGCTACATCTCAGTTGTGGGGTATGCTGTTCTTTCACCTCGTGAGAAAAGGGGGCAGGGTAAAATCAGTTTCTGCAGGTTTGCCAAGCACAAACCCCAGTATTTCTACCAGAGTATGGCAATTTCTGTGATGTTGCAGCCACACATTTCTCCCCAGTATGATGTTGCCACTAGACAAGAAGTATTCCGCATAAATTACAATGCTTGTATTCCTAAGCCTATGAAAACCAGCCTCCATCATCAATTTGAACAAGAAAGTATGTCTGAGAAGAAAGATCAAGGCAATTTTTAGGTTTAACTGTGATCCAAAACATTAAGAGAATACAGTTTTAAAAGCCAGTTTTACAATGTCTGGAAACTTCTCCCATTGTACATGCAGCTGATCATGTGAATTGTGGTTGCATATAATTTGGGTTTGGTGCTATAGAGAGCACTAATTTCCTTTTGAGGTTCCAGCAAATTACATAAAATGAGGCTTGTGCACTTACTGCTTGCACGCAAACTGCACCATGCTGTGGCTTTGGAGGATGGGAGCCTCTCTGAAATTTGTATCTCATTTGCTTTTGCCACTCCAGAAAATGGGGTTGCTCCAAACGTAGGCCAGAGCTGGATTACAGTTCATGGGTTATTGCTGATGGCTGTGTTTGGTTAAACATGCCTGAAAAGTACTGGCTAAACCACAGAACCAGCTGTTTCACAAGAAAATTGCTTGGATGGAAGCTTAATCTGAACGAAACCAAAGTTAGTTTTGTTATTGACTTTACCAGAGATGTTTTCTCCAGTACCACTCATATGTCCTTATATGCTGCCTCTACCAAAGCTCTGTAGAAAGGAATCATCAGCAGCAGCTTCTTGAACAGTACCAGATGTTCTTTGTGCATCCTCATCAAATCCAGGACAAGCAGGCTTGGCTCCTGAACCCCAATCTTGATCTAACATATGCCTACTTCAGATCATTTGAGATGTTTACAAAATATTGAGATATCCTCTCAGAAAGGCAATATTTTCTTTAAAAAATTAGGGACACGAGAAATAAACAAGGCTCTAAATAAGAAATCTGTCATCTTAGTAAAACAAATCTGCTAGAAAAAGCTCCACTAAACTCTCCTCCAATGGTACAACCACCATTGGAAGGCAATTAAACATGCAGGTGAGCTTCCATTTCCTGTTTTGAGTTTTTGCACAACTTCTGTTTTTCCCTTGCTGCTTCTGCAGTTCATCTCCACAGTGAGGTCTTTGTTGAGCCTCAGCATAAGCTGTCTGGATTGAATTTCATCAGAGAGGCTGCACTGCAGTGCCCATTGGCACTGTAGCACACCAGCTGAGAAGCATACAGCACTCTTAAGAGTGCCCAGCTTCCCTCTGGAAGGCAACAGGGTATCTTTGTGCTGTCCTCATTTGGCAGCTCACCTTAGAGTTTATCTGTGCTTTGCACCATGATGAAATTTTTATTCCAACTTCTCAGCATTCCACAGGTTTCGTCTCTCAAGGCATTCAGCAACTTGCTTCCCTCTCTTTATTCCAGCATTTCTACAGCTGCATTTCACAAAAGCCCTTTTTAACACTGACAGGTGGCTAAAGCTGTATACACACACACAGACACATATATGTGTGGGTGTGTATATATATATATATATATGTCTATGTGTATATATATATACACACACACTTAGCATCAAGACTTGTCCTTTTCCATTCCAGCCTCCAGCCAGCCCTAAAATGATCTCCATGCTGACATTGGGGGCTGTCCTTTTGCCAAGCACATGTTTTTCCTAAGCGTATGTGGATCAGTCATCAAACTGTCCGAACGGCTTTGGGCACCACCAGGAGAGTAGCTAGTCTACCATGAGTACCCTCTGACCCGTCCCATCGTCTGAATACTTTACTTCAAACTTTTTCTTCCTTTCTAATGCAGAGAGTAAAAAAAGATGTATGAAGTGCTCCCATACATGCAGTCTGACCTTTTGTGTCTCCAGCTCTCATCACCTTTGCGTGCACTCTCCCTGCTATCTTTGTCTACTGTCAACTCGATTTGAGCTGTTGCTGAATTCTACGCAGTTGAATGCAAAGCACTCGGCATGTTTGGCCCCAGTACTGGAGCATCTGGACTGCAATTTGTACAATAATACAAATACAAAATGATACATCCTTTCTACCAAACCTCCCCTCCAGGACCTCTAAATACTCTTCCAATGATATAGTCCTTTTATTTTCCACTTTCTATACTCCTCAAAATTTCAGTTCTATCATTTCCATATGGTGTGAGTAGACTATGTCCAAATATTCCAGGTGACCAAATACCGCTAATTTCATACAAGCGCTTTAATTTTTATCACTTTTTCGAGATTGAGCTTATCTGCTTCAAGTTTCAAAAGCACATGCTGTACTAGAAAGATATTTACACTAGACTATGAATCAAATAACTAATAAAGTTCCTGAGATTTTTCCAAAAAAAGTTCAAAAATGAAACTCCCATCCTCCTCTTCCAACTGTTTTAAATCAAAGGCAGTATGAAAAAGTTATCCAAGTTCAGAATGAAAAAAAAGTACAATTACTCTGAGATGAAATTTAAAGATTAAAACCCTTTTGATTTCTTGAGCTGTTTGACAAACATTTCTGTGAAATAGCAATTGCAGCAAGATGTTATGAAATACTTATGTCAGTTTGTAACATGTGTGACCACATTAGTCAAGGCAGCTGAACTGTTCATTACTGCTAGGAAGCTCTAAATCACCCCTTTGGCAAACTTTCACATGAGTTTCGAAATAAACTGGTTCCGTTCTTGATTCCATTAGATGCTATAGCTTAAAATGCAAATAATATTATTCTTGGCATGCCTGTTGCCTGTTCACCTCGGCACAATTACTTCAGCCTCTTCTAGCTTGGATAAGTATTGTCTGAGGCCAACGCAGCAGCTTCTTTCCTCCAGCAGAACATCTGTTCTTCTGTAAGTGAAACAATTTGGCCAAATGACACAAAGATGAAGTGTGACTGCAGTAGGGCTAACAAACACAGTCCAGGCTCTTTGAATAAACAAGTGTTATCCCAAACTAATTTGATATATGGATGACGAGGCAAAGGCAATGGCTAAAGCATTGATTTCATTCATGCACCTCTGTTTGTCAGGAGACACCAACTGATGCATCAAACCTTGAAACCTGCTGTTCAAAATTGGGTTTCAACTTAATAATACTTGCCTTGCTAAAAAGGGATGTCACAGTGTGGAGAGCATTGGAGGCAGAGCCAGAGACTGCAAATACTGGGGAGGCTGATGTGATTTTCACTACAACCTGCTGTGAAAGACCTGTATGCAGGGCATATCTTTGGGAATAGACCCCTGAAACTCAGGTTTGAGTCCAAGGTTTTGATTCTCCTCTGCCTGGTACCACAGTCATGAAGCAACATGAGAGCAAGGCAAATGTAAAATCATTTTTAACTTCTCAGTGTTTGAAATAAATGAAGGCCTGGATATTCAGAGCTGAAAAGTTAGATGGATGCCTTCTACTGACATTTAAAAATATAAAGGGCATTTATAGGAAAGATGGGGACAGACTTTTTAGTACGGTCTGTTGTGATAGGACTAGGGTTAATGGTTTTAAACTGAAAGAGCATAGGTTTAGACTGGACAAAAGGAAAACGTTTTTTTAGAATAACATTCATATTTTTTTCCAAGGGTGCATAGGGATAGGACAAGGGGAATGGCTTCAAACTTAAAGAGGGCAGGGTTAGAATAGATCCTAGGAAGAAATTCTTTACTGTGAGGATGGTGAAACACTGTAAGAAGTTGCCCAGAGAAGCTGTGGATACCCCCTCCTTGGAAATATTAAAGGGCTGAAAAGTGATGTCACAGTGTGGGGAGCACTGGAGGCATGTTGGATGAGGCTTTGAGCAACCTGATCTAATGAGTGGCATCCTAGCCCATGGCAGGGAGTTTGAATTAGATGACCCTTTACTGATGCTGATGAACTAAAGCACACTCTCAAAGGGAAGTCAACCCTGAAGCTGAAGGCACCCTAGGGAGTTACTGAGCAGTTATTTAAGAATGGGCATACAACTGCAGCAGCAGCCTCTTCAATAAACAAAAGTCCATAAGCACTAAAGATGGAATCCCAGTCCTGATACCTGTGTGGGCAAACAGAGAGGGATTTTTTGGTGCAGCTCTCTAATACTATGCAATGGTCAGGAGGAAGCCAATGGGATACTTCAGCCCTCGTAGCAGGGTCATGCATTGCCCCAGGAGCTGACTCAACTCCTCCAGGGCCCAAGGGGAGTGCCTAGAGAGTCACTTGGTCAATGGCATTTCCAAGATCAATTGTATTTCCATTCCTGAAGCAGTTTCTACGGCATTATCACAACACAGATGTAAGCTTGCTCATTCTGTCCTCTCTCTCTCCTCTGCTTTTCTTTCACAGAAAATGCAAAGCAGTTACATGGCAGAGGTGATAACAAATGGCAGATTATCTCATGGCAGTTGCTATTTCCAGGATGTATCACTCAGAGCTTTTCAAGAACGTCAGTGATCATTGTGTTTGAGCAGCAGTCGTGACACATTGTCATCGTATTTCCTCTGATGACTTCCTGAAGCAGGGTTTTTGTTTTTTCTAGCTGATATTAGATGTGTGCGTGCCAGAAGCTAAGGAAATGAATATCATTAGTGCCAAACCTGCAGGATGAACTGTACAGCTACTTCAGCACAGAGTAAAGAAAACCTGCACTGAAAGTTGATAATTTTCACAGTTATTAGTAACTTGTTATTAGTACTTTCATGGAAGTATTTTGTGCACAAACGATGTCAGTGATAAACGCAGAGGATTCTGCAGTCAGTTCCTACACGTTTGTTGCTCTAGGTTGTGTTAGGCAACTTGGTGCACACTGATTTGAAGATCACAAAAAAACTCCAGCTGGTACAGAATGGCTTCCTGCTCCCTCTGGGACAGTGGCTGTTGTGAGTCCACCAGCCTTCTGTTCAAGTGTATACACTGGTTTCCACCTTCAGTCTTGCTTTTTAAAGAAATCAATCTTTAAAGTCCCTTCCAACCCAATCCATACTATGATGCAACGGACCGAGCCCTTGGTTACATATATTGAGTTCTGACTTAGACCTTGATTTCTGAACCACCTCAGCATCTTGTCTGCAGAGACAGGGCATATACCATGTCCCAGGGTAAATTGTGTGCAAGCTGCATCCATGCTGTCAAGGATATCTAGCCCTGGAAGAGGCTTTCAGAGAATGTCAAGCAGATCCTGGGTGTGACCTTATGTAAACATCCGAAAGCCCTTCCCTTCAGCAACTGTATCCCTCGCAATTCAAAACCACCTTTTATTCCTAAAGCCCTGTCAATTCAACCCTTCAAAAGCACAAAGCACAATGGAGAGCCTAACCACATATGGGAGTCTGGACTCCCCAAAGGAAGGAAGGCAGCATCTTCGTGTCTGAGACCCAGGATATGTGATGAGTGATATGAAGTCTAAAGATGAGCAACTAGGAGGATCTAAAGACAAAAGCACTGAGTTAATCCTTCTGCTCGAATAGCTTTTAAAAATGAAAACTTTAAAGACAATATCAGAAGTTTGTCTGAAAGACACCTCTTCTGCCCAAGGCTTGCTGATTAGTTCTGAGCCTAACACAGGCCTTCACTCAGCAGCAGGCTAGGCTGGAAATTAGGAAGTCAGCTTTAGGTCTGGAAATATCATACCCTGTATGTATTGAAATGAAAAGTAAAGTGGACTAAGCTTCCTTTGTTCTTTACCCTGAGTGTTTAGCTTAGCACTCAGCCTAGCCCTTCTTTCCAGCTTAAGACAAATTGAACTCCAGTGGTAAAACTCTGGCTCCAGCAAATTACACAGCAAAACTCATGTTGAATCCAGAGGAGATCAGACATGGTAAGTCTTTGGAATTTGCTTGCTAGACAAAAACATAAATGTAAACAATGACAATTATTCCATTATTATTAAAAAATAAAACCTCCTTTAAGTGAAAGCTGAAGCAATGGCAAGACATACCAAGGTTAAACATATTAAATCTGCGATGTCCTGTGAGGAGCAGGGTGTAGGACTCAATGATCCTATGGGCCCCTTCAAAATTCACAGATTCTATGATTCTATGATATTATAGATTTCAGGTTTTTAAAATAAATACAGTTTATGTAGCAAAAGAAATGTTATATTATTAGGCTGCATTTCTTGGAACAAAAATTGATGGTTTTTAATTTACACAGAATCAGCAAAGTGCAGAATCAGATACTGGATGTAACAAATGCCAATGAAGTGTACTCTTTAAAATATACATCCTTTAATTTCTGCTACTCTGATATGCCTCAACTTAGTGTCTTCGGATTGGAATTTAGCTAGAAGGTACAATATTTTCTTTCCATTTGGGTTAGCCACAAAGTTGGAAAACCAACTCATATTTGAAAAAGGAGAACTGGTTTTCCTTCTCCATTGTTTTACCAAAAAAAGAAAATATGAAAACAGAGTCATACTTTCCAGGAGTATTTAGGTACTTGTAGATGCATAAATACATCTACTTGGACTATCAAAGATATATTAATAAAATGAGTCTCTAATAAGAAACAGCAGATTCTTTATTTACTGTATTTCATTTATTTTATGAATTTGCTTTTCTCATAACATTATCCTAAGAGGGGCTGGGTACATGCACATACGCACACAAAAAAAAAGAAAGAAAAAAAAAGGCCATTAAAACTTTCTCTAAAAGAGAGCTCTAATTTCAACAGCCCTAATATAAAGTCAGAGTAAAAACATCTGGAAAAGGAAAAAAGGAGAACACTTATGAATGGATCTAGACAAGCTACCTGGCTGCTCAACTAAAAACGTCTTGGGGCTGGCTTCTGATAACAAGAACTTGCTTACAGACAAATATGTGCAGAAGCATTGTCAGCCAAGGAGAAGGAACATTAAGGAAAATAAAGACAAAATACAAAACAAGGTTTCCTGCTTGTTACATATCAGGCCATTCCACTTCAGTGAGCCAGTACTTCCCTCCAGGTCATTTACTCCACTTGGATGCTGTTTCTGCACCACAGTGTTGTAACAGGTGAGTTTCTTCCACTACAGGGGTTCTCTTTGTTGTGGGGTCTATGTGAGTTTTTCTAGATGTACATTTTGTTGGACAACCAAGTTCCTCATCTTCTAATTTTGAGGCCTCCTCTGCAATTTCCAAGGCTCAGAGCCTCCCAGCATATTAAAATGATGTGCACGTGCAGGGCATTTATTGTTTTGCTAATGAGAGAGTCCAGAATCACTAGGGGGTTAGTGTCCTAGCAAAAGGGCTTAAGATAAAACAGCATTTTATCTTAAAAAGAGCCTCTACCAGTTGATTTCTTCTATTTAACCATGAACAAAGAAAAAGAAAAAAGAAGATAAAAGGAAATACACAACACATTTTTCACATGGAGCCATAGAATTGTATCTTTTCTGATTTTTTTTTGTTGTTGTTGTTTGTTTGCTTAGAGGAAGAGGAAATAATGATGTGCACACATTAAACTGTACCGAGGAGACAGACACATTCTGTTAGCATGGTTTTGTCAGCAAACATTTGATTACTTGGAGCTTTCTTTGGAGCCTGGAGCAGAGCCAGGTGGTGCCTATTGATGGCACTGAAAGAAGAGAAACACGGTGAAAGTCAGCCACCAGAAGAGACCTTTTTTTTGCTTCTGCTTTGCCAAGTTGCTTGACAAGGTGGTTGATGGAAACAGCTTCTTTTCATCAGTTACAATGCAATTCTTTCAGGCTCTTTCTCAGCTCAGCCTTATTGTCAGCCTCTTACATGGGCCAGTGCCGAGTTCTGCAATGAAGTCACCATAGAAATGACATGATGAGCATGTACTGACCTCCCAACTGCGTTTCCTGGTCCCGAAATAAATTTGAGCTCAGTTATTACGGCGCCTCTGATTTAATAATTGGCTTTTGGGAGACACTCAAATGCTTCAAATGGAATCTTTTCTTAGGGTCAAATCCTTTCCCTATTGTATCCTACGGGAATTCTGCCACTGGACTTTAATGAGACAACAATTTGGCCATTAATCCATGAAAATTTGCTACTCTAGTTCACACTGCCCTCCCATTTAGGACCCTGTTGTTCAATTCAGTCTGAACCAGCTTGTTTTCACTTTCAAGATAATTGTGCAGACCAAAGAGCAATTCAAACAACAAATTCAGCAAGAGCAGGCATGAGCTGCATTAACTATATGACTGCTGGCTAGACACTGCCAAACCCCACTGCAGAATCTTCCCGAACCTGCTAATGATCATTAAGCCACTGAAAACATGGAAGAAGTGTCTTCCCCCTCATTTCAACAAACAGACAACTAAAGACCCATAAACAAGGGGTTTCTATGGTGCACAGCCTGGGACTACAAATGTCTTTTACCTCCAAAAGCAGGAGCTGATTCTTTAGGTCAGGGAACACCAAGAATCAAATCAAGGTATGTCAGGGCTCACACTAATGGGACCATGCTTTAGAGCAGACCTTTCAAATTGCCTCTTGCACATCCTGGTTGACTTCTATAAGCTCCTATCTATCACAAAATACTACATTTTTGTAGTCTTGTTTGAGTTGTAGGTCACTGAAAATCTTCCAGCAAGATACAAATGTTCTTTTAGAAATGTCCATACATTGTTTGCTGTTTGGCAGTTGTGCTCTTGTGTTCCTAACCACTCTTTACCAGCATACTTAGAAGCAATTCAGAGACTCCTGGGGTTTGTAGATTAAACACCAGTGAAACAGAAAATACAGCAGATTTTCAGAGGTGACCAAGGTCACAGTAACTCTCTCTAATTTTAAGTTTGCTAGCTAACTTTTCCTACCTCGACAATTGCTCATTGCTCTCGTTCACAGCTAATTCTAAGTTATACTCTTGGACTTCATTCCTATGACATTTTGCAACACCTGGAGAAATACTTTTATAAATACAATGGCAGACTTCCCTGTGTGGAAGAGGGTTAAATAAAAGAATACCCAGGTTTCTGTGTCTCTGGTTAATAAAACAAAATTTCTCTCCTGTTGCCTCTCATCAATACTGTTTAAGTGGTCTGGCACGCTCTGAAAATGCACAAGGGTGCTATTATGTACAGGCACTAGGTACAGCAGGTTTCACTGGACTGTAACTGATTTGTTTCAGATGAAGGGATGCTGTTAACCACCACTGTGAATATAATTGCTTCATTGATTTCCACATTCTTGTCATTGTTGGCCTGGCTACTGCAAGAACAAGCCGGTGAGGAATTCCCTAATGCTGGTTAAAAAAAGAAAAGGGGAAAAAAAAAAAAAGGAAGTCTTCAGGTCAAACCAGGAGTTCATCCAGAAGTGCCCAAACCAGAGGCAATATGAATACACCCTTTTACCACTTCACTGCTTGCCCTTTGCTCCCTTTTTTAGCCCAGAAACAACTGCAGAAAGAGAAACCGTCCAGGTGAGGAGGAAAGGGACCTTTCCATATGGTCAAAACACTGAGGTGCCACCTCCAAGCAAGCTCTGGGATGTACAACATCTGATTCCTTCTGTCACACGTGGCAGGGGGCTCAGAAGCCCTTAGCTGACTTTCAGTACTGGCTGTTGCTTGCAGCCTGTCCTTTCACAAAGCACAGCTCTGCTCCTGAAGCTTTGCCTCTGTAGCATGTCCTGTGCTAGAATGTTTGTGGGAAAGCCCCTAAATGTCAAACAAGATCAGAACTGGGTGCTCCCACCAGAGTGTAAAGAAAGTCACAGTTAATTCATCACACAGGGTCTTGGCAGTTCTGGATTCAGCTCCTTCACCTCTCGCAGGCTCAGAGCCCCCCTGGAGTCTGGTGTCACCTATGGCCTCCAGGAAAGACTGACACCTGCCCGTGCCAGATACTATACACACACAGGGTATGTAGGTTCTGGTCTAAAGCTTGTTGAGCAGCACAGCAGTGGGAGCAGGAATGTTATAGGGAAGGCTTTGCAAAGTTGTAACTGAGGAAGTGTGGTAGTCCATGAGTACTAGGTATCCAGGTGACCTTAACCTCTACTGCCATTTCACACTAGATTTCTAATCCCAATTCTTTGGATTTTTGCTAATTTTATCTCTCTCATGGAAAATTCCCCTGCATACCCTTCATCCTCTGACTTAATTCTTTTCCAAACACCAGAAATTAGGGCCTCTGGACTTTACAAAGGCTTTGGACATGCTTTTTCCTTCACTTGACATGTAACATCAAGTGTACACATAATTCTTTATAGACTGGGAGTCCTAGGCTTGCTTTCTTACCTTTTAACTTATGTCCTTCGTAGTTATTATTTAAATTTGACGTATACTGTATTATTCATTTCTCAGTAAAACTCCTTCGAAAATAAGGAGAAAACGCTATCTTTTATAGTATTTTGAACATTTTACTTGGTTTAAGTAATTAACCAACATAAATTCTCTTATGAAAAAAACCAAACCAAACCAAAAAAACACCATGGTGAGACACAGCCCTTTATAGAAACAGCCTGGCAGCACTCAGTATTGATAACTGCACTTGCAAGCATTGCTTAACAGGAGCATAGACACATAAGCTCAATGCACTCCAGGTACTAGGAGAGGACAGTGAGTTGCAGACTGACTGAACAAACAGCAGCATATTTCATTTCAATAAATGTTAAAGTTTTGTTCTGGACTACAAACAAACCCCCAGAAACATTCATATTACAATAGGCCTTGTCATATCACAGCCTTAGGGTCTAAAGCACACTGTAAAAAAAGAAACAAGATCAAAACAAAGCAATGAAAAAATATGGGCTCCGTCCCAAAGAGACAACTGGTAAAGAGAGGCAGAAGACAGAAGAGGAGCAGTACTGATTAGCATGAGCTTCATCCTCAGCACAAGCCTCGCAGTACTCTCAGCATGCCCACTGCCAAGTCAGTAAGTCAGCTCAAAAATATTTGTTATGTTAAAGTAATCCTCTGTGCAAGTCATTTTAGTGTAGGATGACATTCATCTCAGAGGTAAAACACAGAGGATCTTTGGCTGAATTCTTATCGTGAGTGACACGAAGAAAAAACCCTCGCCATAGGACACCGATTTATTGCCTATGGCTCCATTGAAATGTGTGCATAGAAAATCAAAATACTCCCTTCGAGCTGCATGACACCCAGCTGGGCCCGCCGTGCAAATGAGGAGCTCACAGTGCCAGCTTTGGCAGCCACCAGGCCTGCTGTGGACAGACGTGGCTGAGCAGGACAATCATGCTATAGCATAACAGACAGCCAAGGGATGCTTCCTCAGAGGGGCTATACAGAGCAGACACTACGGATCTATACAGCAGAGAGGAAAAGAGAGTGTGTTCTTTGTAAAAACAAGAAAGACGGAGCAAGAGATGTTCCAGATTTCTGCCTTACTTCATGTAATTGTGATGCATTAACAGCTGCAGGAGGCATGTAACCAGCATAAATTACTGCATCATTAACTACTTAGTAGGCAACAGTTGCCCTCAGAATTAATTGGGTGAGCACAGGAAGGCAAAATAAAAGTAGATAATGACATTGTATGAGATGTTTTCCTTCTAATAGCACTCAGTACCAGCATTAGACCACCTCCATTGAGGACACCATGGATCTGGAGGCTGTAAGGAGAAGTTTTGAGATGGCACTACACCAAAGGATACAGAGAGTTCCTACTAATATTCCATTGTCAGGGACATTGTACTTGAGTCCTATTACATTCTTTCACATATTTTGTGAATACACCATTGATCCTACAAATCTGACGTGCAGTAAATAGAAAGTTAAAGATTAACTCATTTCCCCAATAGCTCACTTCCCATATACATTTTACTGCAAATGCAAAGGCACTTCAGCTTTCCATCAAGGCTGCCATGCAAAGTTCACAAGCTGAACTTCGTAGTCTGTGTCTGAAATGTGCAAAATGACTTTTCAGTTTTACTGCACCGAACGGAAGTTTTTCCAGACTGCAGAACTGCAGCCAAACATGGATGTTTAGTTTCAGCCTTGCAGGAAGGGCTGAGAAGCATATGCAAACACTCCTGCCAACGCAGCCCATCAGGGAGGTCACAGGCTAAAGGTTTACAGCACCTTCCCTAAAACAAGAAACTAATTAAGTCATTGTTTCTATACTGCATAAAAGGTAAAGAAAGACTCAAAGGCCAGGACTCACTGGTAAGCAGATGGAGTCCACCAAATATTTGGTGAACTACCCTCTCTCCTTGAATTACCATTGCATCTTTGGGGGGCATCTCCATTAGTGAGACCCAGAGCAGTTTTCTTGGGGGTGGTACCAAGAGAGCGAAATCCTGCTCAAATATACTATAAAGGACAGGAAGTCCAGCTTCCAGGTCCAGATACGCAGCAGAGCAGAAATATGAACCTGCAAGATAAGCAATGTTTTTGAGAGATGTGGTGCTTAGGGACATGGTTAGGTGGTGGACTTGGAAGTGCCGTGTTAATGGCTGGACTCAATCTTAATGGTCTTTTACCACCTAAAGGATTTTATGATTCTGTATCAGTAGCTTAACGTGGTCAAGTAGTCATTTTTTGAAAAGCTGGTTGATAAATGTGTCGTCTTTGGTGGTACTCAAAGGAAGTTCTTTCTAATGTGGGGAAAATGAGAGAAAGAAGAAAATATTATAAGGGAATGAAAGAGGCTCATGTTACAGGCTGCTTTGAATCAGGAGTCAACATCTGACAATAAATAAAAGAAGCCATGCAATGAGAATCACCTGTGAACTGCTCTGACTGCAAAGACAGGTTTGATTCATTACAGAAAAGTGTAGAAAGAATAGCACCACACAGAAAAGCCAGAAACAAAGCAAAAATGCTTCAGGTAAATCCTGATACAGAATTCTAAAAGCCTGGATGAAATCATACCTGTGTGACATTTCAGCATAAGAAAGACCATACATTAGAAATGCTATGCAAAAGAAGCTGGTAACATGCAGACATACTGAGTACAACCTTTAGAGAGACACAGAGTGCCTGCTCACATTGGGTGGAGGTTGATGCTGCTTACAGTGATCCAAAAAGAAGGGAGGGAATTAAATGTCAAGTTCTCCATCTTAGGTACCCAGAGGCAAGCTAATAGCTAGATAGCCCTTAAGGAAGGTCAGATAAGATTGTATCTGAAACAGGCTAAATTGTAGCTCAGAGAGAAAGGAATGTAGTTTGAAAAGAAATTTGTGTGTGGAAAAATATAAACATAAGATGTACATGACACAAGGTGACAGTAGTTGCACTTGTAGTTATGGTTAAGGTCTCTCAAAGATCAAGCAAAAAGAAAGGGACAAATGGCAGGAGATCTTTCCCCAAGAAGTCTACCAGTGAAAAGAAAATAAAATGTGATGAGAGAAGTATGAATAGAGGCAAATAGCCAAAGAAGGCAAAGGATATTGGGACTTCAAGAACAGAGACGTCGTGCACTTTGTTGAAAGGCGGCAAATAGGAAGGGTGTAAAATACTGTCTTCGAGTTTTTCCTAAGACAAGGTCACTAGAAATATTTCTCCCAGCAGAAAGATGAAGTGTGTACCACATAGTTATTTAGATCACAGAGAAATGCTGCATTTGATCCTTTATTAAAGAAAAAACCTCTATATCACTAAGATCTGGTCCACTAACTTCCATTTCTGGTGTCCCACACATTCTCTCTGCAAAAAAGAAAACAGTGATGCAAAGGATTTATGGCTTTCTTAAAGCACAGCTCAGCTGCAGACAGAAAGCAGGGAGAAACACGGATGAAATGCACAGCAAAACGTCAGAAAGGGTGAAGCAGAGACAAAGGAATGAGAATAATCCGTGAGTGCACAACTCCTGTCCCACGGAAATAGGTTGAACATTTTGATGTGAAAGGCTTGTATAAGCCTTAAAACAGCCATAAGGTATGAAGTCTTGCACTCCTTAGAAATAAATACCTAGCCTTCAAAAACCTTGCGGAGGAATCTGTCCTGTCCAAAAGCTCCAGGTCTCTGCATCAACCTCTACCAACGAGGCAACACCACTATCAGCAGCAATACTGTGCTACCCCAGTGGGGTCTGGAGGAAGGTCTTAAGCTAAGCCAGCAACATCCTGCAGCCAACATCACAGCACAAGGCAGCTGTCAAGAGAGGAGATTCCTCACAGGTTGGGGTCCTTCTCTCTTTCTTTCTCTTTTGATTCCTTCTGAATTCTGAGCATCTCATCAGGGCAATTCTTAGAGCCAGAGCAAAACAATTTGGAGACCCATAACGTGGAAATTATTGAACACTTCCCCCAATAATACACATCTCTGTTTATAGCGCCCTAGACTAATGCAGGCCCTTCCCAATTCTGAACCTATAAGACCGCATATTTTAACAGGATATTCATTTCATATTAAAAAAGCATCCTTTAACTGTAGCCAGATGTCCACTGAACTCTGCAAAAAGCTTTTTCTACCAGTGCCACTTGGTTTACTCTTACATCTGTTGTGTAGCTCAGGAATTAGTAGAATGTAAAATGTTTTATGAATTCCCTCTGCTGTCATTCAGTGTTAATACATTCAACATGTTTTCCTAAAACCACATGCACGTTTTTTCCATTTCTTCTAATTTACTTGCATAACTTAACTCCCAAAACTAACCTGGAAAATTCACAGGAATAGGAGACAAACTCCATCCACCTCTATAAAAGCTCAGCCCATTTCTCATTCTATGGAGGATCATTTCCAAAGGTTGAAATCTGACCTGACTGAAGTTAGGGGCAAAAAGTTGAGGGGCTTCATTAAAAGCAAGTTTGGCTCAAAACTACCTCCAGGACTCTTCCCTTATCCCTGTTATTTATACTTAAGACACACCATCCACTTTATATGGACATGTTTGAATCACTATTCAGGACTTTAAAGCTCCTTGGACTATGCTTAAGCCTATACACACCATAATGGCAGCACGATGGAACTATTAGCTTCACAGTTGTTTTTTTCCTAGAGATTTATTTTCTGTCTGAGACTGAACTTTCCACCTTGTTTCTGTCCCTTCAATCTCAGGAAGTAAGCATTGGTGTCAAATTTGCCAAATAAATCCCAAATCATCTGGGTCTTTTGTTTTTTGGAAATGAGTGAGGGAAAAATGACAAACTGTAATTACCATCTTACTCCCTACTGTGCAAAGCCCAAATTGCTTCATATTCAGCATAAATAGTAATTTTGTTCTCTAAAGTAAATTCTGACCTGATTTCAATTTTCTTCTTGGTTAAAAAGGTAGTTGGTTGTTGCACGGAAGGAGGGAGAAAGCAAGTGCTCAGAGCTTCTTATGTGATACAGACTTAACAAGAAGGGTTATGAAAATCAACGAACAAGAATTTGCTGTTCTGGATGCTGCATTTCCATCATTTTGATCTCACGTTGTGCTTACAATGGCAACATAAATCCACAGGAGCAGCCTCTGCAAATCTTGTACTTCCAGCTGAACTTGCTACTTTAAAGAAAGTGAATTCCCTTTGCACACTGTTTCCCCAGCTGAATGCTTCAAGGGCGAAATCCAGCTCCTCTCTCCTTTCCAGTGTCCTGCCCACATAATGTCACAGCATGTTGGCACATTTTAGCATGTTGGCACAGGGTAGGAAACACATCTGGAAGGAGACCTATGAACAATTTTGTAGCGAAGAGACAGGTTTTTTTGCCAAATGCTACTTGCCCCTATTAATTCTCCTGGGGTGGGGAGAGGGAAATGCATGATTATTAATCTACCTGAAGAGATTACATTCCCCGTCAAGTGGCCTTGGGAAAATATTCATTTCCTTCCCACTCTTTCAAGCCTCCAAGGAAATATCCCACAGACAATATACCCCTTGGGTCTGAGGTCTGCTCAGCTGCAAAGTTACTGTATTTTAGTCACACAATCAGAGAAAAAAGAGGAGCTGAAGGGGGCATGAAAAGGTCATCCGGCTTACTGTTCCACCATAAGGCAAGATGAGCTACACCTATATCTCTCTGTACAGACCTTTTTTTTAGCTCTCACAAGTTCCCACATTACAAGTTCTATATTGCCCAACCTCCTTGTCCAGCCCACACTTGCACTGAAGTTCACTGCTTCCCATCCTGTCTCCTGCAGCTACAAAAGAGCATTGGATAGAGTGAACAGGCAGGTAACATAACCATGGAGTCACTTTACTATATCTTTTCTATGTATTGCATCAAAACCACAAAAAGCACAAGCTGTTCAGGTGAACAAAAAGTAAGTACTGCAGGTGCCACTACCAGAAATGTTTGCTACACCTCACATTTCAGGAGAAAACATCCTAGACTGGATGATTCAAAGAGCAGAAGGTTCTCATCAGCAGCTTAGCAGCTATAGCCAGAGAACTTCTGCACGGTGCTTCTCAGGGGAACAATGCAGGACTGAAAAAGGCAAAATGGAACAAGCCATTTATTTAATTTGTGGTCCCTGGTTGTTATAAAAATATGAAAATCAGGTGGAAAAATGTCTCCAAAAGCATGAAACGAAGCAAAAAATGGGTTAAAGAAATGCATCTATGTACATCTCTGTTTTGAACATATTCTCTGGCTTCCTGACTTCTTTCTTTCCCATTCCTTTAAGTTTAGGCATAGATGTTACTACATTGTGGTGATGAACACTCTTGAATTATCTTTTCTTCACACTACCGTGGTCTACATCACAGCCTTGTGAACAGCATCCACGCTGTTCACTGCTGTCAGGCATTATTCTCCATCTCTAGACAACCCTCTCAGTTGTGCCTGCAATCAGCCAAGACAGCTCAGGGCTGCAGGCAGAAGGGGCTGTGAGCTCACATGTGGAGCCAGCTGATGGCTGTTTCAGTCAGCTGAAGGATTTGTTTCTAATTGCAAAGTCCCAGCCAAGGCCACCCACAGCCCATGACTTTTACAGTTCCCTTGCAAATCCCCTGTGCTGAAATGCAGAGATGCAGAGGGCTTGGTACCAGCTCCTCTCCCCACTAAAAAAAATTTTAAATCAGCTTTACCTGCCCAGTACACAGGCCTTTTATGACTGTGTACCAGTCAACCTACAAACCAAATCTTGGACACAGTATCATTGCATCCATGGCCTGCACTGGGGGAGTAAAAACAAAAATTTCCCCATTCTGTAACTTACAGATAGGGAGGATAAACAATATAATTCAGCTTCAAAAGGCCTCCTCCCCTGGATTTGGACAATAACCTAGTGGCAGACAAGGAAAAATAGCAACAACCAAGAAGGCATCTCCTCCCTTCCTATGAGACCTGAACAAGAAACAACATCAAGCTATGTTTTCCCATTTCTCCTAGCCTCTCCAAAGGCCAAATCAAAAAAGGAACAGGAAGCAAACAACTTGGTGAAGTGATCCTGCTGCAGTACACCTGTCTTTTTAAAAGCTTGAGTCAGCAAGCTGTGGAGGTTGGAACACTTGGCTTGGAAGGCCATTAACCTCAGGGAAGAGTGTAGCAGCAGCAGCAGAGTGCCTCAGCGAGCTCCCCTCAAAGCCCAGTGTCTGTGTTTCTGAAAAGCTGGGAACTGTAGTATGGGAACAGATGGGATGTCTCCTACCAGAGCTGGAGAGAAGGTAGGAGGTACAGGCAGGATGGACAGTAACTATAGTGGCACAGCCAGAACAGCAATGGTGTCAGACCAATGACCCAAGCAACTTGCTCAGGAGAGCAGGCTCTGACAACAGCAAGCACCAGCTGTTCGAAAAAGTGGGTTTCCTTTTGAAAGTCTGGGGTTTATGCCTGAACAGGCTATCTGCACCTACATATGTATTGGCTGAGGCGTTCATGCACTTGGCTTAAGAGGCTTTGGAAGTGGAAAATAAGGACTTGTGTTTTTATTGTGATTCAGCAATGCTCCAAACCTTCAAATTTGTTCAGTAAATAACAGGAAAATCCAGGGAACTATACTAAGTCTCTTAAATCTCAACCTTTCTGTAACTGAGTCTTATTGAGAAAACCAGTGATGTTCTTCACTTCACTGCTCTTTTCCACCTCTCCCTCCATCTCAGAGCAGCTATTGCTGCCTTTTCAGCATCCATCTCAAGCACAGCATAGATCCATCAGCGCTGGTCTTACTGCCTCAGCTCCACACCTCCAACATGCCAGCAGAGCTCTTCACTAGGCTATGACTCAGGCAGAGAGTACTGTACTTCTTCCTGGAGTCCAGTACCTTTATAATGTCATCTCAGGGAACTCTAAATACTATATAATATAAATACTGTTAGCTTCAACAATGTCCAGAGTTTCACGGGTTTTATAAGCAATGTTTTTTTTTTTCCTTGCAGCTACGCTACTGAAACTGTGGCAGCAACAAAAATATTTAGAAATCTCATTTTATGATGAAGCACAAAATTATTTTTATTTCACCACAGCAAAGGATATGGGCTAAACCATTTGAATACTTCAGATTTCTGTACACAGCAGAGTACGAAGAAATTAGCAAACAACTCAGGTACCTACTAAACAAAGGACAGAAACAGGTCACGGCAGGTCAAATAGCTAAACCCAGCTTTTCAGGCCAAACTGATCTGAATTCAAACCAATGATGTCCAATTCTGTAATTTACAGCTTAGTAGCATCTCCCTTTGGAATGTCAAAATAGCAACTCAGTGCCTAGTCCAATGCTTTCACATTTCCCTAATGGAGCTATTCACATGCTGAACAAAGCCTGAAAGGAGCCAGGCTAGGAGGAAAGAAGTATGAATCTCACAAAATATTCAGTATTTAAAATGCAGGTCAGAGAATACAATTCAGTTTAATTAGAAAACTCAAATGGAACCCTGCATGTTAATGTACTTGCTCACTGCTTGGGTTCAGTTCAAAGTGTTCCCATTTGATTGTCCCTGGAGACATTTGTGTTTGTATCTAACAAAGGAGATAAAAAATGACAGGAAATGTTTGTTCTGGGTGTATCTGTGTAAATCTGCTTGCAGCAAAGATGTTATTGCAGCTCTCCACTACAGCACTGAGTTAATGAGACAGGACTGGTTGGATACTCAGTGCTACGTGAACTGTCTCCCCTGGAAAACCCCTTACTAACCTGCATCCGTAGCAAAATGTAGTTTCCAGGGCACTGGCGTTTGACTTTTACAACTTTGGAAAATTGTGTCAGGAATTAGAGCACTGACACATATCTGTATCATGACCTGCCTGGAAATCATGTGGTTTTCAGTGCCTGGTGGCCAGTTCCCAACTGCAGTGCACAGGGATGCCGCTTAAATGTACAGATGCAATGATGATGGAATTAAACCCCAAAACTTTACATGCTTTTTTACGGTTATAAACAATATTGCTTCTTGAAATCACTCAGTGTACTAACAAAGGCAGAAAACTCCAGGTATGTAAAGCACAGTCCCCGCTGAAGCTCATCAGCTGCTCCTGTTACTGCTACTGGAATATGATTATAGTGAAACAAGTTGGGTAGAATTCCTATAGATAATTTTTTCAAACTCTCTGAATTTAGCCCTTCACTATCTGTTTTTCAAAAGTTATCATATAATATAAACCAGCAATTTTTATAGCTACATTTATTAAATTTTATATAACCAAAAATAAAGATTTGTTGTGCTTACGTTTCCTTAAGTTTATGACTTTTGTGGAAAAAAACAAGGGATACAAATTACAGTGGAGTTAAACAATGAAATGTATTCAAGAAACAGTTTAGACTACTTCAGGCCAGGAGTGACCTGAAGGAAGATACTAGGGCGTTATTCCCCATATTCTTATGAAAGATTGCCCTCCTTCCTTGACCCCATAGACATTATATAAAGTACATATATAGGTACAAGAAAAAAAGAAAATTAAATACTGATTGGAGGCTCATAATGTTTGCAACAGACCTGAAAAAACAGCCTAACAGGAATGGTCCAAAAAGTCTGAGTGTTTTCAGACTACTCCTATCTTCCTGTTGTGTGTCCAAGTTTCAGTGCTAAACTGGTAATTCACTAGTTCTCAAATTTTCCACATAGAGATCTCTTTCCCTAAGAAACATCTGTCCTGACTGGAAGATGCAAACCGCTGCTGTTTGCGTGCTGCAGTAGGGGATGGAGGGCTGGAGTCGCAGAGCTGGGGCACACAAGGAATTGAACTGAAATCAGAACAGATCATGAACAGACTGACCTGTGTAGATGCTTACTATTTCAGCCACTATATCAAGTGGCAGCAAACACACATGCGTAAACTAAGATTGTTAGTACCAAATACAGGGCGCAAATCATACTTTTGAAGAAATATTTAAATCCATTTTAAAGCATTATGCACAGGTATAGACATAAAAAAACTCCATGAATCACAGTAACATAATATGGTGAAGATCAGGAGGAACACCCTCTTTTCTTCTTTACGACTACCTCATCAAGAACAAACACAAGGCTGGAATGTCGACGTGGGACCATTCTGTGCAACAACCACTTGTTAGTCCAGTGCATGGACTGTGAAAACTCTTATTCTGAGTTGCTTCAGCCTGGAAAACACTGGACTTAAGTGGTTGCTTACTGAAATAACTGAATCTTCAGTTCATGCACTTGGTCAAGAGTGGTGATGTGGCTCACGCTCCTCCGTGGGACTCAGATCCATGGGGTAGGCTCAAGGAGTCCATCCAGAGTCCACTGCTCACCAGTGTCCTTCCCATTATCAGCACACTGTGGAACCAGCCATGGGGACCCTTCTGAGTTTTAAGCTCAGAGGACATCTTATCCTAGACAAGGTCTGCTGCTGCTAAAGGCTGTCCCATGAGGGGCATTCCCTCTCCACACACACTTAGTGCTCTCAAGACCAGTCTCAATATAAGATCCATTTCCAGCAGCTGCAGGACGGACTTGACAAAGGCACAACTCTCCGTCCCATGTTCTTGCCTTTATTCTCTCTTTTGGTCATCAACAAATCCCATGACCACTTGAAGAATCAGCTAGGACACTACAAGGAACATCCCAAGCAGCTTCTTCCCAGGACGGACTAGCAGAGCTGTGGCATCTCTCCAGTCACCCTCATCTGAAAAGCACACACTGACCTTCAGAGAAGCAGCCTGAAACCTGGGAGAACTGTTAACCACCTCATTTGAGTAAAACCTTATCCAAAGGTAGTTACCCACATAGAACCAGAGCCTGCTTTTAAGTCTCTCACCTCCTAATTTGTAACTGAAGATATTCTTTGGCTTGCAGATGCCTATATGCTTGTATTCTGTCTAAGGAAAGACATTCCCCTTCCTGGCCTCGGTGATATACTGGGACAGTTCAGGACAGATTTCCCTTTCCAAGAGCACATCAGGAATTTGAGGGCTGCATTTTTCTTTCCTAAAATGGAGACAAAGGCTACCAAGCATCTCTGCTCCTTTGAACCTTGCAGACAAACTGACCAAAACAAATCTCATTACTTGGGACATATTTTACCTCCTGCAAAGGATGAAACAGGCCAAGTGCAGCGATGGTTAACAAACCAAGACACCCTCCATCCTTGCAAACTCACCGAAGCCTAAAGCATTTTCAGACATCTCCCACTGTGGGGAGCTACAGACCACAATGCCCCTGAATCACACAGAGAGAAATAAAATTAAGGGGCTTTAACAGAGCAGGTAGGAATTGGCTGTCGGGATTTCATCCTGAAGAACGTGTAACAAATGCTGTGGTGCACAGAGTCAAAGACATGGATACCCACATGGCAGAACCAAGCTGGTCTCCTGGGCAAAGGGCTGGCAGGTCCCCTGTTCCATGTCCCCATCAAAGCTGCAGGTAGCTGATGCCCTGAAAGAATGTGAGCTTTTCCCTCCCACAGAAATGCTCCTGGTTCTTTGTGTGCTGCTTCTGATGGAGGAATTCCCTTCCCGACCCCCAGCAGGAGATCACTTTAGGCATGTGCAGACAGACAGCCTGCTATGGCAGCCAAAACAGGCTTTCTTAAACCCTGCACATTGACATCAGATCGTGAGCTGATGTCTAAAAAAAAAAAAAAGTTAGTTTTAAACTATTCCCTTAGTGGAAAAGCTCATAGTTGTAAACAGATGACCCTGTTTCACCATTGCTAAAATGGGAAAAATGAAATAATTGTCAGATGAACACTTCAATGAAGTGAGGCAAAGTAGCACAAGGATTTCAACATATGTTAAATGCAGAACAGAGAGCTGAAATCAGAAACGAGGTTTTGGGTCCCAGCAAAAAGCCTTACGCAGAAAGGAGTGACAGTGCAACGCAGAAAGCCACGGCAGTGTGTCAGCAAGTCAGCCATAAGCAGAAGATGTTGCTCTGTAATATAGCTGCAGGGCTGACTTGTATTTGAAGATTTAGCTTGAATATCCACTCACCTACAAGACTCTCGGGTGCACTAAGACACTGACCTCTCAAAAGGTCAAATTCTTAATAAGCAGCAGAGTGAAGAAAGCACAAGAAACAGCCTGTTTCTCAAATTCCAGCGGGACAAATCCACCCCATCGGCATTGGAGTAGTGTCTGAGGATGCCAAATTCAGCCCTGCTTGGGGCTGGACTTCTGCTGCTGGGCTGAATCTGATCCAAGCAGTAAAAAGACAGTTGTTTTGGTTAATCAACCCCCCCCAAACTGCTACTACTTTTCCACCTTTCAGTCTAGTTATAAAAAAATAAAAAGCTAGTACAAAGAACACAGGCCAGACAAAGATAAGTTGCTCCATCTGAAATTTCTACTGAGAGAGGCCTCCCTTTGTAGCAGGGAAACTGAATCAAGTTCACTTACAAGGGTGTTGAAGTTTAGGTTGGTTTGTTTAGATTCAGAGTAGAGGCCATGAAGTATAGAAAATGCATTTACAGATACAGCAGTGAAAGCGTTATGATCCCCATAGCTTTCAAGGCTGAATAAGAACAGTACTTTTCTGCAGCAGGTTACAGAAGTATAAAATCCTTCTTTCCTGTATTTTCATTGTATCTGCTGTGTTTTCACAACCATAAAGGGATAACTTGTTAAAAGCACAAGACCCGATGATTCAGCAGAAGCACTGGTGATATTCAACACACATAAAATGAGGCTAAATTTCTATCAGTTCCTCCCTTCCACCTGCCTTATGGCCTCTCCTGCCGATTCCCTACTCCCTTATGCTGCAGATCCTCTCTTCCCCCTTTCTCTCAGCATCTGGTTTTGGAGATTATCTGGAGGCATCAACTTGGTGTACTTTTATAGGAGCTTCAGTTTATACAAATGAAAGAAAAATGACCAAACAACAAAGCTGCATTTAAATTTTTGTTCGTTACGTCCTAGAGGGTGAGCACCTTAGAGCAAATAGGTTTATTTTAAATATGTACAGAGTTTGGTGGACCACAGCACTGCAGCATCACAACACCAAGGCAAAACCTCCCTCACCCACTGTGAGAATGGCTTAGAGCTTTATTGAGTACACATAGCCTAAAATAGGATAGCTGCATTCCTGGCAATAGCTGTGGAGCTCTTAAGTAAACAGTCTTCAGGAAAAGTTGATGAAAGGAGGCAACAAACACTCATTTTAAATCTCTGGGTAGTGCTGTCCATGTTTATGACATGCTGCAGCAATTCTTTTCTTACCCTCTTCCTCTTACTTCTTCCACAGCTCTGTGTTGAGTTGCCCTGGCTATATCAAGGTCAGAGAAAATGCAATAGGTATTTATATGCAAGACAGATGCAAAGTCAGAAAATACTTGTGTTAGAAGCACACACTAATTTCCAATTAACTTCAGCAGAACTGAAACCATGCTGACATGAGGCCACAGTTTATATCTCACTCTGGTTCTAACTAATGTAAGTAGTTTTTCTCCCAAAATTGTATACAGGCACATGCACAGCTGCTGAAGGGGATGCAGGTAGGAAACACATTTACTGTGAGAAAAAATGGTTGGCTAATAGTAATTTTTCTCTCAATGGCAATAGACATTTCAGCAACATGCATACCCAGGCTTTAAATGGAAACCAGATCTAGAAGACATTAGAGATATATGACCTTCAGATCTTTCGTTGCTAAAGCAGTTAAATTTTCAATGCTCTATATGTTGGAAACCCCCTATATTTTCATATCAAATGTACATGGCCAGATTGAATGAAAAGCAAAGTGACAACAAATCACAGGTGAGATACAGCAGAGGTAGCAGACTGACACCATGAATTTAACATTCACGATGCATGTTGAGCATCAGCATTTTCAGCTTCAAAAGGAAACAAACTTTGGAACTGGCAGAACATAATCTTCTTATGCCTGAAGGAGAGCACACTCAGGTGCAACAAAGCACCTGGAAGCACAGGATGCTGTAAGAGCAAAATCCTCCAACTAACACAAAGCAAGAGCAGGCAGGTGGGGGGGAATAATTTAGGACAGGACTCAGTGCCAAATCTGGCATATACATTAGTGTATTGTGTGTGAAGTATGAAATGCTTGCAGCAAGCACAGCTTGCAGCTCCACATGAGAAATCTAATGAGATATGTGTACATTTAAACACCCTGGAATTTCTGAAGGCTGAAAACTTGGAAAATCAGCTTTAAGTAAGAAAAGACATGGCGACTGAGGAACCCAGGGTAGTGTTAGTGACACAAGGTCAGGAAAGCAGAGAGAAGTCCAGTCTAGAAGCAGCATGGGGGATCAGCGTTCTCGCAGATGCAAAAGGAGAAACATTTTCAATTGATATTTTCAACATACATTTAATGCAAGTCCCAAAGAAGAATTCCTACTGAAAAGCCCAAACCAAGAAGCCTAAAAGGACAGAGAAAGAAGGATACATCATCCCATCTACAGATCTCACCCTGAGCAACCACAAGGTACCACAAGGTAGAATCAGCCCTTTGGCAGGGCAGCCTCAGGTGGCTGGAAGAGAAGGCAGCTGCAGAATCCACTGCTTGAAGGTAAAGACCGGGAGTGTGAAATCAGTCGCTGATCCTGAAAACTCTGCCTCATTCCACCTTTCAGAAATTAATATGGTTAAACTGGACATCCTGGGAAGAGAAATAAGTCATTTGAAGGACACAGGACAGAATGGATAGTTTGGGCATTAAGGACTTTGGGTTGGTTTTTGAAATTATTTGCTGGGCATCTTGCAAAAATATGCCTTTCTGAGACTACACATGCAACAGTAGTGCGTTATTGAGTCTAAAAGTTGGTATGTGCTTCAGAGACCTAAGTCTACTCTTGAGTCTTTATTTGTATCTTACCTACAGATGCACTGCCCTGGGACAAGACAAACACTTTTTGCCAAATGTGACCAACCTTCACAGTCTGATGATTGCAAAATTTCATTTTTTAGCAATTTTCATGGTGTTCAAACATAAACATTTGCAATTATTGCCTTATCTAGATCAACACTTTTAATACATAAATTAAAATTACTTAGCTAAGCTCACAATCTTGCCTAGCAGCATTTCCTGTTCAGTGATTCGGATCAGCGTGGGCTGATCCTTATTGGAATGCCTGAAACCTCTAATTGTACTGCACGTGAACACAACAGGATTTTATGTTCATGGCAGTGATTTAATGTCCACTTCTCTTTAGTGAATTAAGTCTTTCAAGTGATCCTTAGAGAGTAAGTTAACAGATTTAATACTTTGGCTTACAGGATTCTCTTTACTGATCAGCATAAACCCCAATACTTCTGCAACAACTCGCACAGCAAATAAATGTCAGCAGTAGTTGGTCTGGTTTTGAAATGAGTGTTGTTCTTCTGGCTACAGTTAAGGGCACAGTTTTGCTTTGAAATAGTGAGCCTCGCTCTCATTAAAAACCTGATTTTGATATCCCTTATCAGCAATACCTGGAGCAACTCCACTGATGTTAATAACAATGGAGTTAAATCAGGCTAAGTGAAAATAAGGACTTGGGACCACAGGCAATAGCAGTTCTGTGCTTATTTATACTGGATACAAGCTTGGCCTGGCTGATCTAACTCATGTGCATTCATGAAAAACAAGTATGTACAACACAGCAGAGGTACCAAGTAAACTTGAAAGAGCACACACTGAAATATTTTTGGCTGTGTCTGATCTCATAATCTTTTATTTACTCAGTGAATGCAAATTGCTTCAAATAGTGTTTTTCCCCTCAGTACAGAAACTCAAAAATTACTTTCCTCTCTTCTTTTTACTCTTGCAAGTCTGCAACGTCATTCAGAAGACTACAAACAATCTGGGGGCTATACCAGACAACTGCATGAAAGAGCACAAATTTACTGTCCTCACATTCCAATCTGAACAAACCTAGAGCCACTCCACTCTGGCAATAAAGCAGCAGGCCACTTCAGCAGTGACAGACTCCACAGACTTCTCAAGTGGAGCCATGCTATTTCTGGCCAGCTTCTTCTAGAAGAAGCAAGGAAACTCAAGTGTTTCTAGACCCATTTTCTTAGATACAATTTGTGCCTTACAAAAATCTCCCAAGCAATACTCAGGAATTTGGAAATTGTCATTAATTTTGAGGACCATCAATTTAGGACATGAAAAGTTAAGGAAGGTACTAAGAAACACAGAGGGAACTTGTGCCATTTTCAACTCCCTTTTTTAATTCCTGGGGATCTTCTTTCAAGAGATATACCTCATGAAAATTATATTCTACTTTTCACACATGCTGGGAAAACTGAAGTCGTCTTTGTCCATCCTTTCTGCACCACTCAGAATTTTGGAAACCAAACAATCCCAATTTGGTCAATTGTTCCTTATGTGGAAGCCCTGCTGCCCTTCTGGGGACCTTTGCCAGTATATCCCTTTTGGCAGGGCATTTATGAATGAGACAAGCAGGACAGATCTCCTTCCAGACTTTACTGGTAATTCCATTCACCCCAAGACTTTCTTTCTTATCTTTTAATTACTGATATAATCAAGCTAGGATCTTCCCTCCTCTATCACAACTGCTTCACCTCCTAAAAAGCCTTTGGCAAGGGCTGTATCAAAAGCTTATCAAAATCCATGTAGATAATATCAACAAACCCACATTATCTATGTACTTATTGATCCCTTCAGAGAAACAAGGAGGTTCTGTATAAAACAAAGGGTTTACAACAGTCTTTAACAAAGGCATATGGACTGTTCCTCAGCAGACTCAACTGTCCAAGCATCTACTCATTCTACCCCTTATTAAGAGAGCCTCTGTTAATCTGCTGCTGTTGCAGGCCTCTAGCTCCCTAAATTCCCTTAGAATCCTTTCAGGGTGAACATCCCTCTCCCACCCTGAGGTCTTCAGAT
>JAWWLV010000001.1:34405382-34421368 GCA_035041135.1 Platyrinchus mystaceus
GCAGGCCTCTAGCTCCCTAAATTCCCTTAGAATCCTTTCAGGGTGAACATCCCTCTCCCACCCTGAGGTCTTCAGATTACTGAGAAAGTTTTAAATGATGATACACTTTACTATAAGCAAGGCAGCTACTTCACATTTGAGTTCCCCTGAGTTCTTAGGTGAACACCATCATGTTTTACTATCTACTGCATCATACCTCTTCCACAGTAGCCTCAATATTGGGCATATTCTCTCAAGAATTTATCCCAAAATCCTCTGTACGTTTTACCTATTTCTTCCATAGTGAAAAACAATGTAGATACTGAATTTGGCTTCTCTGCAATGGGGCGTCCATCATCTCCAGCTGATCATATTTAAACTGTGATCATAAAGTGATCCTAAAGTGATCCTACAGACTCTCTGGTCAGCTTTTTGCTCTTGAGAGTTTGAAGAATTAAAACTTGGTTTTGAGTCCTTTAGCTAACTATTCCTTCCTTTTGCTGTATATTTTTGTATCTCCTCTCCATTGAGATTAGGATCCTTTCCCTTCTCATCCTTTGGATATGATTTCAGCTTTTTAAAAACTGTCTTCCCATAATTTCAGAACATAACTTACTTTGCTGTTTAGCCTGCATCTGCTTCCTCTGAACATTTTCTAAGCCCTTATTAAATGATACATACTAGTGATTCTGGTGGGGTATCGTTCAGCAACTCTGTATCTCCTCTAAATGTTTCTCTCAAAATCCCCTTTTCACATCCTTTTGTCAATCTTCCTCATACACACATATTTAATCTTATAGAGGCTGAGCACAACTGTGCTGGATGTTTGGCCTTTTTATCTCTGTAGGGACACTGAATCTAAAGTACCTTGTAGTCACTGCTATGAGCTGCACTTAAACTGCAAAATTTTCATCCAGATCTGACACCTTACTTAATGTCAAATCAAGGGCTGTATTTTCTTTTGTGGTGCACCTTGATCAGCTGCTGTGGGAAACAATCCCTGACACTGTCTTCCCATTTCACCTCTGGGCAAATATTAGACAAGATACGAAGCAACAGACATGATGGTAACTGGATTTTCCACATACTAGAGTATTTTCTGCCCCTGTGATTTCTGTATATGCAGTTAGAGTCAAGCCCTGGTAGAAGAGACAATAGTAAAGATCCAATGTTATTCTCTTCCTATTTGGATACGAAATTTCAACGTAGGTTGCACAGAATTCCTGACAACTCCTGCTATCAAATCTGACCTTTAAATTGTTCTGTGGGGGTTTTTTGACTAATCTCAAGCACTACAAATTCATGTTCAGGCTTGCACCTTACTGTGAATTAACCCTTCCAGATGGCAGGTGATACCTAAAGATTGGAAGTACAGTTGTTCTGTTCTCTCATCTCCAAAATAAACCTCTGACAGGTCTTCCTGATGGCCTTTAAAGAAACAAAGGAATTGGCTATGTACAAATATTTTTTAAATAGTAAAAAAAAAAGTATGAAAAATTGTTGCAAAGTAGGGATTAATTTTTGTGGGTGACTGCTATTTATAAGGATTTTATCTCAGTGCCTGTAAGAGATGAGATGGCAGCAGCTAACTGTCTGCCTGGTTTTCACATACACAAAGCATTGTTAGGAGATGGTATTCTCAGAATTATTTTTTCACGTCTGTGTAGTGCTACACTGAGCACGTGGACTTTCATCCTGAGTGATGGCCCAGATATTTCTAGTGGAAAACAGATCAAGCCCTGGCTTCAAGTTTTAAATGAGCCAGAGACTTTTGGCCATGAAAAGAAGTTGTCTAAGTACTTCTTGCCATCCAAGAGTGTGTTAAAGTTACCTGTGAAGACCTAGCTAGTAAGAACAATGTGCTTCAGGGAAGCTGTAAGGACATGCAGGGCTTTTTTTTTTTTTTCTTTTGAGAGCTCTGTGCTGAGGAATAAGGAAGGGGAAATAAAACAAGAATTCTCTTGGCACAGATTAAAAAAATACATCTTCTGCCAAAAGTTGTAGTTTAATTTTGGTCTCACTTTAAAAATAAACTTTATAGAACATTAAAATTCTACATTTTGTATGCCTTAGGTAGGAACAAAATATCAATTAATGTCCAGCTATAAATAAACAAACCAATTTGGGTTTAATACCTCAAAATAAATACCTAGAAATGAAAATCTTCAACCCCTTAAGCTCCTGGCTTCAAACAAAAGGACAGAGCTGCTCTTGTGGCTGTCCAGGTCAGCAGTGGAGATAAAACTCCAAATACTGTAATACAAAATCTACTGAAGTAGAATCTGCCTCGATTACATGATTATGGCACACAGTCACAGACAAATGTAGGTAGAAAGGGACCTCCAGATGTGATCTAGTCCTATCCCTGCTCAGAGCAGGTCAGCCTGTTCAGGATCATGCCTCCTTAGTGGTTGGCAAAAAACAGGTGGGTTTGACAGAGCAAAGAGAATAAAGTGACTAGGGCACAACTCAGCATTTAGACTCACTTTTCAGAATAAAAGAGATGAAAGCAATAGAAAAATGAACATGGTTTTAGATACCCATAACAAACCAAGTTTTGTTGTGGGTTTGGGTTTTTTTTAAGTAACAAAATGCCCAGGAACAGAGACAAGCAAAATATTTACCTTTGCCCAGAACTGGCACACTGTGCAAGGTGACCTGAACCAGGCATGCCAGACTGTCTCATCCTGATGAAGTTCTTCACTGACAGTCACTGACTGAGCATCTGCATCGTTGTTCACCTGCCTGAAGAAACCAGTCAAGTGCGTCTTGATCTTTAATTGCACCCTCTCCCATTCCCTGCTTCCTTTACATGGCAAAGAACAGCAAAACGGTGTTTCTCGCTGTCTGAATCAACCTAATTAGCAAAATGAGACCCCAGATTACATATGCTGTACAGCTCTAGACAATACAATTACAGGAATACATTCACTTTAAGAATGATTGCATTTGCATATTTCCCCTTTTGCCTCATTTTTCGTCAGATGAATTACTGAAAATTTCATCTGACTGTGTTCAGTGAGTGCCTGTAGGACCGGTGGAGGTTAGCTTTTGTTATTTAAACCTTATTTCCTCCTCTCCTGTTCTGTCTAAAAAAACCCAACAAAAAACAAAAATTAAAAAAAAAATATATATACATATATATATATACTAATTCCCTCCTCCTTCCATATTTTAAACTCCATTTTCATTCTTCTAGCTTAAGTTTGAGCTATTAAAATAAAAAACCCTGCAGTATGGTAACAGGAAGAAGAACAAAACCCAGTAAGTAGGCTTTTATTGTATTTAATGACAAAAAGTAAAACTTTTTTAAAAAGAGTAAATTAAAAACAAGAGAGTTTTAATATTTAATCTTTTTATCACAAGCTGGCAAACTTCTAACAAAAGCTTTCCACTGAGAAATTTTGAAAGATACTTTTGTAAGGGAAAAAGTTTTTAATGCCATATTTTTCAGTAGGGCCTGTAGCAATAGGACAAGGGGTATTGGTCTTATACTAAAAGAGGGTAAACTCAGGCTACTTACAAGAAAGAAATTTTTTGCAGAGAGTGTGGAACTGGAACTTCCACCAGAGAGGTGGAAGACGCTCCATCCCTGGAAACATTCATTCAAGGCCAGGCTGGACAAAGCTCTGAGCAACCTGACCTAATTGAAGATGTCTCTGATCATGGCAGTGGGGTTGGACTAGATGACCTTTAAAGGTCCCTTCCAACCCAAACTACTTGATATTTCTATTTTTTTTCTATTCACAAGACATTAGTTCGATCCCTTGTCTGGCACTGCCAGCCCTACTGGAAAAGTTGACTAATAATTTTCAGCTGATTCCCAACTTCTAAGTAGACTTCAGAACAAAATAGCTCACTTCCCTACACTCTACCACAAATCAACAGAGACCTGCAAAAAGAATTACAGGTTAAATTCCCTGGATGCAAGTGAGGTGAATTATGACAACCATAACATGGGCCCCAATAACAGTCTGAAAGACAAAAAACAAAACTCCCCAAACAGAAAACCCAACCACAGTGATGAAAAATATCCAAGATAGATAAAACTGCACAGACCCATAGGGCTTCCTGCAGGAACAACTTTGAAATAGCTGCTTAGCTACCTGGGGTGCAAAAGTTGACAAAATTGAAGTTACAATGCTGTAGTCAGGAAAGAATTTTAGAGTCAAGGCTGAAAAGAACACTTTACCATAGCTGCACCTCTCAAGAGAGCAGATAAGCACTACTGGTCATACCAGTCCTCACCAGAATCTTGAAGGGCACACTGTAATTCTGAGGACAATACCCAAGGCTAAGTCCAGAGCTGCCCTGACTCCCCTCCTCCCCTCAGGTTATACTCATGTGTCATCTCCAGCACTATAGTGGAATAAACCTCCCTGCAATTCTGAAGGAAGCAACAGAGCTTTCCATCTCCATATTACTCCAACCAGCAAAATTTTTCCTTGGTTCTAGGTCTCAGACTTAAACATTCTCTGCAGAACTGAAGACCAGTGTGAAACCCTCAGCACAGCTCAGAGATACTCCTCAGTGAATCAGATGAGTGCCCAGTAAGATAAAATAGATGTGATTCAGAGCATAAATGAGCTTTAGGGTCTGCTCCTACATCTTCACAGGACATTCCTAGGGAGTTTCCGCTGAGGCTGCAATAATGAACTAGCTAGTTTTGTATTCATACCCTTACCAGCTAATAATGAACCCTCAGAGCCTGCTTTGCAGCAGATGACTTCAAGATATGTGGAAACTTCAAGCCTAAACTGTGGCAGCAGAGCTATTTATTTTAAATTAAAGCCAGGCTCAGAGTAAATTATTACATAAAATGGGCAAAGACTGTCTCCTTAAGGAAAAGTATATTTTACAGTGGTGTTGATTTTTTTAAAAATCAACATATAAAAACTGTTGTAAAGACCCTTCAGGCTTATCTCTACAGCTTTACCACCATGGTGGTGTTTACTCTTACACAAAGCGATTGGTACTGAAATTCTATCCTATCAATTTACTAAATATGTTTTGAGGCTGTGGAATATGTGCTTATGTGCTGCACTTGAAGTTACAGCTTCAAATTATGGTAGTAATTTTCATTTCAGAGCTGTATCTCTAGATTTTGCTCTCTAGACATTGCTTTAGAATTCTTCTCATGAAATGAGAAAAATTATACAAATGCATATTTCAAATTCATCTTCTAGCTCTATATCATCACACTAGGGCTTTTAAATATCAAATCTCCATCCTACTCTTGAATTTTTCACTCATTCCTGAAGAGAATTTAAGCAGCTGTCTGAGAACCAATTACTTTTAAAAAATTAATTGATTTTAGATGTGCAAATTTTTGGTAATCGTCTTGTGTGCTGTTGGGGGGTATCTGTTGCTTGTTTGTTATTTTTTAACCTTGGTAAGACTCAAAATTAATCTGCTTCAAACGAAATCCACATTTCTTGACTCTTATTCTCCTCCCTACATGCACTGGAAAAAAAAAAGGTGTTGAGATTGAGGAGGCCATGAACATCTGAACATTATTAATATACTATATTAAGCAGAAAACTTCATAATAAAGAAGAGACATCCACCTTATCTAGTTAGCCCTAGTAATTGGATGCCCTAAGTCTGAGAAATTGAATTAGGCTAGTACATGTTGTCCTACTGCAGATCCTTCATCCCACCATCTCAAGGCCTTCATTAGTAATGCCTTCACCTATCACCACCTCAGGAGCTGAGATTCTCTAGAAGTCTCTCTTAAAAAGTTGCTGGAAATCATATTTCTCCTGGAGAGAGACAAAGAAAGATGTGATTATTTCCAGTCTGTTTTAATAGAAGGACAAGAATAGCACCAAATTTCAGATTCAAAATAAATGAGATATTTCTTTAAACAACACTCAGTCATCTTAAAGAACTCCTTCCCTCAGATGTTACTTCCTTGAATATAGAGTTTAAAAGCATTCAACAAACAGGAGGGAAAAATATTTTGAAGGCTATTAAATGCAATTATTTAAGCTAGTAGGTCCCAAAGCCAGAAACTGCTGGTGGCAGAAAACACTGTTGCTGCTTGCTTGACTATCCCTATTTTTCCCTAAGCATCTGCTGTAGGCTGCTATAAGAACAGGACACTGGAATAAATAGGCTGGTCTAATTAAAGCCACACAGACATATTCAAGCAGTGAAATTATCAAGGTACCTGCAGGAGAAGACAGGATATGAAGAGCCATTTGGCTGGCAGAATACAAAAAAACAATACAAAACAAAACAAATTAGTTCAAGTTGCTCATGTTCTTTTTCATACTGTTTCTTGCTGTGGGGTTCTCCACACGCATCTTTAGCTCTGATGCTCCAAAGCCAATTCATTGCAGAGCTGAGGTGTGTGCCAGGGAATCTCACCACACAGTTTGTGCAGAAACCAAAGTTCTGCAACTACCGAGTAGTGGTTTGTAACAAGATCCCCTGAAAAGGCAAAAGTATGTTCTAAGAGTTTATAAAGCACTGAAACAGCATCAGGAATGACTCGAGTAGCTGCACATCGTGGAACTGATTCTTAACACCAACACAAGATTGCACTTTCTGAATAGCAAACTTCACACTGAAGTGGTTATAATTCACAGGAGATGTGGACTTCCTAATGACAGAGAACTTGGAATGAAGTAATGCTATCTCTGAGATTTCTTCACTTTTATATTTTTCCTTTCCAAACTGCGGACCATGGGGAAACAAATCAGAGGGTGGGTGGAGGGAGAACAGAATAGAGTTAGCGTGACCAGCCAAACCCTGCCAACAGAGCCAAATAACATCCAGCATCAGTTACTGGCCAAAAAACTCTTGCACTGGCTGTAGGGCTTCTGTAATTGAGATATATGTAGTTACAGTCACAACAGCTAGGCATAAATGCTGGAATAAACTCAAAGATGGTATAGGTAGTGCTACAGAAATAGCATGCCTGACACAGTAAACCATGTATGAATGGCTTTAGATGAACTGGCTGTAAAGAAAAAAATGAAACAGTGCTTTTGCTATTTGAAACTGTTTGGATGTAACACCATAATACAAGGCTATCCAGAAGGAAATAATAAGAAAAATGCTAAGCTGTTAGCGTCCAAAGGAGGGCAATAAAGATGATGAAGGGCCTTGAGGGGAAGCCGTATGAGGAGTGGCTGAGGTCACTTGGTCTGTTCAGGTTGGAGAAGAAGAGACTGAGGGGAGACCTCTTTATAACTTCCTTGGGAGGGGAAGAGGAGGGGCAGGCACTGATCTTTTCTCTGTGGCCATTGGTCATGAGGGAATGGCCTAAAGTTGTGTCAGGGGAGGTTTAGGTTGGATATTAGAAAAAGGTTCTTCACCCAGAGGGTGGTTGGGTGCTGGAACAGGCTTCCCAGGGAAGTGGTCACAGTACCAAGCCTGACAGAGTTCAAGAAGTGTCTGGACAGTACTCTCGGTCACATGGTGTGACTCTTGGGGATGGTCCTGTGCAGGGCCAGGAGTTGAACTCGATGATCCTTGTGGGTCCCTTCCAACTCAGCATGTTCTGGGATTCTGTGACATTATACTATATAGAAAGCAAGATAAAAAAGCAGCTAAATCATCCAGAGGTTTTTATTTCTTATATGTACATACTCAGAGAACTCCTAAATGTATCAAGGTGTTTCTCAAACCTCTGCTTATGAGGGAGCTCTCTGGCCAAGAAGGGTCTTCCAGAAAAGAGTCTGGCTATGACCTATCACTGGAAAGCTTAACAAGGCAAAAACATCCTTTGGAACACCAGCATGAACCCTATCACACGCCCTCTACTACTAACGTGTTTACATGTATCCAGCTAACAGTGCTTAAAGGATTTATGCATGCTCCCCTCAGATAAACAGTAAAAGAGAAAACGATGTCTCAGAAGTTTGTGAAGCCAGAAACTAAGACGCAGCGCTTCTTCAGAAATGCTAAATATACTTCAAAACTGAATGCCAGTCTGCAGTGCTGAAGCATAACACAGCAAAAGCGTGTAATTCCATTAGATCCCATCCCCATGCCAGATACGTCTGAAACCCCACGCTACCACCTAACAACACTTCAGAACTGAGTCTTGCTAAGCAAAGCAGCAGACTTTCCTTTGTACTTCCTGAATAAGAAATCTGCCTGCAAAAAATACCCCCCAAAATATTTTGCCTTTTTATACAGAAACACGACCTTTATTTGTAGAAAGGAGACTTGACAATACTCTACAAATGAGCGGAAACCCTTCAGGGCTCACAGATGCACAGACTCTTTCAAAATCCAAACACCCACTTCTCGTAGAAGAGGGTCCTTTGAGCATCTGTGAAACATTATGGCAGTAAAGCTTTATGTTCAAAGCATGAACATTGGCTTTCAGGTAGAATGTGTGTCACAAGGCCCTGAAGATAACTGCTGCAGCAGTTTAAGATCTTTTAATCTCTGATGGTCCAATGTGACTGTCCAGCCTTGCTGAATTGCTTGTCTCTGTAGTTAGGCAAGCAAGAGTCTACCATACCCACATTAAGCATGAACCAACAACCTTAAACCACTGATGTTCAACTGTGAAGAAAACAGACCTATGTTTCCAAACTCCCTCTGAACCTGGCTCTTTAACTCCAGAACACAAATTACCTGATTACTGAACACCATCCATCTCCTGACATGCATAATTTCTGGAAGGACAATTAACTACTCTGTGAAATACAACTCACCGCTTATTCTGGGCTTGATGAAGTACTATTTTTGGAGGTCCATCAGACTACTTGCCTTGTATTTGGGATCTCTTCCACACAGATATCTCTATGCAAAACCTTTTCTGTGTACCTTCCAATCACACCAACATTATAGCTGTTGCAGGTAGGAGGCAGTTTCCATCAACTGGCCAAACAACCCCAAGAGCACTGGCAATCACCAGAACTCATGGCACTCTAAGCAACCCTGTTTTAGAAAACAGACCTCATAAATGGGCTCTGGTTCTTCATCCTGCTCTGAAAGAGCTGCCCACTTCAGATGAGAAGCAACGCACGAAATATGAGAAAACTCTAAATATTAGTGCAAACCAATTAAGAATGCAAGATTTAAAAGACATTATTAGAGAATTAAATATTTTAAATAATAAAGTTTGAAAACTAAAAATATCAATGCAACTATATAAAGTTATCTGTAATTACTTTCCCAGCTTTCATAACAATAATCATGAAAAATTAGTCCAGGAGAAAAGTACTGTCATGGGGCAGTGGAAAACTTTCCTATTGGAAATACATTAATCACTCTGGATTAACCATATTTGTTGCCATTCTCAGTATCAGAATTATGAGCTCCTGGAATATGTCAATCACTGCCATTGAGCTTGGCTATGCAATACAGTCAGGGGAAAAAAGGTAAACAGACAAGCTTTCAGAGTCACAAATTCTTTTTCAAATACTGGAAATTTCTGTTTACTCTACACCACTTAACCAAGCTATAATTTGTTGGTTCAGTGCTGCATGATTCACCAACATTGAGGTGGCCCACAAGAAATATAATTTTCAAAGAATTCCTTAAAAATGTGGGTGGAAAAAAAAATCCCTGTTTCTTGCACAGGAGGTCTTTGACTCTGCTGTGGAATAGCATAAAAATCCACAAGCAGCTGTCATACAGATCACACTGGATTCACACTGAAGAGGTACAGGCATAGAGATCTGGGGAAGTGGAGCTGTACTGGTCCTCTTAGGTCTCAGTCTCCTTTTCCATATTCTACACTTATAGCCACAACCTTTAAGTCTTACTAAAGTAAGATGCTGTCACACAAAAAGGTAATTCATAATTTGCATATCTTATTTGAAAGACAAAGCAAATAAACAGATATAACATCACAACTGAGGTACATCAAGAACAGTAAGACAATGTGGAGTGCTTTGCATATTTTGTATTTTAAGACTAGAATTTGATATTGATTCTGCTTTAAAAACAAATTCTTCTGCTATCCAGAAATTGCTCATACAGGGATTTATACATCAGCTTCTAAGAAGAAAGCACGGAACAAAAGAAATTAAAACCTGGGGTCACCACTAATGGGGAAAGAAAAAGAAACCCAACAAACGAAACCAAACAAATACAATACCCATCCCCAAATAAAACTCAAACAAAACAAAATAAAGTAACAATATCAATGTCTCCCTAGCTGAAAACATGGAAATAGTAGTGTGACATGAAAGATTGCAGGCAAGCTGTAAATCAGTTGCAGAACTAAAACAGTAGTTTGTATTTTGAGATTTAAAGACGACTTTGGTAATAAAAACTAAATTGTACTTTTGTTGATATCAAAAGTAGAATTGCACTTTCATAAAAAACTATATTAAAAAGAGGTGTATGAGAATAATTAAATATATAACAGCTGCAGTATATTGAAAGCTGAAATTGCTAATACTGCACTCTACCTGAAAACCCATGGTGTCTCCCAATAACAGTATATTCAGAACCTCTACAGCAGTTATTTATAGGACTAGTGATTCCCAGACTAGCCATTTGGGAGTTATGATGGGTCACAGAGCAGACCCAGTAAGCAGACCTATTGTTAAAAAAGGGTAAGGCTTTAGTAGTGTGCAGACCTTGCAGCTGGCCTCAGTGACAAAGAATGCTCTTGGGTATGTTTAATTTGTTAGTACAGACGCTGCCTACATCTGATAGATGTCATTTGGGGTTTCTTGAGTTTTTACATCAGCAGGTATCCAGTAGAACACAACACTGAAAGTAGCCCCATTCACAGATAGTGTTGACTGATGTGTTCCCCTGAGACAGGGATGAACTTGAGCTATAAGGCTATAAGGAGACTGTAACCAGATTATAAATCCAAACATTTAATTATGTCATTAAGACTAGTTCAGCTGGCAAAGCAGTCCATCAGCTGTGATTTTGAATGAGCATCAGGATATCCCTGTCAATTAGTAGTGCAAGGAAGTCTGCTAGTCATCACAAAACAGGTGCGAGCCGGCAGATTACCTGGATATTGAGATCACCTTTGATTTTGATTGTAGAGGTCAAGCTACAACCTTTCTTGGATATCACACACACACAAACCTCCAACTAGTTTCAAAAACATGCTGCCATTTCCTCAAGAGCTTACGTGTTATTATCTACAATACCTACCCTTTAAAAATAAAGAGTTACAAACACCCCTTTCAACACCATCGTACCACCAAAACTTGATGTCCGATGAAGCACAGTGAAGACAAACAGGTATTTCTAATGGAAAATCCTCAATTCAAATTTAAATCAGATGTTTTGCTAAAGTGTTTCTAGATGTATCAGAAGGCTTGGCAAACTGTGGGCAATTAGTTATATGCTTACATCCAGTGAATGAATTTCTTTGTGGCCAAAAAGAATTGGGCTGAAAAAATTGTTTCTCTGTTCTTCCCTAGGTAGCTGAACATGTTTCCAGACGAATAAGAAATCTTGCAAATCTTAAACTTCATTGTAAATGCTCACCACACGTTTAAGTCCTCAAAGGGCAGGAGAGAGCCATATATATTCATTCTATTTTTGCTCTCCTGAGATATATTCATAAAGTTTAAAAGAATGATCCCCTCCTTGACTTCAGGGTGGCGCAAGATACCTATATCTGTGCTACTGTGCTGCAAACTCAGACAGCTACTGACACAGAATGAGGAGGCAAAGTACATTGTACTGCAGCTATATGGTATTTTATACCTGTAGACAGCATTATGCAGTCTTCACTCCTTTCCCCACTGTAAAGGATCGGGATTTTTTTTTAGTCATTTTGAGAGGATTATTTTTGCTTAAAGATGCAGAAAAGTAAACTTACTAGAAGCAAATATATTTTATACAAGACTTTAGAAACAGGAATACCACCCACTTCTACAACGTCTTCCAAAAGGCCAGGTTCAAGGCCTGCTTCACCACTTGCCCATCTTGTTCATCCTCAAAAGCTCTCCAGGGAGCATTACCAGGATGTTATGACTAAGAAAAGGTCTGAAGTACCATCTATGCTTTACAGTACCCTCGGGCATATGTCTATCTTCTGTGGAGCAGCAGATCATTGTGAAGCTCAGATGCCTCCTCTCTCATCCATTTTTCAGTGACCTGATGCCAATGGACAGGACCACATGTTTCATCTTCAACAGGATTGCACAAGAGTTTCAATTTTATGAACAAACTGAAGCTGCACTGCTTACCAGGATAAATGGACACACAGAACCAAGATCTGGGCTGCTCCAAGCCAGCACAAATACAGTACAAACACAGGCTATCACTTTTCCTATCACTCTTCATTTTAGAATAGAGCAGAGATATTGCTTCTTATCTCCTTATTCTTGTACTCCCGATGATAAAAACATCTCAGTTGCGTTAAAATTGTTTTCTGACATATGTCATATCCAAAATAGTGTTATATTAATAGCAAAAAATGCTTCACATTTTCTCAAAAGTGTTACAGATTACCCACAGAAAGCAGCTTCGGGCTTGAAGCTATGCATGCATTTCCAAAGCATTTCTATTTATGATCTACATCCAATATTCATAAAAGGAGAGCTCTAAAAAAGACGGGTTGTGCAAACACATCTAGAAGGTATTATTCAAAGCTGTTATTGCTTTGCAGAAATGTTTTTAGTTGTAAAATACAGAAGCACAAAATAATGAGTTAATACGACATCATTTGTCCAACACCAGAATACACACACTGAAAGATGAATTAGTGGCTGTTAAGAAGCACCATAAATTAGCTGATGCTCACCTAACAAATTGGTTACGTGACAGGACATATTCAGTCCCTTAACTTCACTGTTTAACATATGATAAGGATATGTCTTTGAACATTCTTAAAAAGTCATCATATTCTGAGAGGTCAGAGTGATTTTAGCGTAGAGGTAGGTGCTGATGCTTTGCAGATGACAGTAGCAATGCCTCTTCCTGCAGGACACTCAGAAGACAACTTCAAAGAACAACAGGAGCAAATTAGGACTCAGAATAAAGAGGCCAGATTCTGCCAAAAATCATGGTCTACGCACATGCCTGTGCTTGCTTATTGGGAAAAAAAGGCAGTTTAGACAAATTTCATGTAAAATTCTACTTTGATGAGTATCCACATTACATTTAAGTTGTTCAAGTCCTATAGTGTTGGGAATGCATATTTTGTATCTACTAAATCCCTACTGCTGACTAAAACATAGTTCAGTACAGAATGATGTCCCTGCCATTGCACATTTCAAATTTGCTTCTTATTACGTGCAAATGGATGGAATCTCTATCAAATTATGCTGGCCTCAGTCAAAATTTCTGCATAAAAGTTGCCCTGATGCTCCTACAAGCCTTTTACTCCCTAGAAAAAATAAAGCAGTTTAGCAAAGCCTGAGGTTACCTGAATAACTTAGAGACATAAAAAAAAAATAATTACTTTTTTTCTAAAAGCCAAAAGCTACTAAACTACGTTTATGTTGGAACAGCATTGCTAAGACTCAGCAAGAAGCAGACATTCTGGGTTTATTTTTGTCCTCATTGAAAATCCATGCCTTGGAGTATTGTTTGCACAGACCTAGTCATCCACATTCATATTATTCACAAATCTCTCTCCCACTGAATTTTCCCACCAAATTTTGGAATTTGTGCTTATCCTGAACCTGCTACCTGGTGTAAGTCTTTCTATATGGATCAAGGAGATAAGATTCCACTTCCTGACTGTAAGCAACTGTATCTGAGGACCTGTAGGATCAAACTCTGAACATTTATAAAATGCTGCCCATCTCAGCTTTCTTTTCAAGAAATACATGGACTTTTGGCTTGCAAACATGCCTGGTACGTAGAAGAGAGATCAAGTTTGCCACGGTTATGGGGTTTTACTGCTTTTATCATACCTTACAGGCAATTCTCACTATGCTCTTTGTTACTGCTACACTGTGCTTTTCCCTAACTTCCCAAACCTAGGAACAAGGGAGTTGGGTCATGGGATTTCTGAACCAAAACAGCAAATGGATCAGAGTATGTTCCTTCACACCAAGACGCAGCGAACTGAAATTTAACATCTAACTATTTGGGGAGGAGAATAGCTTAGAAAGGTTTGCTCTCCATGGCTTGGAGGCAGATCCTGGCTCCAAACACCCTTAATTATATCCATTTTATCAGTCATACTTTAATTTTACTGCTCAGTTACTGCATGATGTATGGGAAGGACAGGTCAAACTCCTAAACTAGCACTACTGAATGTAGGATCTAAACTCACTATTAATATAAGGGTCTGTCATACTGCTTTGCAATTTTTCTTTCTATTCATCCACTACTCTTCTGCTCTTCCTTTTTTAAATTAAAGGAAGAAAGTGATTCAGTGAAAAAATTCCATGTGACCTCAGCAGTAGAAACCTGAGAAGAAATTTATACATTCAAAAGTTTTAAAACTTGAAGTGACTGTGTTTTATCTTTCACTTATTTATAAAGCAAATGCCAACTGGAAACATCATAAGCTTTCTGAAGCTCATTCTGCAAGTTCATTTCATTTTTGCAGTTAATTTTCTTCTAGCTGGTACTCAATAATACAGACGGATTACTGTTTTTTTAGTTTTGTTTCTCTTCACTCTGAATGCAGAGCAGGAGTGCATCACCATTTTTTTACAACCCAGCTGTGCTCCTATAAATCCACTCTTCAGACAGGCTTTAGCCAGAAGACACTTGGAGTCTTACAGCAGGGGGATATTAAATCAAAAATCTACGTCTTAGTTCAGCAAAGCGCTTTCTTAAACAATACAAAGCCAATAAGGCTATAACTTCACTGCAAGGGCTGTAATTACTCGTTTGTTTCCCATAAAATTCAATCTGCTTTGGATTCAGTCCTAGACATTTGCTGGAAGGTGTCATTAAATAAAATTAGAGGAAATCCAGGCCAATAATCCCTTGATTTCTAAGAAATCATTGGTTGTAGCATCTGTCCAGTCAGATATTTAAGCAACAGCCACAGGGGGACGACACATCACACCCAGATCTCTGGCCCACTAGCTTTAAGCATAAGCATTTACTCTATTTTGGTTCTCCCTTTGAATTATTACTTTAATTATGCAGTCAAGGTAATAACCTCAAGTTTACAAGTACTGGCATCTGTAACTTATACATAGCGTCACTCAAAGTTTCGAATAGGTACACAATAAAACCAGAAATTTTAAGTGATTAACTAAGAAAAAATGAAGTGAGCTTTGGTGAACAGAATTAAAACAACCTCCTATACCAGCTGTTTATTAGTACTTGTTTCCTTTGCACACAGCTTTTAGGAAATATTTCACAAAATGCTCTTCATTTGATACAACTCATATTTGATGGCCTGTATGGGATACAGCAGTTGATATATGTGTGTTTCTAGCAGGCTGTAGTTGAAATCATTGTTGGTACAGACAAGAGATAACACAATTGAGAAAACAGGTATGCTGGCTGAATGGTTAGGGAATTCTTTTGGAGAGACTCATGTTCACCTACATATGTCCCATATTACCTTGGGCAAGTTGAATTCAGCTCCCCAATGAAGTACTCAAAAAACAAATGTGAGATATGCCAAGATGATGCCCATGACTGGACAATCCTTTCTAGAATGTGTATCAGTGACTCAGACACTGCCCCCCATAACTGATAAGAAATGCAATGGAGTTCAAAAGTGTTAGATGAAAAGCAGCAGTGTGTTAGGCCTCCAATAGCTTGAACTTGAATGCCTGAATAAATCTCAAAAATGAAAAGCAGAAACAACGATACATGCCTTGGAAGTCCCAAGAATTGGGAATAAAAAATAATAAGCCACAAATATTTCTCCCAGTCATGTTGCTTTCTTTTCTTTCTTTTTTTTTTTTTTTAATTTAAAGTCTTTATGTTCAAACACAATAGTTCCTATTGTGCCACAATCTGGAAATCCCAGTAAGGGATGTGTCTAACCACAGTCTCATTGGACTGAAAAAGTAATCTGTGACTCCATTTTTGGCTCAAGTTGGAGAAAGTTCTACACATAAGTGATGCATTCTAGAAAGTAAGATGTTTCTTAATTTGCAGAGCAATAAAGAAGTACCTTTACAACTCCT
>JAWWLV010000001.1:34426673-34489734 GCA_035041135.1 Platyrinchus mystaceus
AGGCCCAAACTCAGTGAGGGGCTCAGTGCTAGAAATGCCAGAGTGCTGCCTGCACAGGGGCACGTGCTGGCAGAGGTTCTCTTTGAAGCAAAGAATGAGTAAAACACCTAAATCACTGAACAGCTGTCAAAAGGTATATTTGCACAGTATCACCCAACAGCCAGACAAGTGAGGGAAGGAAGGTAAATCAGCATCATTTCTAGTAAGTCAAAGTAAACTATCCCAAAGTCCTGGAGGAGCCTAAATATTATAAACAATCATAACTCCCCTTTTAACAAGGTGTATCAGTAGGCACAGTTATTCATTAAAGAACCACCTTCCTGTTTTCAGCTCTGAATGAAGGTCAATAACAGCATCTAGTGTTCTTCTGGAGGTGGCTGTCACAGAAGCTAAAGAGGAATTCAATTTACATTCTCTTTATCCAAAATCAAGTAAAATGGAATTTGCTCTAGGTCCAGCTTTGTCTAAAGAATGTCAGATCTGACAAACCAAAATCAAAAATTCAGAGACCAAAATGTGCCACACAGCACTACAAAGCTGCCAGACAAATCCATTTGAAACCAAAGCCAAACAATAAACCTATTGCTCTTCACTTCATCTTGTGAATTAGCACTGCCTTTCAGCATCTTCAGTTAAATCATCATCAGTTTTGACAAGCACCAGTGACTCATCTCAACATAGAGCAAGCACAGTTTCTAACATCAACAACATCATGTATCATGCTACTTATGTAGGACAAAGCTTGAAGTCTGCTGAGGTCAGTGGAGTGCAGACTGTTTACCCCACAAATAATATGCTCAGCCTTTCTGCCAACATCTACAATGTTTCCAAAGTAATCAACTAGTGGTGTATCACACGTTTCAGTAGATGCAAGGAACAGGAATGCTGAACAAGTTTTAATATTCAGCCCTAGATCCATTCTAAATGCAACAATCTCAATTTTCATACTATTTATCAAAGAGTTTGTGTTACTTAAGCACAAATCTAATGCAAGTGCCAAAAAAACTTAGTTCACTCTACAAAACCAAAGCTACACTAATTTTTGGCTGTGCCTTACCAAAATATGTCTGGTGTAAAGATTAAGGCTTCTCCAAACGAAAGGGCATGATAAAAAGAAAGCAACAGCTTCAGCTGTCAAACTGATGAATTTCCTCAACTTAAAGTCAATTCTAAAGGTATTTTTACAACACAAACAGCTCAGAAAACAGAAAAAAGCATTTTGTTCCAAACCAATACATTTTTATTAAAATCTTATACTAAGTGCAAGTACAAACTCAGCACTTATAAAAGCTGCCCAACCAATGCTTCCAAGACTTTTCATTGCATTGGCAAAACAAGGACCAACATATTACAGGGTTAGTACAACACAAAAGCAGGGTCTGCATCAGCACCCTGCTCACTCTCACAGCAACAGATTTCCTCTGCCCTTCCACACTTTTCCACAACAGCTGTACTCCCAAAGCATTAATAGTATCCCACAGGGGAGAGCAACAGTGTTGGTAAGAGGTTATGCAGGCAGACAGAAAGGCAGATGGCCTCTTAGTTTGGCTATGATAAGGGAGAGGAACTGGAATCCAGGCTGGGGGAGAAAATGGACTTTTGCAGGCTGCTGCTAATACCAGAAGTACCAACAGACTTAGTTTGGGCTTAGTCTGCTGACCACACCATAACAACAAGTTCTTTGGTATGAAAACATTAGGAAATGCCCTTGCCAAAAGACACTCGGGACTCAGAAAAAGATACGCCTGACACGAACACCAAACAAACAAAAATGAAAATCCACATGCCAGGATAATAGCCAAAGCAAATCTAACTGAGCCATCACATTTCCAGAACACCACCACATATTCCAAATTATTGTGCCAAAGCTCTCTCCTTTGAGTTTGCTTCCACTGAAGTCAATGGTGATACACGTAGGCTTGACTGATGAGGCACAAACGTGAAAACAACCTCTCTGCTCTGGGCACCATCAAAGGCTCCTCACACTGGACAGTGCTCCAGCTCACTCACATTTCAACTCTAGGGCACGTAGAACCTAGATTTGATAATGAGCACTCTCACCTTTAGTTTCACTTGGGTCTGAACTGGCCCGTGTGCTGCAGGGTTTACCCATAGAAGTGTCTTGTTTAATGTCCCTAGAAACACAAGAGTCTCATCTGGTCAGTTCATCTATATGAGCATCCTGTCTCCAGCCCCATCCATAAACCTTAAGAAGAGTAAATAACAGGTTATTAGGATACTCTAGCACTGCACTCTCCTGCCTTTTCATCATTTTCATTTTGTGGGCTTTCTAAGCCAGGTGTGGTTTTAGAGTATTTAGTAAACCCCAGTGGATTTTTTTGTTTTAATTAACTTGTCCAGTCTAAAACTTGTCCTCAAAAACTTGCTCAAATAGTTATGAGCTCCTGAAAAATATGAGGGGAACCTCCAAACTGTGCCCACCTCATACACTTACTTTGCCAAACATGAATGGGTGGCAAGTTAACAAATGCTGGAAGTCACACAGCCACTAAAAGCCCTGTGCACAGCTCCATAGCTTTGTGTCTATCCAGACCCAAAGGTAGCCAACTGAAAACTCCGGCTGCAAGAATAACTCCAGTTGTAAGAATATAACCTTGTGGATTTAGAGAAGAGATTCATTAATTTGAAAACAGATTCCTGCCTCCATTTGATCTTGCCAACTGCCATTTCACACACACTGTTCTTGTGCTCATTACCAATTTTGTTTAAATCCAATCATTTTACAAATCCAGCTAATTTTAGGCCTGTTTCACCACAGTTGCCAAGTGCAACCATGTGCAAGATCATATCATTTTTTTCCTCAGCTGCAGTGGCAAATTACTGACACTAAGTTCAAAGAACCCTCAGTTAGCTCAATTTCAATCCCTGCAAAGCTGAAGGATAAACAGACTTTCTGCATTTTAATTATGTGTACAGCAGTACATTCCAAAAACACTGCAGAAACCTACAGCAATTCTTAGAAGTTTCATTCTTACAGATCCAGACTAGTAATTTTGTTTTCTTAGGGTTGTCAGGTGGTTTTTTTTGTTTTGTTTTAGTTTGGGGTTTTTTTTGTAATTCATTATGACACATTCCATGAAAAAAACCAGAGAGCATGCATGTGCATCAAAGGAGTAGAGAGTATTATCCACAGGTACTCAGAGACCACAAACTCGGATCCCTACACTGCACCTTGCAAGAAAGTTTAGTGTATTATCTCAACCCTTCAAATACAGCAATATCCTGCCATTCTGAAAACAAACTGTGACCTCCAGTCCTGCATCTGTTTGTGATGGCAGATCTCCAAGTAGGCAAGATTTATCTCAAAATTAGGACTCCCAGCAAAGTGCAAGAAGTGCTGTCAACCTTCCAGTCAGGTGTCACAAAGGTACAGTCAATTTTGGACACAACAAGATTATTGAGTCCCTGGAGGTGTGTGGTCAAACTGGGAATTGTCCAGCTCAGCCAGTGTTTGTTAAAATACAGAAAGGGCACATGGATTTGATAGAGTCCCCAGAAGAACTGGGAATCATGAGCGGCACATCTGAGATGAGCAGAATTGCACAAAGCTTAAGAACTGACAGCAGTGTCAGAGAGAACACAACATGGCCTTGACCACACCAAACACAAGCCAACTTTGATGAATAAGGTAGTGGATAAGGGATGCCCCCATCTTTCTTCCAAGGGTGTGAGTGTTGAATTAGCTTTTCGCAAGGCTGAGGCCCCACAGTAGGACAGACTTATCTCTCAAGCAAGTGCATCACTGCTGCTGCCCTGTTGGCAAGCCACTTACTTACACATGGCCAAAGCTTCTAACAAACCCCCCCAGAAAACAGTTTGCATTGGATCATCACAGAACACTCTTACCAGTTCTCTGTGGTTATCTGACATTGTTAACATTTGTAGGTTTTTCAATTTTGAAGCACTCAAAGTCTGGATAAGAACTACTTCATGAGGCACTTAAGGAAAGCACGCAACAAGCTCTTCTTCACCCTCCTGTTATTTATGAGACTGTTCTGTCAACTAAGAACAACTCTTATTGTCTTTTAAAACTGCAAGTACCCCTCAGGAGAATGCTGATGTTTCCTGAACCCTGCCGTTGGATTAAACATGGGCTGTCACACTTTGCAACACAAGGAGGAACAGTATTTGAATACTACAGTAGTAAACAATGTAGTACATAGTAAACAATGACCAAAGGAAAGAAACAATTGCAAATTTCTTACATCCATAATCAGTTTTTGTATTTTTTTTTCTTCTCAGGCAGCTTTGGAAACCAGGAGAGCTTCTCAGAGGACAGCCTGCTTTTACTTTTACTAATATTTACGGTATTACAGAGGACCTGTCAGCAGTGGCTTCTGAGTCTGCTTCTTCTTCAAAGCACCTTCAACCTAGTAAGCAAGCAAAGACTTGGATCAATAACCTCAGATCGTAAATCTGTCTGCAATTCTGCTGAAGGGACATAGTCTTCTTCATTGAATAAATACCATACACTTCACAGCTTTAGACTGACAGCTTAAACTTCATCCAAAAGCTATAAAACAGCGAGGGTATTGACTAACGCAGCAAAACACTTCTGAAATAAGTCTCACTTCTGAATAAATTTTTTCAGAGGTTCTTGGAGAGATGTAAGGACTATTCCCTGCAGAGCAACCTTCAATAAACTGAAAACTTCGATTAAAGTAAGCTCTACTGCAGAAAAACAGCAATGACCCCACACCCACATTTAGTTACCAAAGGGGTAAACAGCAATTGCCATGTGATGAGAGTGCAACAGCTGAAAACCTACTGAGATCCCTAATTTTGACCTACACCAGTGCAGCACAGCAGACCAAAGGGCCATCGATCACTGACAACTTATGAACTGCCTGAAATATACCATTTCAGTGGCGCACAGGTAATTCTTTAGAGACTACAAGGAACTGCTAAGAGCCACACAGGAATAGAAGCCTGTTTAGAGAAGTCTGGAAAAAGGGCTTTAGCGTTTAGTAATGACTGGTTACCTAGGTGCGTAAACAGGCCGTCCTTATCTCTTACCACAGGTGCTGGCCATTTCTGTCCTCACTAGAACGTTCTATGAATGACTATATTGGTGACTGTAAGATCTGCACTGACTGAGGAACATAAACAGCAAACAACCAGGCTGTAGACCAAGCTGGGAGACTTCTCATGGCCAATTAAACATGGCACGCTACAATATATTTTTCCTCTAACAGAAGCAGTTTTCTACCCTTCTCTCCACGCGGACCCCAGTTCCATTTAGACTTAAAGAAAAATACTTTATTTCACTGGGAGGGTGAAAAACACTTTAGAGAAGCCTCTAAAAATTATCAAAATTATCAAACAGGACATTCAAAATCTACTTCTGTGGCAGCCAGGTCCATTTAAAATATGTGATAGATTCAACTGTTCGTGTGTTATTATGGCATTACACTGAGAAAAGGTCAAAGTATTCATTTTTCAGTTCAAATATGTAAGAATACTAAAATCATTAGCTATGTCTCTCTTTGTATCCATCATGGAGAACAAGCCAAATGCTGACGAAAAACCCATCAAAAGCTCTTGACGCTGACAAATTACTATTATTTATGACACAGTTATCAATTCCTCTTCTCTTCAGCCTTACAGACATGCACTGTATAATGATGCAAACCAGACTGCCTTCAAAGTTGTTGCACAGTCAGTAACATCCTGTGTCATTGTGTGCCTTGGTCCTTAGGGATTCATCTCTATGGATGCTGAAATGGTACCAGGAGATGCAGCCCAGTGTACAGCATCTTACACAAAATAAAAGTTGTCATCTGAAGAGTCTCCAGTCCAGAAGAAGACATAGGAAGCTCATGTACTGGATAACTACCTACCAAGCAGATGATAAACAGTCACAGCCCCATCAACTCTCAATACCGTGTTTAATACCTGATTGTTTTAGGTAATTAATGCATTTGTAGTTATTTCCAGCAATATTAATACAAGAAACTGGAACCCAACATTTTTGGTTCTGACATATTTGATCCCAGAATTGGCATCCAGATTATTTTTTCCCCTTCAAATTACGGAAAGGGATAGAAAAGTAGTGTAGGGTTAAGTTACACAGTCTCATTTTACAGGTCTTGTAGACTTTGCTGAAGACTTTCTCCTAAAGCATTACGATTTATTTTTATTATTATAATTATATAGTTGGTGTTTCCACAGTATTGAGAACAAATATGTCTTCAACCTGGCAAGACACTCTGCTTTGGCAGCAAAGCATACATTGCTAGGGATATGTTGGAAAAGGAAGATTTTAAACAAGAATAATTACACGTGCTTGTTTTAACATGAAGGCATAAATGACACCCGTTCCACTGCTACATGTGTAATACAACACATATACAAATAACCCAGGTTTTGGTATTAGACTTTGAGGAGAAGCCATGCTTTCTCCATCCCAATTTTTTGTGATTTTAGGCAAACTGCTTCAGTTCCCAGCCAAACGCACTTCTGTCCTAAAGAGGCTCTTCCAGTGCCGCCACTGCAGCATGACAGCGGTCAGAGGAGAGGCAGGGGACCGATTTCAAAGAGGGCTGCAATACCGAGCCAGCAGGTGAACATCTATCAAACGCCCCGTGCTCTGCTCAGCACAACCCACCACCATTCCCCGCACAGCAGCATTTCAGCCCCTTCGGAGCGGAGCTGGGGACGAACACGGGGCGCGTTGCCGAGCCCCCCACGCCGGGACGCCGCCGACCCGGGCCGAGCCCCTTCCCCACCTCCGCTGCCCTCCCTCTCGCCCGGGCCGCGCCCGCCCCCGGCACCCACCTTGTTGAGGTGCGGGTTCCTGGTGATGTCGTAGCCCCGCTTCCTGACGTCCTGAGCGCGGCCGCGGCCGGCCGGGCCGGTGCCCCCGGTGTGGCAGCTGCGGCCCCGGGCGACGCCGAGCAGCAGCAGCGGCCCCCGGCCCGCACCCACCATTCGCAGCAGGCGGCAGCCGCCGACCCCGCCACACACCGGCACCATCGCCCCGGGCTCCTGCGGGCGGACAGCGCGCCCGGCGGGGCGGGACCGGCCCCGCCCAGGTGTGCCCGGCCCGGCCCAGGTGTGCCCGGCCCGGCTCAGGTGTGCCCGGCCCGGCGGACCCGGCGAAGCGAAAGGAAACCCAGGAAGCAGATCCCACCGCGACCCCGCGTCCTGCGTTACCTGTTAACGCTCGGCGGCGGCGCAGGGCCGGGGAGGGGGAGCCGGCCGGGCCCGCCCCCTGGGCAGGGACGTGGGACCACGGCGGGACACGGGGCAGGGTGGGGGGAGCAGAGCTGCTCGGGAGAGTTATTAGTGCTTAGGGAGCACCCTCAAAGGGAGCACCCTCAAAGGACTTTTCAGACCTTTCAGTTCTGGAGTGTGAACAGCCATGGGTGGTTAAGCATTTTAGTCTACCTATAATCTGTGAATTCCCTGTATAAAATTTATATGCACCGTATACTGTATATATAATGTATATACTATGCAATAATATTATGTATATTGTGTATATTTCTTTATATTGTAATCTACATATTCTTTTCACTGAAGAAGGCAGGTAGGTCCCTGCAACCATTTTTTTTTTCAAATAAATGAGCTCTTTCAATCTTTAAAGTAGTGAAAACATCAGCAGCACTACCACTTCTCATATGAAAAAACCAGTGCCCTGATTACTCCCTCAAAGAGTGGAAGATTCATGTTCAATTCCACCTTCAGATGAACAGTGCTTCCATGCTTGCATCCCCATCATGAAGTTCAGGTCTGCTGAGAGTGAGGTTGTTTGTCTGGTCTCTGGGTCTTTCCCTCAGAAATTGGTCATGAATGGGAGACCAGGACAGTGGAGATAAGGATTGTGTGCATCACTGAGTCACTGAGTTGCAACCTAATGAGCAAAGATAAAGAGGAGAAACTTCCCTCACTGAGTTGCAGAAGTGCACGGTTATTGTGTTTGAGGAGATAATGTGGTAGAGAAAAAAGTGTCAGGCTGAGAGTCTGCACAATGAGGTTGCTTTACACAGCTAAGAAGTGTCTCAGGCAGTAGCATCAACTTTCCTAGTGGCAGTGTCCACCCTTAGGCTCAGAGTAAATGCATTTACTGAGGCTTGAAGAATGCAGACAAGTTCTTCTTATCTGCTGCACCTAATTCCACCATCTAATGCTTTCTAGTGGATAGATTCACCACCTAAAAAACTCAAATCAGTTCACTTTGCCAGTTTTGTAAAATACCGCCTCTTCTTGGAAAGAGCCCCCCAAAACTTTGTGATAAAAATGCTCTTAGAGAAGTACAGAATTCAACTTCAGTATAACGTGACTGTGCATGTCTAGGAGTTAACTTACACCGGTTTAGGCTGGTCTGTTTGGTGTCTCCATGCTTGTTATTTCTGCTATGAACAGCGGAAACATTTTCAGTTAGTTTTGTTTAAATTGATTCACAAACTAGTAGCTTTAACATCTTGAATTGTAAGGAGTCGAAACCATCCTGCATCACAGCATTATGAACATACATAGGATATGATGCACGGGCTTCATCACTGCCTGTGTTGTAAAGGAAAATCTTAATTCTGCATGATACAGAGACAGTATTTCAAAAAAATCTCCAATTCAACCTGAAATGTATTCAATGCAAAATTTTCACAAAATATTTTGACATTTTTAACCCAATCTCTGCAGACAGAAAAGGTTTCCTTGTATGTTGAATATTACATGGTCTATACCTGGACACATACATCAGCCCCATGAGAGAGGGAAAGAGAACTTCAGGGCTGGATAAAAACCCTTGTTGTGTCACTTTAAGTAGGGGGAACAAATAATTTGGGAGGATTTCAGATCTGCAGTGGGCTAAATTTCCAACTTTTGGAAATACAGAAGGGTCTATAAAAGTCTAAAAAAGTATGAATATGGTCTTTTTTTAAGAGTAATATTGTTTTACTGATGAAAATGGGTGTTATCACAGAATATTTTCCTTTCTACAGAAGTGTGCTCTTTTTCATTGAAGCAGAAACCCTAACTAGTCTCAATTTTCAATTAAAAGATCAATTATAAGAAAATTTACTAAGAACAGAGTTTTAAACTATTTATTTACTGTGTGAATTTACTTTTGAGTTGATTTACTAAATATAATGCATTTAACAACATAAGTTCTAAAATTTCGTCTGAAATAGATTTGAATGTTTAGATTAACCTAAGCAAGGATAGTTTTATTGGTTCTTTTGCAGTACTGATTGCTTAAATTTACTCATCTGCAGCAAAATATTGACGATATAATACTTCCCTCTCTGGGAAAAGAGTAGGACATTGCTGGCTGCTGTATCTACAAACCATGTAGCCTCCTAATCCTCCAAACCTTCTGGTGGGTCTTACTTAATTTTGAGTAGAGAAGTAGATGATTATGTACTATTAAAGACAATGTACAGAAGCACAGACGTCAGCACAGCTACCATGGAAGGCACACACCGATAACGAAAAAAAAAATATGGACCGTGCTTGCTTGATAAAAAACAGGGAAACTGTGGAAGAAGGAAATAAGATGTTTCCCACACCACAGGACTGCTGGCTGGGCTGACAGCTTTGGTCTGTTCGTGAATGGTGCTGGCCAGTGTTTCTTTACCTTGAAAGTAAAGAAGTAAGTGAAGGTAAATGTGAATCCTCTTTGAGCTGGGCTCCACTTCTCAGGAACCTTACTCTGCTTTTTAATGTTCTTCAAGGTGTTTTTTCAGAACCCATGAATCACTGCTTTTTTTTGTAAAAGATGAGCAGAATTCTTTTTTTTAACTAGGAATGACCATAAACTAGCACAGTGAGGTAACTGAATTAATTCATTATCATTGACATGATTTCACACAGTTTTCTCAAAAGTAAATCATCTTCTCCTGCCTAATACTGTTCCAAAGCACAACAAAACAGAGGGGCCTTATAGCTTGCTTTGGAGCTTATCAGGCAACATTCCCCCAAAGCATCAATCTGAAATTGAGAAAGCTCCCCACATTGTTGGCTCAGCCTCTGGGTGGGGACACAACCCTTCTAGATCCCTGGGAGATGCCATATAAATCTTCACTTTGTAAATCTGTCTTCTCCCTATCAGTGCTGGATTTAAGGTCATGACAAAACCATAAAGCTGTGTGTGAACTGTCAGAAGTCTGTTTTCTTTTCCTGACCCTGAATTGATAGAATTATTATCGCAATTTCAAGAGTGCCTGGAAATATGTCAGGGTCCTTGCACAGCACTCCCTCAAAATTTTATGGTCTATATTTGCAAGAGGGACAAATGTAGAATCATAGAACAGCTTGGATTGTAAGGGACCTCCAAAGAACATCTAGCTCAATCCCTCTGCCATTGGCAGGGACATCTTCAACCAGATCAGATCGATCAGAGCTGTGTCTAACATGGCCTTGAATGTTTCCAGGGATGGGACATCCACAATTTCTTTTTTATATCTGGTCCAAATCTACCAATTTAGTTTACCTCTTGCCCTTTCACTAAAGGCCCTGCTAAAAATTCTGTCCCCATCTTTCTTGTAAGCCCCATTTAGGTACTGGATGGCTGCAGTAAGGTCTCCCCAGACCCTTCTTTTTTTCAGGCTGAACAGCCCCAGTTCTCAGCCTGTCTTCATAGGAGAGGTGTTCCAGCCCTTTGATCATCTGCATGGCCTCCTCAGGACTCACTCCAACAGGTCTGTGTCCTTCTTATGTTGGGGTCCCAGAGCTGGATGCAGCACTCCAAGTGGGGCCTCATGAGAGTGGAGTAGAGGGGGAAAATCACCTCCCCTGACCTGCTGGCCGTGCTTCCTCTTAAGCAGCCTGGGAACGTAGGCAGAGGAATGGAGAAATCGTTTGTCTAGGGCTAAACAACAGTTTAAATGGCAAAGATGGGAATTCCTACACAACCCTTCTACCAGGGACTAGCAAAAAGTGCAAGATGGGGAGTAAGGGGAGTGCTGTAACTGTAGTTTCTCCTTTCTAAATAGTCTGCAAAAATGGATGCATATAAAATCTCCCACTATTGTCTGCTGAGGTTATAGACAGGGCTCATGCACACACTGCTACAGGAAGATATATACAAACACATAAATATATGCTTTTGACTTTATTGTTACTCTGTGGAATTTTTGACATACTTTATTTCCTTCATTTTAAAATTCTAGCTTATATGCTTCTCAGAGCAGGGATGTATTGTATATTTATGATAGTAAAAATAAGTTTTTCTCTGCAGCCACAAATTATCTTCCTATTTTGGTGCCTTGCCAGAGGTCATCTCATCTTTTACAGCCTATTGGTTGACAGTAGCCATCAAACCGATTTTTGCAAGTTAGTGAGAAATAAATTACAAATGCTGGGCTTCTAAAATTTACCTGGCACTGCAAAATAAAGCTTGAATCTGATTTAACTTCAGTATCTCCAAGATGCAGAGTGCTTGCTGTCAGATGCACATGAATGCACCTTGTCTAATGTTCAAGCCTTTCTTGAATGCAAATTTGATTGAAGAGATGGTTAAATTCTTGATTAAAAGACTAGAAAGAGCATTACAAAAAAACCCTATAAAAGCAATGAAATGCACACATATTAATCACTGAGCTCTTAGGAATTCATTTAAGCTATTTTTCAGCAGCAGGAAGGAAACAATGGTTTGTGGAGTGGGATTCTATATACACTTGGGGATTTGCAGGTTGGTACAGAATGTAATTGAAATTACAAAGCATGTTACAAGAGCCAATTTATTCCTTCAGTAATTTAAGAAACCACTTTGTGCTGTGGCCTTGCATTTAAGAGTCTGGGCATCTAAGAGAATGCCAATGAAATACTCTTTAAACTTACCAGAGAATGAATCTCTGACATATAAAGGGAGACCTTAAAGTGTCTATTCTTCTATGGCATTATCTTTCCTCTCAGGAAATGAACTGAGCTGCAGTTATTACTTGTCATTGTAGTAATTTTCAAATCACATACCTTGAGAATTCTTGGTGTTGTGCAGCCGTATATCCCCTGCGTTATTAGGCTTTGCAGAGACTATATACTATCCATACATGCAGGCTGTTAATTTAAATTCATCATGACATAAGAATCCTAACACAACATGGGTCATAAGTCTTGACTGGGACTCCTCTCTACAACAAACAGTGGCAGGAAAAACTGTAAGTGCTGTAGGAGAGTCTGAAGCCAACTGGATCACAGATAGAATCACAGAATCAAGTAGATTGGAAAAGACCTCTAAGATCATCAAGTCCAACTTTAACCTGACTGCCAAGTCCACCACTAAACCCTGTCCCTACGTACCACATCTGCACGTGCTTTAAATACCTTCAGGGATGGTGAGTCAACCACTTCCCTGGGCAGCCTGTTCCAGTGCTTGACAGCCCTCTTGGTGAATAACTTTTTCCTAATTTCCAATCTAAACCTCCCATGGAGCAACTTGAGGCCATTTCCTCTTGTCCTGTCATTTGTTACTTGGTAGGTTATTGTAGAAAGTAAGAAGGTTTTCCCCCTGAGCCTCTTTTTCTCCAGGATAAACACCTCCATCTTCCTCAGCCACTCCTCATCAGACTTGTGCTCCAGATCCTTCACCAGCTCTGTTGCCTTTCTCTGGACATGCTCCAACACCTCAATGTCTTTTTTGGAGTGAGGGACCCAAAACTAAACACAGGATTCGAGGTGCGGCCTCACCATTGTTCAGTAAAGGGGGGCGATCGTTGCCCTGCTCCTTCTGGGATTTGAAGGCACCACCACAGGGATTGTTGTGCCAGCTTTCCCCGTTATACACTTGATGTTTAATCTACAAGGATTCACAAAAGTCTTTTCCAGATGCAGGAGACCCAGAACCCTTTTGTTCATCTCTAACAGAACCTAAGGTTACAGACAGAATGCCACAGATGATCACATGCTACCCTAAAATAGCAGATCCCTGCAATGGGAGAACAATCCTCTCTGGTGTTAAAAATCTTTATTACTGCAGCCTGTCCCATGTAGCAAAGCTCAAATGTGGTTTTTAAAATATAAGTAGAGTTAATGCCATTGTGCTAATTCCATGTTTTCTCATATACATTACAGATGGAGGGATATGCAGAGGGTTCTTGTTCATGGTCATATAGACAGTGATGGAGCTGGGAACAGGGTCCATGTGTCACGGCTCTGTCCCTTGCTTACTCTGTCATCTGTCACTAGGCTGCCTTTGTCACAGTTAACTTCCTTGACATGCTCTCACATTGTTATTCTTCAGCAGTGAGAGACTTCACTGTCATCCAGACAAAAACCATCTGCAGTTGTGCAACTGAAGCCTTGATCAGATCTCTGGACCTCTTTTCTAGCTTTGGCTAGTTTTAAGCAGTAATGATGATGGTTTATACTTTCACCTCTTAAAATGAAAAATGACGATGGAGATAAACACACTTCAGTCAATAAATTCTCCTGTCCTTTCTAATATAAAAGCTGTCTTTTAGTTTTCGTGGTTGTTTTCCTCCCATCTACAGATCCTAATCAGTTCATTAACCCTGTAGAGCACATGCATGATCCTCACTGTCCAAAGTTTTGAAGTGAAATGGGGATAACAGCAGAGACAATTTAACATCTTCATTTATACTGAAGAGAATCCATTTATAGTGATACACAAGCATATAATGTTGCTATAATTTTACTTTTTCATAGGCATAAGCTTTTAGCTTCCTCCCATAGAAGGTAGCATAGATTGTACAGTTGGCTTCAATAGGACTTAAATACTGCTATAGTCCAGCTATAAATTTTAGTTATTTTCTCATTTTAAATGAGAAAATAGTTCTATATACTGAGCAAGACTACATTTTCACATCTAGCATGATAATACTATTTTTGAGTAGCATCATACATATCTAAACAGAAGGTTCTGAAATCAAAAAAAGAGGTGGATAATCTTTTTTCCTTTGAAGTCAGTTTGTTATTTGAAGGAGAAAAACTGACCTTCCAAAAAAGAAAAAAAAAGAGCTTTGTGATATAAAAGAAGTCAAGGAGGTGATCAAAGACTCAGACACATGAACAAGAGCTGTTATACAAGTTACCGAGGGATAAAATTACTGATCCACCCATGCACATCCTCACTCACTGCTGCTGTGAAGGCAGTTTGAGGTGGGTTAACTACAAGTGAAAGTACCCTACAGTGATCTGTGTTACCTTCAGCCTGACTGAGGCAAGTGTACAGACAGTTGGGTTAGCCTGCTTCTGAATAGCTCACATTTGTCATGGCATGGGGATATGTACATGGACAGCTGATATGCAGCAAGTTCATGGCCACCAAAGTTTAAGAGTCCTTCCTGGCTTTAAAGCAATAAAATATTTATCTTCATAAGAGAGTTTGGTCAGAGGAGGTTTAAATAGCGACTTGATACCACAAAAGTGAGCATAACAAGCTTCTGAACTATCTTTTGATTGTGCAAAATTGCAATTAGCGTTTGATCAGTTCAATAGTTTCAGGCTAATATAAGGAAAACATTTTTTCTGCTCAGGGTGGTGAAGCACAGTAGCAGGTTATCCAGAGAGGTGGTGGATGTCTTTCTCAATTGTCAAGTCTGCAATATGAAATGTAATAAGAGTAAGGACTGGGAGAATTCACTCATTGAAGATTTCTCAGGCTCTTAGAGAAACTGGTGCTGGTATGGTACAAGGCCTTCTTAGAAATCTGCTTTAACTTGACTGGCCTCTGAATAACGTGTTAGCTCTACCAGTAACAAACCAGAGCTATCAAGTCAAATCCTAGTACAATTATCTAATTATTGCTTTATCCAAAAGCATGCCTTCTTTAAAGTCTTGGGGAAAGGGAAAACACCAGCACAAAATTTCTGAGTGATAACCAGTTCACAGAGGGCAGGAGCCCCTTACTGACCTTTGCTGTGCATTCAGTTACACATGACAGAGCTCTTCAGAGATCTATTGATGAAATACAGGATTGATAAGGAAAGTAAACAACTGAAAGTGAGAAGTAGCTTGAAAGGTCAGCTGCAGGGCCGCTGAACAGGTACAGATGTGCTCAGCTGCTGGCACACTCTCGTACCTGGAGCAGAGCTCTCTGTCTGGCTGCCATTTAGAAAAATGTTTGTAAAGTCAGCATAAATGTTTTGTAAAGTCCTGTGCAATTATAAAATAAATAAATAAAAATGACAGGCTTCTAAATCATGTGGCATAAAAGCCTGCTATTTACATAAGTAAAGCAGAAATGTTTGCTGGTTTTCTCATTAAGTGCTATTTTTTGGCAATACAAAGGTTTGCAAAAAAAAAAAAAAAAGATCTGTTTATCAACTCTTCAATCAATTCTATAAACTTCAAAACATTCTTCCAAAAAGCCTTTGGATCTGATTTTAGGAGACTTTAAGACTCTTATGCATCTTAAAATAAATGAGGACTAACATTTTGAAGTCAATGGGCCTATATTTTTGACTGATATAAATCATCATGGTTTTTTTGACATTAGTGTTTCTCTTATTTATAAACCAGCAGAAGCTTAGCAACCTTGTATTACTGACTTGATGACTTCATTCCAAACACACAGCATTTTTCCTGAGTGCTTGTAGTTAAAAATACATATTTATTGTGGGGACAAGAAAACTAGAAAATAGGAAATGAACACTTTAAAAGGCCATTTAATAAAAGTACAGGAAAACTTGCACTGCTAAAAGTCAATTAATCTATATAGTTGGCTGAGAAATCTCTCTGAGATACTATAATCATATAATAGTTCAGATAATACAGTTTATGTCATGGAACCTGCATCCATGGGACAACTGTAGAAATTTTAATCAGTATGTTCATTTTCTAATCAGAGCTGCTGCCTATCATTAAAATCATGGCTTGCCAAGCACCAGCTGAAGCTCAGCTTCACACTGAGGCTGCTGGGAACTGGGCAGATATGTGCTTCTGCTGACTCTGCTCTGAGAAATTAACTTTTGGCAAAGGAGGTGGACAGCAGCTGGCTCTGCTGATGTTGTAAACTTCTGCAGCATGAGTTGCCAGCCCTATGTGTCAGAGAGGCTTTTTTGTTTTGTTTTGTTTTGTTGTTGTGTTTTTGGGGTTTTTTTTTAAGGGAAGGGAGAAGGCAGTAATCATAACACTGACCCAGGTAGAAATGAGTTTGGGCTGGTTTTTTTTTGCAAATAGACATTTTTTAGGTCACAGTGGGGAATTTTGACATTGCAAAGGGGAAGAAAAAATTAGCAGACAAAGTAAGAACAGTCTCTACTTGCAGCTCTAATGTGCAAACACTTCCAGTATATCCGTATAGGCTACTGGAAACATGCAGAAGTCTAGGAGGCTTCCGAAAGCTTTTTAATCCATGGAAAATGCCACACGTGAGAGTTCATGCTTTATGAATTGCCATATACTACAAGGGGAAAACACAGATCATTGTAATGGTGAACTGTGCAAAATGGCTAATTTATGCCATAATGAATCTTAAATGATGAACTAATTTATGTTACTTCTAGATTAGGAGGGAAGCAAGCCACAGGCCCATCCCTAGGGAGCTCAGACTAAATCTGCTAACACCTATTGGCATGTGCAATGCTGATGAATAAGCTCATTCTCCAGGGCTGAGTGGAGACAATCCATCACCGATAGACAGAAATCTGTGAGCAGCAAAGATCACAGTGAGCCATTCTTAAATAAGGAGTCACTTGCCTGGAATCACAAAAAGCAATCTGATAACAAAATAACTTCATGTCCAAAACTCATATCAAAATCAGTGTAAAATTCTATGTCTGTATCCCAACATCACTACAGAGAGCAATGTAAAGAATAGGAAGAGAGAAAGGTAGAGACATTCCAAGTTCAAAGTGCACTCAAAAATTATAGATATTCTCTAAAATCTGAGGACTGCTAAAATCAAAACCTTTCCCTAGGATACATCCTGCATCTAGCAGCAGTATGTGGGTGGACAGTATGCAGTAGTGGATATTTCACTGAAATGGAGATGTGAATGTCAACATGGCCAACTCCTAAGTACCCTTTTCTCCTTTGACATTTCATTAGCAGAATATATAAGAGTTCAGCACAGGGAGCAACAGGGTTGGTGTAACAGATTCTCAAAACTGAACCACCAGAATAAAAATGAGGAAATTGATACCATCTCTTTAGCACAGGGCAAACTATCACTTGCTCAAGTGTAAAATTGCCAATGCGGTATAATAAAAAAATGTATACCATAACAAAATGAATGAAGGATCTTTGAAGCCCAGAATCATACAAAATGCTCCTAAGAAATTAGATGTTGCCCAACGGCTGAAAACAGGATGGATAATCTAAAACAGGTCAGCAGAGTCTAATCTTGAGTCTAGTCTTGAGCAAAGAAAGGTGTCTCTAGAGACCACTTTCTCCCACCCTAAGTAAAGAGTCTAATGGGCTGTGAATCACCAGCTGGGAAGTGCCTGACTCTTCTAATCTTAAAGAATGGAGGTGTATCTTCAAGCTGCTGTCTAATACTTACACAGGCAAAATAAATTAACACATAGAGACCACCTGCAACAAGTCTGGTTTGTGTGCCTCATTCACTACAGCTTATACACTGCGTTACAGCAACAATTATTTTCCTCTTGCTAAAGCTGGCTGCCTCTGTTATTATGTATCCACACCAGTATTTCCTGGGAAAAGCTAAGCTTTTTCTGCCATGAGAGAAGGGTCTCTGCTGACAGCTAGCTCATGGTTGGATGCTCTATCTCTAGCAGAGAGATCTTGATAACTGAAAGATTAAATCTGAAAAAGGAGGTCTACGTGTGTGCTGGAAGGAGGGGGGAAGAGAAGACGAAGTACAGAAGCAAAATTCCTTTGGAGTACTGTATGTGCTGGAGCCTCTGGTGTTACAGTCTGTGTACCAACATCCAGAACTAAAGTGCAGCCTGCCAGGTTTCTCCCCTGTTCCAGTACAGGCAGACACAAGAGATCTTCCCCTTCCCACTCACATTTTCTAAAACCTGGACGCTTATTGACATTTGGCTGCATTTCAGAGCCTGTGTGAGTCATTGAACAAGGGTTTATTACTCATTGCTGAGCAATAGCTCAGGAATTAGGAGCTCTGGGGTTCATGTGTTGGTGGTCACTGTGTAGATGATTTTAAATAGGGCAGGTTTGTCTGGGAACCCTCCGAGTCATCACTCTCTTCCTTTTATTTATTTATTTAGTTTTCAATAGGGTTCAGGGACAGGGTGTTCCTGCTTTCTGGGTTATTTTGTTACCCTAGGGTGAACAGGCTGTGCAAGAAAACGGATTTTATTCATTGTGGGAAAGTAAGTGTATATGGGGGGAAAAAATATGTTCTACATTCTCTCCACATGAATAATTTAAGATTCATGTGGAGATAAACCAAAAATACCCATGAAAGGGCTTTGGTTTTTGCATTTCATTTCCACGGGAGATTCCCAGAGTTGTTTGTTTGAAATAAACAACATAAAAGAAGACCCTCTGCCCACTCTCTGATGTGAAGTAATTAATAGCTGGATCAGCATTTCCACTCTTAATTCTGCTTTTCATATGGTTTGTTTTAAAAATTTGCTCCAGTCATGAACTTAACATGTAATAGTACTTTTCATTTAGAAAAGTCTTTCATCTGAGCAGCACAAAGTGCTTTGAAAATATTAGTCAATTAAGATTCACAATAGCATGAGAAATACAGGCTTTTTTTTTCAAAGAGAAAGGGAGGCATTCAGGGTGAGACACCCCGGTGACATTTTGCCTGGTGATATGACAGAGTATTAAAACCCCAGATTTCTGTTCATTAATTCTGATAATCACTTGAACCCATCACTGTTTCTGTGTCCTACTTAAAAATGGCCTTTTTATTTTTCACACTGAGAGGAAATATGAAAGAGTTACTTCAGTAATTTTTTCTATATAGCTAGATGCACCTTTAGGGTATGAGATATTAATAAAAATTATATTTTAATAAATATAAATATTAGTATAATTATTATTTATAAATTTAAATGTATAATCATAATGAGTTATTATAAGACCTCACTAATGAAACAGGGAGTCACCTGCTGCTGACCTGCAGTCATCTTTTGGGTGTTGATCATCAGTTATTAACAGCACACTATATCTGCATTGCAGCTGATCTTAAAACTGATAATGTAGATGGGATGAGGACCTATAAATTATACTTACCTGAGACAGAATTGTCCCTCAGTCTCATACTCACTGAGCACATGGATGGGGTTTAGTTTTAGTCTGGGCAATTTAGGCAACTGACTTACACTCTAAATTTCCAAAACTGAATGTAACAGTTCTTGTCCATTATAGGCTGGGTGTCCTATATAGTTCAACTGCTGTTGAAGGCTGCCAGAGTGAAAGCCCAGTTAGGCTTTCCAACTTGGGAAAAATTGCCAATTTAGGTGGCAATTAATTAATTTCCAAAGGTACTGGACGTTTCCAAGGGCACTTCCCTCTTTCCATTGAATGCACAGACCATGCCATGCAGGTTCTGACTTTTAAAAGATTGCTTTTTAGATGGATACAATTCAGGATACCACTAATGTGCTTCCATTAGGTAGATTGGATGCATGTCTCCTTCTGATGTTCTGAAAATAGCAGTGGAGTCTACAATGTTCAAGTGTCCCCCACTGCCCCCAGCATCATTTCAGCACTCACTGCAGCATTTAAGGCTTGCTTAAGGAACTCAGCCCAGTATTTGGAGATGACCTTCTCCATGAGAGAAGTTCACAACACAGTACAGCCAAACTACAGGTGAAAATCTTGTTTATACTGCACAAGAAGCAAGTCTAAAAGTCTTAATATTTTTTGTTCTTGCTTTTTTTTCTTAGGTAGAACAGCTGCTAAGAGGCTTTGTACTGTGGCAGGGAAGATTACCCAATCCTACTCTGCATGAGGTGACATCCAGCCTTAGCCTGTGGGTGCTCTGTGTATTATGGGAATGATCTATGAGGAACCAAGTCAGAAATTATCCTTCCAACCTTGCGCCCTGACTTACGGAAGCTTGCAGAAAGTGGTTGTGTCATGCAATCAGAAGGAAGAGAAGAACGAAAAGGGATTTTATAGGAGTCCACAGGACTACATAGCTCTACTGAATGCACAATCAAGTAGTTTCAAGTCAAATAGTTACAAAAGAGTGAATTACATGAAGTAGGCATGAAATCAATGAAGAGGAGACGAGATGCATCTCTTTACCATCTGCCCAGCTTCAAGCTTGAGCAGCTTGGCACAGAAAGTAGTGGCAGCTGTGGGAAAGCTAATAGACACACTGGAGGAGCTGGAGCTGAGCTATTAAGGTCCTAATAATCTCTTGAGTCACAGAATTCCCAAAATTAAACCAATGTTGACAGTGGTGCTCTAATATCCTACTTGGTTTGTGACATTCAATTTGCCCTCGATATCCTATTTTGGAACAAGGCAACTATTAGTTGAGAAACTAGAGCCCTGGAAAGGAAACCATGGCAGGCTTCATTTGTGGTACTGCAGAGAGAACCATGGAGGGACGATGCAAGTCCTCATTAGTCCTGTTCATATCTATTTCTCTTTCTGAACATGTTTTTCTCCAAGCAATTACAACAATCGATCAAAGATCACCATATCTGCTCCTCTCATGGTCTAATCTCCAATGCAGAGATTAATTACTCATGTTTTACACTTAATGGTGTAACTAGTAGTATATCAGTAAGTTTCCGTCCAAACAAATAATTTTAAACTTTGTATTAACCATAGAACCATAAAATACCAGGTTGGCAGGGACCTCAAGGATCATCTGGTCCAACCTGTTCAAATCCTCTTAAAAGTCTGCATATGAACTGGTTACCTGACCTTTATCAGGAGAAAATGTATTTCACCTTTAACTTCGTAGAGGCAAGAATAAGGAACACGTGATTGCTAGTAAGCTATGCAGCACATAACGTGCTGGAAAGATTGCAGAGTCGTGCATTACCCTAATGACTCTGAGAGGGAGTGACAATCCTGCTCCACAGTATATTGATCACCAGAGCAACTGCCAAACAAAACATAGTGAAATATTAAATATACATTGAACTTGGCCTTTTTTCACAGTATCTTGTTCCAGGGTTTGTAATTGAACAACTTGCAGGCATGAAATGGTCCTGCTTGCATTATTTGTGTATTCCTTCTGGGGAGCTCTCTCTAACTATGGTATCAAAATCCTCCCCCTCTTCAGCCTGGTAGTTCTTGCTCCAGCCTCCTGTGATTCCCATTTTTCAGCAGGTGACCTGCACCATACCTGAACAGGGACTTTTTTAGGATTACATGGAAGTCTGTGTCAAAACAAAGGAGTTTCACCTGTCCAGCACAGCGCCCTAAGAGCAAAGCCATCTTCTCCATCGGCATTTTTTATCTGTTCTCAGGTATAAATCCTTTTTTCCACCAAGCTGTTACAATGCTGAGTGCCATAGGTCTTCTGATTGCAAGTGCAGGAGATACAAATAGAAGACACAAATAGAAGTAATCCTTGTGGCACTAAACAAGAAGTTGGGGAAACTGCACACAGTAACAAGAGTTGACTCTAACCTAACAAGAGGTGACTCTAACCTGTATAGCAGAGAGTGTGGTAGCAGCACAGGGACTGATGTAGGGATTGCAAACAAGGTACATCCCTGCAGCATAAAGGGTTTAGACTTTGGGATGTGTGTAAGCTTGTGATGTTGCACCTTCTTTTTCTTCTTTTTTTTTTTTTTTAATTATTATTGTTAATCTAGAGCCATTGTTGGTGGTATAAAGCCCTTTTAACAGAGTGCTTAGGGCACGGCCCACTGTGATCAAGGGCAGCACATTCAATCACCATCATTAAACAGTGCTGCCTTCAATCCCCCGAGGTGAATGACGTTATGTCTTTTTACAATGTGGCAAATGCATCTGGCACTGTTCAGATACGGGCTATGAGAAAGTGTTTTTTACAGGCACACATGCAAACATAAATGCTGTTCTGAGCAAGGTCAGAATAATTCATAATACATATTTTGGCTCAGCTCGAAGATCATCTGCAAAACCTGCATACAGAAAATAACAGGCAAGACTAATAAAAAAATTAATAGTTTATTATGATTTGGTTTAATAGCCCTTTCAGATGCTCTTTCCTCGTGCCAAAAAACATTGGTCATTACCTGCCCATGAACCTATGTTTAACGTGACATGAACCACACCTCAGAAAAGACACTACAAGAAAGCTGGAGAGGAGCTTTCTAAAAAGACATGTAGTGATAGGACAAGGGGGAATGGTTTTAAATTGAAAGAGGGCAGGTTTAGACTAGATATTGGGAAGAAATTCTTTACTGTGAGGGGGGTGAAGCACTGGCACAGGCTGCTTAGAGAAGTTGTGGATACCCCATCCCTGGAAGTGTTCGAGGCCAGGTTGGATGGGGCTTTGAGCAACCTGGTCTACTGGAAGGTGTCCCTGCCCACATGTAAAGACTTAAAGAGCACAGTTGCCCAACTCAAACACTGTTAAGGCCACAGAAGGACTTTGCCACAGATAAGCACAGATGGGAATGACAGGATGGCACTAACTCCAGGTCTGGCAGAGGAGAGGTCTGGTTAACACATCCTGAGAAACGCATCCAGACAAAAATTCCCACTGTGGCAAACTATAAAGAAGCAACTGCTTGTAGATATATCACTGGTCAAACAAAGATTACCCCAAGTTATGGGACAGATGGCATCTGTGACTACCAAAGACCACTAAAGACCCCCCCAAATTTGTCTCCATGGATACCTGGAACTCAGACTGCAAGTTAAGCCAGCACAGCAGGAACTTGAGATGAAATAAAGTTGGTACTATTGTCCAGGTGTTGTCTCAGACCTAGAAGGAAGTTAACAAAGCTGGTTGAGAAGAATATGTCACTGATAATGGACACAAAGAACTTTGGCATATGGTCTCATTTGCACCTTAATTCGGGCAGAGGCATTTCTCACTAATTGGACCTTAAACACCATGGCAGGGAGATTGGAGCTAGATGATCTTTAACATCACAACCCAAAACCATTGTATGATTCTATATGGGAAACATGTTTGTGTAGACATTCAATGGAGTGGAAGGACCAAAGCCAGATCTGGTATTTTATGTCCACACCCAGAACAATCACATTGGAGTCACTTCTCTATGTCAAAAGTTAGTTTCAAAATACAGTTTTGTTTATAAATTATTCATTTTTAAGGCTAATTCCAGAACATTAGATGTCTTTGGATTGTTTTACCTATTATTCAAGGCTATTTTGTTTGTCTGATAAAAGTCCTGCTTGAATATTTGAGATTTATCCTGGGGAGCACAATAACAGGATATGGTCACAACAACAACTGACTGGGAGGTTCACTAGCCGTGAACTTACAAAACCTCAGTTATTTTGTGGAAACAGCCCTTTGCATACTTCATCCCCACGTGCCAGGGAACAAGCTCTCTGGATCAGGCCACATTCACCATGGAGCATGCTCTAGCAGCTACTGGGATGCTCCAGCAGTTACTGGATGCTCTGTGAACCCACATCCCAACTAACCCCTCAAAAATGTGCATGAACCTAAGCCCAAGACATTTTCTGCGGCAACATACAATAACGGGGACTTTTTAGCACCAGATAGAGAATATTCTTGTCATGTGAACGATTTTGGATGTTAACAGAGGGCGGGAGCAACTGATTTGCCAATGAGTGGGTTTTGAGATGAGCTTTGAAGGAAAAGAAGGGAGGATTCTTGGAGTGCAGAAAGCCTGAAAAGCTAGATTTTTTTTTCCCTCCAAATAAGCTGTGACCACAGAGTCTGCCCATCCTGAGTCCTTGGGATACTGGAAGTATGAATGATTAGAATCAGCTGAAATATTGCTTTAAACCTCTAATAATTAAGCCTGTAGCAATCCCACTGTCTTCAGGACTTCCTTCAACAGGAAATTTTCCTTCCACTGTCTGAATGCTGAAGACCATTCTTTTCTTGTTATTATATGTGAAAAACTTGTTTTGAAATGAGTTTGTCAGATTGCCCTTAGTGATGCTGTACCTACCAAATTACCCTGCAAACATGAATAGCCACCACAAAGCACTAAACGACTCACTCCACCTATAGGAAACAGACTGTAGTGCATAAGTATCCCCCTGGGCACGGTCATATCTGTGTTCCCCGGGCCAGGTATCCAGCTTGGCAGGACAATAACGTTCAGCTTCTGAAAACAAACCTGCGACCGCAGCAGGAGGCAGTCACGGGCCTCTCTCACAACCAGTTTTAGCTGCCTTCCAAACTGGGGCTGGGAAGCAGCCTTTGAAGAGGTGCCAACAAGGAGAATTGTCCCAACTGAAGAGTGAGTCTGCATCTCAGGACGTGTGTGTTTATGGATCCCATTAGTACTAGTGCACAGGCAGGATACCCAGGAATCTGACTGCTGAAAACCCCAACAATTCAAACCCCTCATCTGCAAGGTAAGGAGACACGAACACACATGAAACAGGTGTTAATTGTGTTGTTCTTGTTCTGCACAACACTGACTCATTCCTTCCATTTTGACAGGCTATATCCGGAAAAACAACACTGGTGGTGGTTGGTTCTGCCTGCAATCTTGACAGAGACACAGCAAGACAGATCACACCTCTTTTTATAGGTGTAAAAAGGGCAACTGTGAGAAACAATCAAGATAGAAGAAGGCATTTTTGTTTACTCCTCAAAGCTGTTTGAGAAGGGGATACGTGTCATCCTGTCCTCTCCATCTTTTTGTCTGCACTACTTTGTCACTGGGACAGGTTCTCATCTCCTCTACATGGAGATAAAAGCCTGGGGTCAGTGTAAGTAACCTGATCTTGCATCTGTGAGCTCGGCTTGCACTGAGCTTGCTTTGCTCCTGAGTGTGTCCGCTAAGCATGTGTCATCTGGGAGAGCCAGTGGATTTCTTTGAGACTCTGTCTCAAAACTCACATGGGAATAATTCCTTAAAGCAGAGCCACATCCTCTTAAGGGACCTCTACACAGAGAATGGAGGAGTGGTGGGAAGGTTTAGCAGTGCTCAGATCAGGAGCAGTAACTGAAGGATGTAGCTGCTAACAGAAGGGAGGAAGGTCCCAAGAAGCTTGAGAAAGTGAACCTCAACTACCAAAAGGTCTTTCTGCGGTCCCATTTTGAGGATAAATAAGATCAAATGCCTGAGATAAGACTGGCAGTTAAGCTTGGTGCTGTAAAAAGTATGTTGCAAGGTCCTCTGAAACCTTTTGGGGTATAAAGAGAGACAGGCAGTGTGCAGGAGAAGGATGCTGTCCCTTCCCATTACAAAGTGATTTGCCATGACCATGTAGGAAGCTGTGGCAAAGCAGGACCTTGCACACGGGTCTGTGGAGCCCCAACAGAGCCCTGTTTGCTGGTTGCTGATGTTGCATTTCTCTCATTAACTGAACAAAGCCTGAATGCCACAAATGTCTGAAAAGCAAGTGTGCTAAACTGGTATTATCTTACATAATGAAACAAAAAGAAGCACAAACATAGAATCATCCAAATCTACAGGATTATGAGCATTGATAAGAAAATAAAAATAACCCAAACCCATGAACATACTCAGTCCACTCAGTCCCAACTCCCTCTGGAGCATGGTACAACGTGTTCACCTTTACCCACAGGGAAGGGATGGGAGAACAAATACCAAATGCCAGATGTTCTATACATTGCGTAATGTATTACTGGAAAATAGTATAGAGATGAACAAATAAATCAGTGGTGAATAATACAAAATAAGTAAAAACAAAATTCACTCTCATACAAGAAGCACTACTAGGCTGAGAAAGTGTTATCTACAGGAACCAGAGGAAACTCCATCCCTTATCAGAGTTTCAGCTAGACTTGACAGAGCAATAAAATACACTCATCAGGAATATGCCTGGGAAACTGGTAAATCATATTATCAGTCACTCAATCACTTTCCCATCTCTAGAAAAAATCAGACGATAGAAAAATTCTGGTTTAATACATTCAATGGAAAGGGAGCATATAATGATAGTCCCAATTACATATTTTCACATACAAATGGGCTGGTTTTTTACTTGGTAAGATAACTTGTCAGAAGCAGACTTGCTTATTTATTCCCTTGAAGATTTTCCTATGTTAGGTAAGAATTAAGAAATGATCTCTTTTACCTCACTGAGATAAAAAATACTTACTCCAATAGTGACTGCTCCCCTTCTTCCAAACACTGGAACTCCTTGTAAAACAGGAGTATGATTAATGTAAATCTACACACATTTGCCCAGGTCACCGACTCCTACCAGATGGAACCCGAACTCTGAGTCACACAGTCCCATGATACCAACAGCTACCAGGGACTCTCCTGTATTTCAGTGTCTGCTTTCTCTGGGGTAGAGCTCTGAGCTACATGTTCATTCATGCAGTGAAATTCTAAGTAACTATAGCTTGAAGGCAACATGTGTTCTAAGAGACTTCAGAGTAAAGGGACCAGCAGGTACTGAGACAGTGTTTTAACAGATGGTTTCCTGGGTTCATATGCCACTTACCTCTAAGGAGTAAGGTCCATTGCATGCTTTAAACCCTAAGATAGGACTTACGTAGAGGCAAATAGCTTGGTGCAGCATTTGGCAGAGCTGTTGAAAGCCTTTGGTTGCTTTCCTTTACTTTTCTCCATGCCTTTCTCCTTTTTACTGTTTCCTGGCTCCAACATGACCATTTGAAATATACAGTGGAAAAACAGACTGATCCTGAGCCTATTTGCTAGAGAAATGCTTGTGATACCTATTGAGAAAGGGTACAGCTACAAAGGGATGGTGATAGATGTCAAGAAGAAGCCATAGAGAGGGAAAAAAAGAAAGGTAAGGGTACAGAAAATAAGTTTCTATATATTGCCCTGATAAAGCCAGTAGAAACACCTAAAAAAGGAGTAGGACATTGAAAGTGCTGATACACAGCCAACACAAGCAAGTGGACGAAGACCAGTCAATTGTCATATATCAAGTAGCTTCATCCTAATGCTAGGGAAAGAGCAGGGAGAGGGGAGGACAGATTTAGATAATGGTATTTCTAGGGGCTCTATCACCTGGGCATCCTTGCACAGAGGCTGAAGTCTATGGTTTCTCACTAGAACAGAACAGAAGCATTGAACTTTAGGGTTTGGGAGGGAACATGGGGCTGCCATTTCAAGCATTTCCACCAAGAGTGTAGGAATGCAAGAAGAAGGCTGCATTGCTACATCTTAATGAATGTCCATCAGCTCTACACAGCAACATAAAACAACTTCACCTGTCATACCTGCAAGCCAAAATGTGTGAACTGACCTTAACATGAGGGTGGATCCATTCCAAGGCACTGTGAGAGGAGTTTCAGAAAATGCATGTTGATTGCTATTCAGACAGGCTTAAAACAAACCTGAGGTGCATCTTATCGGACATATGGCAAAGTCATGGTAACCACATTGCTTGTGTTTAGATAATATAAATATTTAATATTTAATATTTAATATAAATTACTGTGGTTTTGGTACTGATAGTCTACAGTCAGTTTTTTTCCCCATACATTCCATGGACTTCCCTTATAAGACACTGAAAAACTGCCCAAAGTAACTTTTCCTTTCTTGAATCCTGTGTTTGTAAGAAATATGAATATTATGAAACTGTCCTGGGAACAAGAGAAAGGACTAAGTTTTATACCAATAGCTACAGTCTTTTGGTTTAACCCAAGCCCAGATCACAAGGCATCCCTTGTGTGTTATAAAACACACCATGTAAATAAATAATAAGCCTCTTAAGTGGAGGAGGAGTCAGGGATTGCAAACCTTTCCCTTTAGGGTCTGTGCTCTGAGGAGTTTAGAAACTTCCCATTTTCCATCGCTCCAGGCATATATTTGAGTTCAGCTAAGCCATTCCAGCAGATGTTTCCTAACATTTATGTACCTTGTAGATACCCTTCATCCCAAGCAAGCAGTCATCAGCATTGCTGGTGTATGGTGAGATCACTCCCTCAATCTGTTAGTAAGGGACTAGGAAAAGTGTTGGGGACCTTACTGAGCCACGAAAGCAGCTAAATGTCACTAGGCCTTTTTCTAACCTGTTCATCCAGATTATGATGCAGAGCTATTTTAAAAATCATCATTGCATTTTTCCTCAATTTAGGGAAGCACTAAAGCTGCAGTATGCCCAGTACTAATACTTCTTAATGGCTAAATCAAATTTGGGGTTTACACAGCATTTTCTATTGTGAAAAAGGCTCTATCATTCTGTTTTCTACTTTTAAGCAGTTTTACCCTCACATATTCAAAAACCAGTGGGTTCCAGTTCAAACTAGACTGTTGGATACAAAAGTAAATGTGGCCAAATGCAACAGAGGACACGTAAACACTGCACACATAAACACACTCACAGATGTGTGGGAAATGTACATGTAAATAGTGCATCTGAGGCATATGCTAAAATAGTGGGTTCATGTGCCCTGAATACTGTACCCTTGGATGAACTTTCTCTCAGAGCAAAAGTGTAGTTTTTCATCTTGTACTCATAATTTTCCCCATAAAAATGTTTTAATGATTTAAGTCCCACAAGCCCGAGAGCTCCAGATGCATATTTTAGTTATGTGTCATAAGAACTATCCAACACAAAAAATGACCACCCTTTCAGCCAGAATGAGTTTGCAAAATGTTTAAAGTGAAGTAGGAGAGTTTTTCATTGTAGTAAAAAAAATTCTTGTCATTTGTGAAACTTTAAAGCCAGCAGTGGTAAATTAAGATTTTTAGGTGTTTTTTTGACATCTGAAATGTTTTGAAAGGAAATAGATCTCTAGAAGGTGAATCCTAGTTCTTATCAAAGGCATAACTCACCTTCCAATTGATTTCAGTGGTGCTCAAGTTTTACACAGAGATACAGCTTTTAGCTTTTTTACTTTTTGACTTTCTGGAGCCTTGAATTATTACCATCCACTACTGGTAACTCTTTTGGGAGGAATTATGTAGCTATCACATTAACCAAATTCTTCTTCCAGGATAAGTTAATAAAAGTCATACATGGGTTTTTTTTAAGTCATCCTAATAGATTAATGAAACAAAGAATTGATTTTCCAGAGGACATCACAAACACATTGCTCACCTGCCTGTGACTGTTGCCAAATCAAGGCAAGGCACAAACCTATCTGTTTGGCTTCATATTTCTTCTCCTCAGAACATCCATCCACTTTGTCAGGGCTTGGATGTCGATGCAGCAGAGGAACCAAACAGAACTGCATGTATGGATGGAAATAAATGCATGTCCTTCAGAGTAAGCTGGAATTGCACTGATTTCAGGAGGCAAAATTCACTGTCATCTCCTGAGGAACAGTATTTGGATGCATCCCTTTGGACCTTTTATTCCAAACATGCCTATCTCTATCTTTTGGTGGAGAGTGCTTGCAGAGGGATGTGCCAGAGGGAGCAATCTGTTTCAAGTCAAACGTGGTTAATGGAACATCCACTTCTCATCTCTATATAAGACAGTGTCATTGGTTTTCCAATTCTTTTTCAAACTGCCTATTGTTCACTCTTGGTTAATGATTTCCCCATAAGCAACACTATTTGTTTCTGGAATTACTCGAGTGATGCCCATTTAATTGCCCTCTGCCCTTTTCACCTGGGCATGAACTCACATATAGAGAGTGATTTACCTGAAAGGGAAAGTTCTTGCAGTCTTCAGTTAAATATTTACTTAATACCTTTTTTTTGGTTTGCCTTGTCTTTGGTATTCCCAAGTCCTCTGAGACATCAGTATCAATTCCCACTGCCCCTATAGACACTCCTCTCCTCAAGCAGGGTTACTCAATACTCTTTTGGATGCATTTCCTACTATTTAACTTGACTGCAAATATTTTCATATTTGTGTTACAAAGGTCAACAGCGACCTTGTGGACAGTTTCCTCCTGTTCTCAGAAAAGTACGTGCAAGTGTGGTTAGGATACAGACATTTCAAACTGAGTTCAGAGTGGACTGCAGGACCAGACTGAGGTATTAACCTATATAACTCAGCGTGATTAAGAAACTACTGAACGAAAGACTTAGGTGGCCCTTCCCTCACCAAAGCATATTTACTGAATAACAGTAAAATGCATACCAGTGCTGAGGTACTTTGAAACATATTGGCTTCTCATAAGAGGATGCAACAGAGATGTAAGGGGAACTAGAGGAATATCATGAGCACAAAAAAAGAAAAAAATTAAGATAAGATTCAGGATAGATGTGGCTCAGCATTGATGAAGCTATTCTTCATTCTCCTAGTAGCAGCACTTATTTACTAGACTGCTCCTTTCTGAATAGGGAGCATTTTGAGGCTGTGAGAAGGAATAAGGTAGTACGCTGAATGGGGAATGTTCACAGCCCTGTGATTCAGGGACTCCCTTGACACCCACAATCTTTTTATTCAAAGAACAGTCTCCTTTTCACAGCAGGGACTTGCTCTCCAGCTGCAGTTACCTTTGGTGACTTTCTGAGTATCATTTATCTTGTTATTAAACTGGTCTTTCTTCAGCTCACTTAATTCCCATATTTTATTAAGTAAAAAAATATTGTTAAGGTCAGACAGAATTGTTTGAGGCAACGTAGAGTACGATAAGTTGTACAAAGTGGAAGTTGCTACAAAAGGCTGGAGTGATTGAAGGAAGCTCCTGCCCCTAGGATACTGCTCACCCAGAATTGGAATGAATTCAGATGAAGAGTTTAAACAGGAGCTTCCCTCCTGCCCCAGCTGAGTGATGCTGAGGTGTTACATGTGAGGGGCCTCACTTGTGAAGCAGAGGCATTTCCCAGATATCTTGTCCTGTCCAGTTTTTTTACTAGACCAAGAAGTAGATATGCTTTGAGCCCTGGCAAGAAGAAAGGAATATTCACCCTAAGGGACCTACCAGAATTTTGTCTTTAATAAAGAACCTGAGTGATGGGGTGGTGACAGTCTGTAGAAAGCTTTATTCATATACCAAAATATTCCCTATTAAGCATTAATGAGGACTTTTCCTTTAGTATTATGCAGCTGCTGACATGCCTCCCAGGCTGCCAGTGGCAACATGGCATGATGGACTTGTTTACCTAAATAATTATTTTGGTGGTTGAAGTCCATTGTGAACCTGGACTTTAAAGTCTGCACTCCAGAAAACCAATTTGTGCATACTCCTAACTGAACAGAGAAGCTCTTCTGTGTTTCCCACTCTTTCCCAACAAGGATCCCTCCCTCTCCAGTCAGTTGTAGTGGACACTCAGGATCTCTGCATGGGCTGGAGTTCAGTAGGAACTGGTGACTCAGTCAGCTTTCTGCCACCTCCCTAGAACATTTAGCATTACCAGAATTCCTCACTGGGAAGGATAGGACCCATGCTTTCCAAAATGCAACGTGCATAATTTCTGTTTGTCCCTTGTCTAGAACTGACATTTATATGACAAACATACAACATTGAAACAAAACAGAAATATTGCAGAGTTGTTTCTAAGACATTTATGATCTTTATTCTGTGTATTAAGTAGTGCATTTCTACCAAACTCAGCCATGGATGTTTTTATCGCAATATTTGATTTTTACAAACCACAGTGATGCTATTTTGCCTTTTTTCCTCTTACTGACTGACCACTGACCCTGAGGCATCCTTCTGCTCAATCTGTACCCACAGATTTCCAGTTTCAGTGGCCTTCAACAGCTGAAAAAAGAGAGAATAAAGAGTACTGGCAAGAACCAGAGTCCTCAAGTCAATGCTTTCCAGCAGCCAAATTCTTTATACAAGTGGCCCTCAAGAGCAAAGAGGTATTCCTTGCCTCTGTGAAAATATCTGTGTGCTGTCAATCTGAAGACTTGTTCAGGGTGTTCAGGGTGTTCAGGGTGGTGGCTGGCTGAGGCAATCCAAACCCTCCCGTTTGGTTACTCATGTAAAAGCACCTCAGGTTCTAAGTTTTTTTGTGTTTATCTTGAAGATGACTGATCAGGTTCAAGCCAATATGTCTTGAACAAGCCTTGAACATGCCCACAGGGATGGAAGGTATTTGGGAGGGACAGTGCTAAGCCTTCTTTGTGCATGCTTAATCTTAGGTTGCTGATAAGGTTTGAAAAGTGTAGCAAAAACCTCATTGCACACTATGTACTTTGACACAGTACCAAGTCCTTGGTGGAAATGTTGTTTTTTTCCCCTGAAGGGGATCAGACTACTATCTCCATATTATGTGCTTTTTTCAAAAGGTGCCTGGTGATGCTTTTCACAGTTTGCTTAACTGGTCCATGGAGCTTGTTATTAAAAAATCCCACTGTCTGCAGCTGTACTACTAAATGCAACAGACCAGTGACTGTTACCTGGCATGAAGCCAAAAGGCATGTTATGATTCATACTCACATGACTAAACTCTTTTCCCCCTAAAAACAGGGTGGCCACACCCAGCCTACTTATTGGGAATGGTCCCAAGAATGTGCTGTTCTCTACACTGTGCTAGCAGGTATTGTCTGCTAGCTGATGCTAATCCATGTCAAGGGACCATGAAACAACATAGACAAGCGTGGAGCAGTGTTAGAACTGGGTGTCATGGCCCTGTTTATTTTACTGGTCTAGACACAGCCGTTAATATCAAGAGTTTTACAGGATTCTTGAAAGGGCCAGTGCATTTGTATGACCAGTGAGAATATCCAGAGGAACAGCAAAAATATTTCAAAAGCAAAGAAAACCGCAGATCAGGTATTTTGGAACAGATAAAGTATTTAGTTCCTTTGGGATCAGATTATACAAAGTTTCTGGTATCCTCCCTGGCAACATCTGATGCCGCAGGTTTTCGAAAAGAGGATGCTGGACATGACAGTCCTCTGTCCTCTTTATGGCAGTTCTGGTGCTAACTGCCATGCAATATTACACTTTTGGTAAAATCTATGGAAAAACTCTGAAAATACCTCTCAGGACCTCTGATTTCCTTGGCTCATTCTCTGATCTGAGCAGGGAAAAGCCTGGAGCTGGAAGCTGGTAGCTGGCTTCTGCCCAGTGCAGCATTGAGATTAGCTGGCCTGAGAGTACTGGCCACAAAGCTGCCAAGTGAAGCTGTTCTGCTTCACACCTGGGATGGTACATTGAAACAAATGTGGATTTAGTTTGTAAGGCAGTTTTACTGCCTGATATCTTTATGCTTGTGGGAAGTATATGTCTAAGCTGTGTCTGTCATGATTTTTGCACTGAATTCTTCAGCTGATAACCAACTTAAGCTTTTTCTCATGTTTTCTTATTTAAACCTAGCTTAACAAGGACATTTAGTCTCTCCCATGCACACATACTGTGGCTTGCCTCCTGTGTCTGTTCTCTTACCTTCAGGATCCAACTCGGTATCTTGTTCCAAACATACCTGTGGTGTGATGAATTGGGGAGTTTTAATCTCCATTTGAGCCTCCTTTTGTGGAAATCCATGAGAAGCAGCAGCTGTAGAAGAAAGGGCTGAAGCATCTGTGTAGAAATGGCACCATGGGCAGACCCAGCCACTCATTCTTACAGCAGCCAACCCATAGGATTGCCCTGGCTGGAAATACTAATAGATTATGGGAAGTTCAGAATAGCTGCAAACACCATCTGTGCCCTCTTTCTGGAGGGCAGAATCTGAGACATAAACATAGCCATTATATGAAAAAAAAAGTGATACCTGAGTGAAGAACCAGTCTTGGCAACTCAGCCAAGGTCCCAGTAGTGTCTGTAGCAGGATCCCAGGGGACGGCATGCATGGGTCAGTTTGCATGGCCATGGTACAGATACAATGCCTCTTAGTGTGGGAAAGAAGACATGGATTGTGTAGTCCATATGGGAGACCCTGAGCCAAAATTACTCATGTCCCACTGTTTCCTTCAGATAAGTGGCACTACTTTTGATAGGTGGTAGTCGGTGTGCAGATATTTTATGTGCAGTGTCCATTTACATGGAAGAAATATTATTACAGGTAATGTATCTGTATGCCCCTCCCATTACTAAGGCAGGTTTCAGGTATGACTTAAAAAGTGAAGCCACATCCTATATCTCATGCTGACTCCAAATTCTCACCAAAAGAGGACTGTGGAAATACAGACTCACACCCAGAATCAGGCAAAGTTTAAATGCAGTTTGTCTCTGTTCTTTCTTGTGGGTGATATTTTTTCCATTACTGATCCTTGGCACGAAGTGTAGCCAACATTTAAACCCTTAGCAGGATGTTAAGTGGTGTCTAGGCTTTGTGCTGGGTCTCTGCACTAGTGTGAATTTTTACCAACGAGGAGAAGGATTGCTTTGTCTGTATCAAAAAGTACACAGCCAGCCTTCTCTGTAGTATGCCTCTTAATTTAGTTTTGATTTAATCCTTTGCATTGAGGGAATGCTGATTGCCCTAAATGAATAAAAGCTGCCACTCTGAGCCATGTGCCTTTTGCTACCCATGCAATCCAAAAAGTTACATTCAAATCAAATCAAAACACTTCAGGGGCCAAATCTAGAGCCATTTTTCTCAATTGGCATGTAAAATTTTAGTTAATTTTGTTAATATTTTAAGGCAAACTAAAAGCAGTATTTTAAATGCTAAGGATTAAGCACAGTTTCCTCAGATGTGAGTACTTCCACACCTCTTACTTCATACAATCTGCCACTAGCAGCTTTTTGGATGATGGTTAGATGTGGCTGTTGTCTTTGCATCATGGGTTTCTGGTGAAAGACTAAAGCACCTGAGCTGTAAAATAGCTATCAAGTAAAAAGAGGAGCTGAAAAGCTCTGAAAAACTGTCTGCTGGAATACAAAACCAAAGTTTTGGTTCAGTGGCTTGGTAAATATTCCAGTAACTACTCTTCTTTCTATGGCATTAGAGGGGAAATCCTCTCTCCTTTTCCCTGTCTCTTTGTGGAGGCTGATGTATCTGGTACTCATTAGGGAGTGGTTACAGCAGCGGGATCAAATGAGCTCAGATTATACTTGTGAGCTACTATAGTCTTCTGGTTCAGTCAGGGGGCTGTGACTCAGACATCCTGACCTGCATTCCCAGGTTTGACTCACAGTCAGGCTGTGGACAAGGCCCAGGTACCCAGAGTCCTTTTTACCTGTTTATTGGGTACACATAGCACTCTCCAGATATATGCAGAGGCAGGGAGATGCTTTGGTGAGAGGGACTATAAATGCAAAGATGCTGGCACACGGGTGATGAGGGAGAAGCATTTTAGTGAGCAGACCTAACTAAACATACCATGGTCAGGAAGAGGAGGGTGGAAAGAACAATTGCCAACTAGTCAAGAGGCTGCACTTGTCAGAAGAGAATGATGAGGATCCCTGACCCAGGTAACTGGTAACAGCTGAAAACACAAACAAGCCAGGCTTGTTTGGCTCTGGAAGGTCCCAAATACAGGGCTGTGAGCACAGAGTGGACTTGATGACTGAGCTTAAATCTATAAATATACAGCCACTTTCAAAGAGCACTGAGCACCAAAATGAGGTTCTCTTGAGTTCCTTTGAAGTATTTAGCTTATATAGACTTACCTTGACAACTTATGTGTTGGGCTGTCCCTCTCCCCTGATGAGTAGGATCATCACATAGCTAGAGGATGGAAGGAGTTAACCCTGTCCCTCACATAGCTGTGTTGTCCTAGCACATCTTGGCTAACTTCAGAAACTTATCTCATACATCTAAGGGTATGCCTCCACTAATAAATTAAACAAGTCAGAGAATGTTCCAGAGCACCGGACTTGAACTGCTGCTGTAGTGTCAGAAGGGCCCTTGACACTGATGTAGGGGAAGGCACTAGCCATGTTCAAAAAGTCCCTTGTCATGACTTGGGGGCCCACTAGCTCCAATCTCGTGGTCCCTACAGAGACACCTTGATTAGGAGAGCAGGAAGATTACTCTCCTGGATAGCAGTTGCATGGTGCCGTCTGGCCTCAGGGTTAGAGCTTGGACACATTTAACTTCCTAATACAGACCAGATTTGAGATCTGGAAAGATAAAGACACTTTCAGAGTCTGAGCCAGTCCAGCCAGGATCCAAATCACTCCTGAAGGTGTCTGTCTACCTCCCTGCACTGGGAGACTTAGGTGTTATCCTCCTTAGCAGCTGCCCCAGCTGCAGGTGTACAGTCAGGGCAGAGGAATTTGGGCAAGTAAGGGTAGCCAAGATATACTACGGGATTGGACCAGAGGAGTGTATTTTCTCTTGTACTCTGCTGGATGATAAATTAAATAAATGATTAATATTTGTTTTAATACTCCTATCCTGGTTCTCCAATCACTGTAATAATAACATGTAGAACTTTGAAAGCTAATCTGGATTGTTTGGGAATAAGAATTTAATATTTGCATCCAGCTAGGGTCACAGAATGCTTTCTAAATTGTAGTTAATTTTCATAACATTCTCAAGAGGACTCTGAGTAGTAATGTCCCTGCTCGATGAATGTGTAGACTGAAGTACAGATAGATGAAAGCATTGTTTGTCCTTTTTTCCCCCCATACAGCTAGACAGGGATGAAGCTGGAAGTGCAGCCCCTGGGACTCAGTTCCTACTCTTCCAAACCTGCCAGCCAAGGAAGTGTCTTCCTTTGTTTTAATAAAGTTCCGTTTGCTGTTTCATTTTACAGACTGTTAGGCCAGAATAATGGGAAATAGTTATCCTTATGGACAACAGGAAGCCTTTATAATTTGTCAAAGTACAATTAATAGCTGGCAAGTTCAAGACCAGCTCTCTGTCGGTATATACCATTTGGGCCAGAGTTACCTGTCCTTGTGCCTCCAAGTTGGCAGGGTCAGCTGCAGCTCAGGCTGAAATCTAAATCCCTAAGTGAAGAAGCGATCCTGATCCTGCATAGCCTTCTTAGAAAATATATCCCAGGCCTCCAAGACCATGAGTCTTTTACATCTGGTCAGAATAAAGGCAGAGAGACAGTCAGCAAAGGGCAAGGTCTGATTTGTGCATTTTAATGGAGTTGTTTTGTCCTCAAGCTCTTCTCTGAGATGGATTTTCTTGCCAGACATTATCGGCTTCAGTGGTTTGGCTTGGATTTTTGCTCCAGATTCTTTTGTCCTGTTGACTTTTGGATCAACTCTGCACTGGCTCTATTTTGAAAGTTGCTTTACCCATATTAATGTTTAACTTAAGCAAGTATTAAATCATAAGTTTAACATGGAAATGTTTTAGTCTCTGGACAGTTCCTTTCCTTGCTGCTTTCATGCTGTACATGAGTGCAGCTTCACTTGGCAGAATTTCTTCTATCTGGTGCTGATCTCATGACACTCTCTTATTACTGTGGCCTTAATGCAGTGAAAAACAATGGAAAAAGACTATGATATTGTAGGCAATACCGTGGGCTCCTGTGAGTCAGAGTGGCCCAAGGTGGAGGCCTTGAGTGAAGCCTGAAACTCATTTATTTCACATTATATCCATGAGTCTCCATGGGAAGTGTTTTAGGGCTGGGAACTTGGTGGTGAGTCTAGAGGCCCTATGAGGAAGGAAAATATATCTTATTGTTGTCATATACCTCTTTACAACTCATCAGTCATGGTTTGGCTATTAGATACCAATAACAATAAAAATGTGAGTGAAAAGCAGATATTAAGTGTATCACGACAGTTATCTTCATGAAGAGTATCTTAACTTTCCATGTTGGTCCTACTTTGTGCAGACTTTCCAGGAAACATGGTGATAGAGTTGTAGTTCTCACTGCCCTGAGTTGCCTTCAGGATCTCACAGAATTATAGAATATCATGAGTTGGAAGAGACCCACAAGGATGATCACATCCATCTCCTGGCCCTGCACAGGACCATCCCCAAGAGTCACACCATGTGACCAAGAGCATTGTCCAAGCACTTCTTGAACTCTGTCAGGCTTGGTGCAGTGACCACTTCCCTGGGGAGCCTGTTCCAGTGCCCAACCACCCTCTGGGTAAAGAACCTTTTTCTAATATCCAGCGTAAACCTCCCCCGACACAAATTCATGCTGTTTTCTCAAGTCTTGGCATTGGTCACAAGAGTGAAGAGATCGGTGCCTGCCTCTCCACTTACCCTTGTGAGGAAGTTATAGGCCACAATGAGGTCTCCCCTCAGTCTCTTCCAAGCTGAACAAGCCAAGTGACCTCAGCTGCTCCTCATATGCCTTCCCCTCAAGGCCCTTCACCACCTTTGTTGCCCTCCTTTGGATGCTCTCTAACAGCTTAATATCGTTCTTATATTGTGGTGCCTGAAACTGCACACAGGACTCAAGGTGAGGCTGCACAAGCACAGAGTAGAGTGGGACAATCACCTCCCTCAGTCTCAAAGAAAGGCTTCTAAAGGATTAATACCTCAAACAGCATAGGCCTACAGCTTTCCTTTTCTGATGCTACTTTATCTCGTATCCTATCTTTGTCTGTACCAGCCTCTGCAAAAGATTAATGTATAGCAGAGTTAAAAGCCATCTTGTCAAGGTTTGAGAGCCATGGCAGAACAGTGGAAATAAGAGCTAAGGCCTCTCCAAATCGCTGTAGTCCTCATTTCACCCTTTTGAGAAAGGTTTTTAGAGAAAGAATGACTTATTTCATCTTTATGTTCAGCATACCCATCAACAAACAACCCTTGGTTTGGGGTAAATTACATCTAATGATGATAGCCAACATCTGTCTGGTATTTTCAGGTTCCCTGCCTTTGCTCCTGCAGGTGAGAGTGACATCAACTCACATTGCTTCAACTCTCTCATCTGCCATGTCTCCACTGGGACACATTTTGAAGGAAATGCTGTCATGCTCAGTGAAGGAAAGGCAAAGCAGCCTAGAAGTGAGGAGCTCCACACATTAATCTGAGGTTATTTTCTTGCTTCTCTACCTCCTTCTAAAGCCCAAGCAGACAGCTCTGCCTTTGTAGAAAGATATTCTTTCAGCATCTGAGTGAACTCTCTAGACCCTTCTACTCTCTCCGTACAGCATGTCCTACCTGACCATTCACATTCACATCAGAGTCTTTGATACTGCACATAAAGCACATCAAGCCCTTTAAGCCACAGGTGACTGAGGATGATGAGCACCTCCTTGGGCACAAACACAGTGCAGGTGCCTAATGTCTACCTTGTTCAGATGAACTGGTGGACAATCAAAGGACCCAGATCTGTGCTTCCCCTCTTGGCGTTCTCCAGAGCACTGAGGAAACTGCTCATGGCCCAATGATGTTGGGGCTATCTAGATCCACCAAGCCCTCTTCGTCACATTTCAGGTCCTGGGTGGTTTTCAGTAAGCTTGCAATTTATTGTGTGACATATTCAAATAATTTTATAAATCTAATACTTAAAGCATGCTCTGCTCAGCACTGAAATACTCTCATCTAGGTTGGTGCTCAGCAGAGCTGATGCTCTAACAGCATTGGTATTGCCACCAAGGTCAGTAACTGAAAGGTAAGTGTCCTACTGCTACTGTCAAAGCATTGCAAATAAGTACATTGTGCTAGGTTGGAATTTGTCTAAGACTCAGAACTGAACAGCTCTGTCTAACAAAAAGATTTCAGGGTCTGTAGGGAGCATGGGCTGTTTGGTCTTCAGATTTATAGCCTCTGCTCTTCTGGGCCATAACATGCAATGGGATGTTTGCCTGCTGTTTAGTCAAATAAAAGTCATTCTCTGTGATGACTGTGAGGGTCTTTTGGAGCCTGTCTACTCCCTCCTGACTTCTGCTGCTGCTTACAGGAGAGATCTCAGCCTGAGGGTAACTTTGGCATCTCTGGCCTTTTTCATAAAACAGATACCAACAGTATGAGTAAGGCAGGATCCCGTGTGACTGCATAACCACTGCTTTCCATGGGAAGATATTTCTCACATTAGAAAGTCCAGAGAGTGGGAGGGGGAAATCTATAGCACTGTTTTTTCTTGTGACTGTGGAAAAGATATGTGATGCAAGCTAAACTACTGACCCCTGTCACGTTTACTTGGCATGGGAAAACATTGTCTTTCCAACTCCAACTGGCAAAGACTGTGCAAATGGTTATCTACTAGAAGGTGATGTAGTTCTGTGTTCCTCACTGTGTTTTATATTTTACTGAATGAAAAAAGCTCAAAAACTTTGGCTCTCTCATGGCTAGAAATAAAAAGTCTGGTCAGAATCATTTCTCCAACAGAGTCCCCCAGTAAATGAGGAGGAAGTTCGTTCAGGGAAGCTAAAGGGGTGGTAAGTGGAGCTGTGCACATCATTACTGGCTCCATCCAACTTACTGAGACAGCTTGCCAACCTCGCTAATCAATGATAATATATTCCATTTTCCTCCCCATGACATGTGAAGTTCAAATTAATCCGAGCAGCAAACAGAGACAGAATCTCTATTGACTGATTTTGGCTGGAAGTACATTTTCTGATTTGCAACCAAATTTTTCATGGAGGTTAAGATCATTTAATGAAGCAACCATGTCTCCCTGCTTTTATGAGAATACAGCTGGATTCTACAAAACAGGTGTGAGTCCCTGCCCCTAATGTTTTAGTCTGTATTAAAATAATGAAGGGAATAGAACAAAGGGATTAGATCTATCTGAAACCTCAAGCTTCCATTCCACAGGAAATGCCAACATTTTAATGCCACTTCTATTATGGTAGGAACAAAGAATGCTATTGTGACTTTAGCTTTTGGGAGTATTAATATAATGTAAGATAGAACAAAATACATTTGGAGACAAGTTGTTTTGAAATGAAAAATTAGTCAAAGAATTCAATCCAAAATATCATCAAAGTCAGCACTGTTATAGAGGAAGTTTTGAGTGTAGATGAAATAGGAAAAAATACTGTCAGAATATTTTCAGGCAGTCGTAAATGCTTTAATTATAGTTGCATTATCAGTAGGTAGACAAAGATGAAATAAATGCATAGGTCTTTTCCTGGTGAAATACAGATACTAAGTCAAAATGTCTTTTGACTTGCTCTTATTCAGTGTCAGCACAGTCTAGTGAGAAATGCAGCTAACCTGTAAGTGTGTGTGTGTGTGTGTGTGTATATATGTGCTTGGAAAAACTCAACAAATAGATGGATAAAAATTTTCCCCAGTGACACGTTTCCAGGGACAGTGCAAAACGACTTCCAGTAAGGAAGTCTTATGCTTTGAGGAGACATCAGCATTAATATCTATGATGGAGGAATAAGCTATCTTTTTGCAGTGAGGATTTACCTAGGGGTGACTGTGGAGGCAGCTGCTCTCCACATTAGCACTGCCCACAGCTTGTCCTCAGCTCCGGATGAGTCAAGCTGTGTATCTTTTTCCCCACTTGCTGTTAGCCAAGTATGTAAATCCAGCCTTGTGTTGCAGCAGGTTCACAGAAGCATATACATAGGGCATGGGACCAGTTGAGATGCCAGGTTTTGAATCACCTGTTTTCACCACAGGGATATTTTCAGGCTGCCTGACCCAGAAAAGATAATGTATCCCCAAGCCACAGAGCAACAGAAATGCTGACATTTTAGAACAGTTGGCATGAACCCCTGCCTGGCCACTGGCTCCTTGTCCTTGAGACATTCAAGTTCACATGTGATTTTGATATGACTGCTGTATCCCAGTAACTTTTCTTTGCCTTCCAGCTGCTCCCTGCACTGCACTGGACTCCGATGGACTCTGTCAAATTCCATCTCTCAGTTGCAGGTAACTTGGTCCAAATTCCCTTATGGCAGTGTTATGCATCATTCCTAATTCATGTAGTTTCTTTTCCCCATACAAAGATCTGGATCCCACAGTGGAAAGATCAGAGATGGAAGAAATAAAATATCAGCACAGTTGCCTGTATATAGCTTGCTTTTACATTTGCTTATTACCATTCTCTTTCTTCTGGTGGTAGACAGGAGCAGTGTCCAATTCTGTAACTCCACAGAGCATTGGAACTTGAATGCATTCAACTTCTCAGAAAAGTGTCTTCTGGAAAAATTATCTTCTGACCACAGAGTAATCACTGAGTGAAAAAGGCTTTGTAGTCATTCCTAATTAAGCCCTAGAGGACCTTGGTAATCCCTGGAAAACATAAGTGCAGAATTAAAGTGGCAACTACCTCCTTCTCCAGTATTCTAACTCCCAGAGGGCTATTTGAGACAGGGTCTAGCAAGCCCACCACCCAAATAATGAGAAGGCTGCAGGAACTACCCAAAGAAGTTAGGCATGGAACTATGTATTCCTATCCATTGCATTGAAACCACAGTCTAATAAAACAATTAACTGCTTCTATCCCTGGATATAAGTTTTCATTTGCTGTAAATTAATATAATTGAATATGCAAAGTGATCGGTCAGGGTAGTTTCTGAAACACTTCAAGAAAAAGCTTAAATATAAGCTTTCAGAATTTCACTAGGCATTTCTTTATGCTATGGCTCTGATTGTAGTATCCCTTCAAATAATTGTTTGCAAAGCAGCTTTCAAAGTGAATTTTTATTCCAGGTTACTATTTGCTGCAACAGTGGAGAATGATACTGCCTGCAGCTGGGCATGGAAGTTATTATGGGCTTCTCAGCAGCACAGGCAAAAGCTCCTTCTTCTGAATGCTCCAGGGCTGAGGAAGAAAGGCCAGAGGGAGACATGAAGGACTGGGGAAGAAAAAAATGTCATCAAGCATTTGAAGGAAAGTCCAATTAAGAGTAAAGCAACTTGGAGATGTCAGTACAAGTGTAACTCCCTCTGTTTATCCCACCCCTCTCTCTTAGTACCTTCTATCCCAGCCCACCCCTTCAAGAAACCCACAGCTTTAAATTCTTGTTGGGACTATACTTTAACAGACTTTTGGGCTTCTAATACTTCAAAGTACTGAAATGCCTACTTCTAGTGCAGAAAACCCATCCTGCTTCTACTCTTAGCATTTAATCAATCACAGTTTCCTCAGTGGCCCTGTTTTCCCTCCAGAAACGCAATGCTTGCAAGCAGGAACTGAATGTGAGACTACCAAACTGAAAACTGACTACTGACTGATATTTGCAGACACAAGTGATTTTCAGCAAAGTGTGTCAGGAACTTGTCTTCCTGGCAGTGTCTTCATGATTCCAGTTTTATCACTAATTTTGGCAAGTGACCAAGAGGGAAAATTTTTTCTAGCAGAATGCAGGGGGAATAAACTGTGACAAAGGAAAATGGACAATGTAGGCTGAGTTCCTCATGAGAGATCTGTGAGGCTGAAGGATAATCCTCCAAGGGAAAGGCGTCATGGAGAATTGTAGAGAAATTTACTTTTTAAAGGACCTCAGGAGGTATCTATTCATCCTGCCCATTAGAGCTCTCTTTGACACTGAGCCCAGCCTTCTTCCCATCTTCTCTGTATTTCCTGAAGACAGAGTATGCACAGACTTACAGTTCCTCCAATTTGTTTCCCAGGCAGTATATTAGTGTTCAGGAACTTCCCAGGATGTCCTCTGCCTCTGAGGAGCATATGAGCCTTCCCAGGGCCCTGTCTCATCTGTGATTTCATCTGCATCTGCAGACAAAACCACTTTAAAGTCTTGCTTAGTGGGTTAGAAAAGAGTCAGAGGAGCATTATGACTGAGCCAGACAATGGCACATGGAGCATTCCCCTTTTGTCAGGCATTCAAATCAGGACTGAGGCAGCAGCAACCAGAGTTACCGCCAGCTGGCAATTTGGAGACACAGGCTTGTAATCTAAATTCATCTTCCAACAGCAGCACTTTTTGACATATTTATCAGTTGTATCAGCAGAAAGGCCAGAGACTGAGTGAGCGAGAAAGACCCAAGGGTCTGCTTGCCTCCACACGGACACTGACACACGCTAAAGGAGCAGGGTACTGGTGCACAAGAGGTCCGATGCTGCAGCACACCAGTGATCTCCAAGAGAAATCACAGAAGTTTTTTCCTAAACTGAGAGTCTCTCTTTAATTCCCACACTCCATGATCTCTGTCAAACTGACACTAATTAACCACCATGAAAAAACAAAGAGCTCCTCAGATAACTTCTAAAAGTAAAACAGTTTAACCTCAAAAGCTGCTGTTTTCCAGCTCCACATTTCTTTTACTTTCTGTTCCTCAAATATTTCCCAGAGGAAAGAAAATCAGTTCCACAAATTTATTGTTATCTCCTCAAGCACATTAGAGACAAATTAAAAGTCTTGTCCTTCACTGAATGACACATGGGGTTGTATTATGGAATCTCTGTCAGTCTCCTGAAACTACTCAGAGGAACACAGAATATGAAAGAGCATGAAATTCAAAAATGAGTTAAGTCCTAAGGTTAGGGATGTAGCTGAGAAACCCAATTAAATTGGAGTAGCATTAACTACTGGAAGGGGGTTCTGGGATGCTTGCTTTATTGCAGGCTGTACCAGAAACACAGTGTGCAAACTTAGACAAACAGACCGTTTTTTCATCTCTTGAATGCAAAATAGGATGAGAAAGTAGCTTTTATTTTTCACTTTTACAATGTATAGCCCAGTGCTGTTCCAAATGGAGTTAGGACTTGTGGATTCCAGAGAAATACTAATAATACATGTAACAATACAATACAATACTGTTCTTAATCAGACAGAGCTCCCATTTATTTCAATGAGAATATTGCCTGCAGGATCAGGTCATCGACTCCTAATCAGGGCTCAGTCAGCTGTCAGCTTTCCCTGACAAATTCAGTACAGGGGATTCAACTTCAGCTCACTCTCCTTTTGCTACTTGCCTGCCCTCACAACAGAAACTCCGCATTCACATTCAGAATAAGAGCATTCACCACACGCTGCCAGGCCTGGCATTTCCCTCTCTTTGTTAACGTCTGTGCTTGCTTCGGTGCCGTCCTTTATTGTAAGCCTAATAAGTACATAAAGGCTGAGGAATGGGGATCCGAGCAGACTCACAGCAATGAGCTTCGAGGAGCTTGTTTGCCCGGGCAGACAGACTGGGTAAACAATTAGCTCCAGCTCCAACGTTCAGGTCCTGTAGAAGAATTGGATGCCTGGCATTGGCCAGTCTCCATGACATTCAAAATTTGGCTTTTCTCCAATCAAATATTTAACATTTGCAATTGCTTGTCCAGCCCCACAGCCTCAGTTAGGAATTTCTGCTCCATTCTATTTATGTAAACGGACATTTGGCGATTATTTACTAAGAATGTTGAAAAAAAATGTACTTAGCTTTATAGCAAGGGTAAAAGAGAGTTTGTTTGAAAATCATATAATGGAACAGGTCATCAGCTACCAGCACCTACTACCAATACTACAAGCAGTGTACACTTAGACAAAGTATAACTTGGAGTGTTGCTGTCACAGACCCTTCTGTGTTCATTGCTGGTAGCAAACAGCTGGCTTTTAATAAAACATAATAGAGAATTTGTTATTTTAAAGCTGCCTTTCCATTTATAATCATGCCTGTTGCAGTACAATGGAGAATTGTATCCTTATTCCTTCATGCTGGCAATGCAGGAAATATTTAACAAGTGCTCGTGAAGTATTTATTTTCAAATACATTAATGGTGTGTCTCCAAATCAGTAAAGTTAGTGTACTTTGAGGCACACATACAGGTTGTACCTTTTGTATCAGGACATCATGTTTATTATAATCCACACCCTTTATAGTTTCAGACTGATACAGCAAAAGATGCACAGTACTGTCTAAGTCAATCTCCTGTACATCACAAACTCTTACATTTCACCGTGTTTCACTTTATCCAACCCACCTCTTCAGTGTGAGTAAAGAACTTGGGCTGTCAGGAAATTACCCTGCTGTATGCCACAGATATTCCAAGTCAGCTTTGACATGGTAAATAAATAAATAAATAAATAAAATATGGTAAATAACATATGAAAAACTGCAGGAAAATATTTTTTGAGACGTTAAAGAAAGTGAGATAAAACGGTTGCTTGTTTTCATGTCAGGCTGGACATGAGCCAGCAACGTGCGCTTGCTGCCTGGAAAGCCAATTGTATCCTGGGCTGCATCAGAAGCAGCGTGACGAGCAGGTTAAGGCAGGCGATTCTGCCCCTCTACTCTGCTCTCATGGGACACCACCTGTAGTTCTGCGGCCAGCTCTGGGGCCCCCAGCACAAGAAAGACATGGATCTGTTTGAGAGCCACAAAGATGATTAGAGGGAAGTAACACCTCTCCTACGAGGGAAAGCAAAGAGAAGTTGTGGTTGTTTAGCCTGGAGAAGTGAAGGCTCTGGGGTGACCTTATTGCAGCCTTGCAGTACCTAAAGGAGCCTGCAAGAAAGCTGGAGAGGAACTGTTTACAAGGGCATGTAGTGATAGGACAAGGGGAATGGCTTCAAAGTGAAAGTGAGTAAGTTTAGATTAAATATTAGGAAGAAACTATTTACTACGAAGGTGGTGAGTCACTGGAACAGGTTTCCCAGAGAAGTTGTGGATGCCTCATCCCTCAAAATGTTCAAGGCCAGATTGGAAGGGGCCCTGAGCAACCTGGCCTAGTGGAAGGTGTCCCTGCTCATGGCAGGGGTAGTTGGAACTAAATGATCTTTAGGGTCCCTTCCAACCCAAACCATCCTGGGATTCTTTTTGTTTTTCTGTTTGTTTTTCACTTGTCTTTGAGAGCAGAATGAAGCCTGCATTATTATGTGCAAGAATCGTTTTTGCACACAACATCTAAACGTGATATTAATTGTTTCCTTCAGTCACATATGCACAAGATGTTTAGAAAAGAATAGAAGGTATGGCAAAAATCACTGTGGAAGTCTCAACCTGTGAGGCTGTACATGTTTCTGTAAAGAAGTCACAACCTGTTCAAAGGCAGTGGATGGTTGGATTGTGGATGGTGGATACTCGTTAGATATTCTGCAAGAGAGGGGCTTTCCTGGACTTAAAAGGGGACTCTAAGGCTCAGCTTTGGACTTGGTTCTGCTTTGAGGAGGTTGGACTAGCAGGCTTCCAGAGGCAACATGCAGTACTCTATGGTTCTCTAAACAGATTTAATGAATACTGATGGTCTAAATGAATACTAAGGACAAGTCATCTCATGTTCTACTGAGAGCAGAGATCTCAGCAGGGAACCACTAACAAGAATGTTCAGGTGATCTGAAAGAACTGGTAAGGTGCTAGGCAGAATCTAGGTAAGAGCAAGGTAAATTGAAGTTTAACCTTTGAGAAATATTGGGCTACTTTTCCCAGGGAAATTTACAGTTATATGGGCTCCAAATCAAGAGAAAGACATACAGACTTTCCTGGGATCAGGCTGAGGCATTAAGCTGATGGAAAAAGAGAGTGAAAATGTAAAGCAAAAGCACATTCATTAGCTCAAATTTAAAACATCATGAAAGAAATCAGCAAAGCAACCAAGAGACTTGCAAGGAAGAAAACATCTAATTTCCCTTAGGCTAATACTCAGCCTGGAAAATAAGCAAAAAGAATTTGCCTGGTCATTATTAAACATCATTTTGACCGAACTGATATTACCAAATTTAGTGGAAGGATTTCTTTGACCAGACAGTTTAAATCACTTGCTATAACTAAACCAGCAAGTAGTGATCTCAGAATAGCAGAAACTGTATGTCAAAAACGGCACTGGCTCTTTCTGTCACTGGTAAGGGAAACCATTGATCTCAAATGTTTTTGAACCACAGGATAAGCATCTTCTTGAAACATCTCTCTGCACTGTATAGAGAAAGTATAAGTGGCCAGTCTTCGCGAACAAGCCTTAGGCTGAATGACCTATTCTGGATTTCCCACAGTAACAAGTGGGACTGTCTAAAAATTACCTACAACAGTTTCCTAGACTGAAAATCAACACAGAAAATATGTATTTGCCTTGCCAGTTAACAAAGGTACAGTTCCAAGAGTTAAATATAATTGCTTACAGCTCCTTCTAAAATTAGACAATTTAAAATCAGGAGTTTACAAAAACTTTTCAAGAAGATCTTTTGATTTAATTTTCAATTAATCCTAAAACAGAAGGAAAACCGTACAGGTCTGAAAGAAAGCGAAAGTGATTTGAGTATTTGAATAGGATATAAGGAATTACCCAGATAAATGTGGGCTTTTCTATTTGACTCCAATCTCAGATCACATAATCACATTGGCAATATACTTCACAAAGGATCAAAGTAGTATAATGAAGATTTATAGAAACAGATTTTGTCAAAGAGTAATACTGCTTTTGATGAAAGCCCAAGTTTTAGAATAACAGTATTGATATATTGTACATATAGTATACATACTGATACCGTACACTTGGACTTTTAAGGCCTTTGACCATAAGATAACTTGCTAAACAGCTGAAGTATAAATAGAAATAACTAGACAGTGATGAACCAAAGGCTGTAACGTATACCTACACTGTGGTAATTTTTAGTTCAAGGCTGACTGTTCTTTAAAATGGCTTTCTAGCTCAAGCAAGACTAGTGACCAGGGGCAGAGAACTCCATGGGTAGTGCAGGATGTCAGACTGGATCACAGTGCTTCATTCCAGCTATAAAACCCTCTTTTTGTGGGAAACTTGACTATCAAGTGAAACACCAAAGTGTTTTGCAGAACCTAAGGTAATTCTGGACGGGGCCTTTCCTCATGGCCTAGGTCCACAACTCCAATCAGTAGTTATATGGGATCTTCCTACTAATAAACTAGGATGAGGGCAGTGTAAGTACGTCTACTTCTCCTGAGAGCAGCTGAACTACCATTCAGGGATGTCTGGGTTGGGTGCACTGCTCACTCCTTTCCTGTCCCAGGAAGTCTTTTATCAAAGTGGCCAGGGAATGTTGCCATGGAATTATACAGGATACCTCTGAGACCTACTATCTTAGTCTGTTGATAAATGTAGGCAGATACCTACACTGTGCTTGTCTTAGGTCAATAAGGATTAGAAAGTTATGTTAAATTCTAAATGCACTCAAAGGCACACTGCGTCACAAATAAGTTATAAGAAATCCAGACTTGCTATAAATATTCCTTATGGGGCATGTCTCTGCAAGACATATCATCAAATATAAGCTTTCTTTATCTTCTAGGCTTTGAACTGTAGATTGTAGCAATTAGTGCTGGGAAAGATCTATTGGATTACCTAAACTGCTACGTGATATTCAGGATAGTTTCCCCTTCCTAATGTTTTGCCTCGCACAGTTTATGTATCTTGGGGGGAAGGGCAGGTGGAAATGTCCTGGTATACTATTTCACAACCAGTTGGCACAGTCAGAAGTTTTTCTGGTGACATTTAGCCCAAATATGTCTTTTCTAATCTCACTGCATTAAGCTCTTGTCATTATATTTTTTAGTGCCATTTGAAATAATTCCTCATTAGGGTCCTATATACTCTAAACTGCAAGTGCAGACTGTTAGATTCATCCTGTGATAAACTATGCAAGTTTTCTTTATTCACCTTTAATGTAATTTTTTTTCTAATTTACCTCCAATTTGTCTATGTCTAATATGGAGCTAGGTAGCCAGAACTAAGTGCAGTCCTGCAGCTGCAGTCACAGCTAAGAGGCATAAAATTGCAATTAGTAGCTTGCAAGTGAAAGATGTCATCTGTCATATGGGAATCATAGGTTAGTGAAACATGTTGCCTATTTGGGAGAAGAAACATCACTGTTTTCATAGTTGGATACACCAGATTTGGAAACAACCCAAGCTCATCTTGACAAGATATGAACAAGAGTCACCCAAGAGCAATTCTCTGTTGAAGAGCACTTAACTCTGAATGGTACATTGCTGTCTAAGAGCCAAACGTCCTCTCCACATGAGCTGTCTAGGCTGCCTCTATTGATGCCCAAAAGAAAATAATTCCATTGCAGTTCATTCCATAATAACATCAGCATCTAACATGGGTAGTCTGGACTGCCCTCTGGAGATGCCTCCTCTCCTCTACTTAAAGATGGCCTTCCTTAGGCTACCAGCACCATTTTTAGATGGCTAAAATTAGCCAAGGTTAATCTTGCTTACGTGTTCCCAAGCTAATCATAACTGACCTCTCCTGGTTCTCCTATGACTCCTCTTTGCGTTTCAGACCAGAGGCCCCTATCAGCTGGTCCCATATGTTGGCTGTGATGGCTAAACAGCCCTCCTGTGCACTCTGGCCCCCCATGTTCATTCCCCTTAGAAACACTGATTCACAGGGTGTTATGTGGACTCACAGAAATTCTACCAGCAAAGGCTTACTTGACCAAGAAATTAAGACAGAACCACTCAATAAAATAGTCCCAATCCCTGACTGGTTTCCCTTTTTCTTTGCCTCCTTAAGATGGGGAGACAGATCTGCTTTTGAAGTCCCCACAGGGCCTACATCCATTGCAGGATGATCTCGCCAAGAACACCACCTTCAACCATTCCTCTCCCTCAGGGAGGTTTAAACTGCACAGGATCTGTCTGCACAGATGGACCATAGCTAGAACATAGCCTGAAGTTTTATGTGGTCCCTCACTCACAAGTCACACTATTAACTTCAGGGTGCCTTTATGCTGGTGCAAGATGACCAGGCATCAAACTTAGTCTGAGCCCAAACATCATCTCATTAGAAATGCCACAAATTCTGGCTGTACAATGGGACTAGGAAAGGCCCTCCCCAGCATTAGCCAAGCAAGATCATTGCAGAGGCTGACAGGTAGGTCATGAAAGGTTTGACCAAGTGCTGTGCCCAATTTATCTGTGCTGCAGGGTGGGCTCTCCCTGCGGGGACAACCTTCTCTTTTGCTGTGTGCCTTGAATACAGGATTCTCTTTAAACAAGCTGGGCATGAGGTACGATCTCCAATGGGACCTGAAAAGACATCTACAAATATCCTCAGTGATCTCAGAAGTATGCAGGAACCTCATGGTCACATACAGCACTTATAAAGCTCACTATTCCTAGATGAGTACAGGATGGATTCAAAACCGCCAGACAGAGCCGTGAAACTTACAGCAGAATCTACACCCAGCAGATAGACACAGGCTGGCATGGAAACAAAAACAGTAGTGATGAATTCAATCCAGTTTTGCATAACACTGAAGATTCCCTTTTTCAGGAAACTCTCCAAGTTCTCAGGGAATGCAGTTGCAGTGGATGTTTTATTTTTAAGGTGTTATTTTGGAATTACTTCACTGTAACTCACTGCTGTTTATCCAAATGGTGAAGATGCAGTGTCTTACAAGAATCTCAGTCTTGCTGGAGCAAATCCAGATGCCTGTTTTATTTCAACAAGTTTTCACTATTATGAAATTAAAGGGGCACTGTTAGTTTAAATATCACTCGTCAGAAATGTTTTCAGTAATATGAATAGTAAAAATTCCCAGGATCTGTATAGTTTAGAGCATATATAATATATATAGCTGCAAATTTTGAACCAAGTTGAATTCAAAACAATCTTTTTCTTCCATCTACGCACCTCATAGTTTGATCAAAACTTTCTACATAATATACTCAATTTATTTAGAGAGTCCCATGCCATGTCTAACAGATAATCCCATTAAGCCTTTAAATAGAGAATGCAGAGGGGGGGGAGGTGATAGTGGTAGGGAGGGGGGGAGAGAGGGGGAAACCAACCACCACAAAACTATTACTAAACTAAATATTACTAAATATTGTATTTTCAGTCCAGTGTTAAATCTTGTGTTTCCCATATAGTAGTAGTTTAGTTTTCCAATAGTTTTAGAAACTTGCTGTAAAGCTTGAGTTACCTCAAGCAAAGCCCTTTATTTGCAGTTAAGTCTGCAGGTGGAACTGTGCAGTAGAAAACCTTCTCCTGTTTGAGAGAATTGCTCAAGTATCCCTATTCAACTAGGAAGACGAGGGACACACTGAGTGGGGTTCATTTCATGTAACTGCAGACATCAGAAAGTTAGATTTAACCTTTTCTAATAGACAGCATGAGTGCTTTTACAGAACAATTCTCCTGCCTAACTTATATCCCATTTCAGGACGCAATAAGTCACCCTCTGAGAAAGCCCCTAACAACCTGCAAAAGGAAACTAGAGTGGTCATAACTGGCTTTTACTTGTCTTTATTCAGGCAGAGGAGTCATCTCCTAGGATAGAGTCCTCCACGCTGCTCTATTGTGTCACACTTGCTGATGACAAAATTTTTGCCAACACAGGAAGGACGTTGTATACATTCAGCCATCAGTTTTCCCACTTGGCAATCTTTTTCATAAATCAAACAACTCAGATTCTCAGTCCTTGCATGCTTCCTTTAAGAGCTTGACAGTAAAAGTCCCTTGCTGCTGGGAACTAGGAATAAGTGCCACACCCACCACCCTTGCATCCACGGTCTGGGAGAACCTGAGAGAGTTCCTTCTCTCTTAGTGGCATCATCTTGTGGTGCAGCACATCTGGGGCAAATGTTTGCCCTCCCCCTTCCTGTCAGCACAGCATTTAGTCATGGGAGAGTCACAACTGTAACTATCATCATAACACTGCATTGAGATGGACCTGCTCTCACACTTGTTGCACAGATTTGGGAACCACAGCAGCAGAGCCTTTCTGAAGTCCTGAACTGAGGTAGGGGCAGGGATGAGGATAGGACTTGCTTCTCCAAAGTCCCAGTCTGCATCATCCTTGCTTTCAAAAAAACACTTTTTTCAAAGGGATAGAGAGTGTTTTCACCTTTAACTTCTTTGTCCTGCAGTTCAAAAGCACTTTGGGAAACAGCTTCAGTGAGCAGGGGTCTGTGTCCCAGGGCAAGTAGAAGGAGCCAGCTGGAGAGCTGTCACTGCAGTGGGGAACTCCAAGGACTTTTCTGCTGCATTGCATCAGCAGTGAGCAATGGGGGGGACTCATTTGAGCCAACTGTGGGTTGTCATTCTTCCTTCCAAACTCAGTGGCCTCTGAAATTGCTCCATTGTCTGCAGCGGAATCTGGCACAGGCCCATAATGCCAGGTTACTTCACTTCCCTGCAGAATAAAAGATTTCTTCAACCATGAGAAATTATCTCCTGACAGTGCCATTCATTAAGTCTCCCACCTGTAGACTGTTTCATTTTCAGCTTACTCACAAGGTGCTGAAAAGTCAGCCTGTGTGTTATCACTTGACAATATAGTACAGCTAATACCTCTTCACCCTTATGTACATTGCCACTTACTGCTCTTTGCCTCAACAATGGCTCACAGTAGCATTCAGATCTTGGACTTCACTTTCTTTTAAAAAAATCTTGTGCAGCCCAATTTTACCAGAGCTCTTGTTTCTTAATAATTATACATATGGGGGAGGGGGGGGAGATCTATATCTATATTTGGTATTTTTCCCTGTTTTCAATTAGAAAGTTAAAACATCAGATTTTTCATATAGCTGCTGGATAGAACTGGACAGTGGTTCATTTTTTCTTAAGGCAGACATGAAGGCAGGCCAGACAAACTGTTGAACTGTCTTTTCTGAGCTTATGGTTTAATGTATGCCCTAAAAATAATAAAACCCAGAAGTTTTTATGGCACTCAAATGTCTCATAACTGAATTTCAAACTAAACATTCTTCTCCACTCCTTTTGTCGTGAAAAAATTTTGCCCAACACTTCCTTTAATTTTTCATTCTCAGGAGGGGTCTTGTAGACACCAAGCCTTGTGGTTCCTATTCATCAATCTCTATTGTACATAGAGACATAATTCATAGAATCACATAATCATAGAATGTCTTGGGTAGAAGGGGACCTCAAAGACCTTCCAGTTCCAACCCCTCTGCCATGGGCAAGGACAACTTCCACTGGACCAGGCTGCACAAAGCCCAGTCTAACCTGGCCTTAAAGAGTTATATTCTGTGTAAGGGGAATACAGGTGCTGTACAACAACCAGGTGGCAGGTGCTGTATAAATATAACACAAAAAGATTGTCATTTCCCCTAATGAGAAATACAGAGACAGCAGTCAGCCACAGGATGAAAGAGACACTCCAGAAAACTATGAGAAGACTGATGGAAGGTCTCTAACTGGACATTTACATAGACACTTTTTTTGGATGAGGTGCCTTCATGTTTTCCAGCACTGCCTTCCAGCTGCTGCTCCAGGTGGGGAAGGTTTGTAGTCCTGTAATGTATCACAGATAGCCCAGAGCATCCCAAACCCCCATAGTTAAGTGAGGTGAATCCCACTATATATATCTTATCGGGGTCTTGTATCTCTGCTCCCCTGACTGCTGCAAACACTTCTATCAACGTCATATCTTCTAGGATTGTGTCTATGTGAATTTGTCTCTGGAGATCAAACAGTCAGTCATTCCTTAGTCAGAATTTACTCAAAGTTGCTGTAAATAAAAAATTGAGGAAAATATATACAGAAGGAAACAATCATGCTAAAATTCATTTCTTCTTCCCTTTGAGATTCTTGGAAACAAGTGATCTAGGAAGGCTGATACATTTGAGATAAAAGCAGAAAAGGGACATACGGAGAATTGTTCAGCAGTGGGTTTGCAGTCATCTAGAAGTGACTGCTAGGCAATCTGTACCTTGTCAGAAAAGTGATGAAAAGGCCTCATTTGGTGTGATGTCCTACTACAGGAAGACCTGGAGGCACTGGAGCACATATGGCAGTTGTGACAGGAGAGGCTGCACATCCATGGAAAGTAAGAACCCCCCTGGACCACTGCCACACCCTTGAGTTCCACTCTAACCAAACCCCACAACATTTTCACCCCCAAGGGGCATGGCCCAACCCCTCCATACATACAAAACGACAGATGCGTGCGTACAGGGCAAAGTTTCTGAGCAGTGCCTGCGCATCTAGCTGGGAGGTGAGTAGACAGAGAGTTCAGAACAGGAAGGGATCTGTGTGTAGTATGGTATTGCAGCCGAAGCCTGACTTGTCAGCTGCCAGCTGATACTCCAGATGTCTTTCTCACTGTTGCATGGTCATTCCCTCGTGGGCCAAGAGTAGCTGCACTGGTTTTACCAGCCCTTCCTCAATCCGAGTTGTATTCTCTATAACTGTGTTTCTGCTGGAGAAGCTTGTCCTCTGCCTCTGGGGACCTCTCCCTCACACTGCAGTTCTTCTCTGGTCATTCACAGTTGAGAAAGACTTGTCTGAGTAGTTATGATTTTTGTAGCATATTCTTTTTCCACTCATTTGGTAAAATCTGCAGATCCAGACAGGAGCTGGTGCTAGGCCCAAGTAAATGCAAATTAGAAAAATAATGTCTGAGAATGTAAGATCTTGTCATGTTTCAGCTTCTCACAGAGGGTTGGTTCATGGGTGAGGCAGAGGTTTTGCCATACTTCAGGCCCTTCTCATCCTTTGTAAGGGCAGCAGCAGGGTTAAGAGGTCAGTAGAAGGCTGCCAATAAATTGAGTCCTGTGAAATTTGTATTTCCTTTCTGGGGTAATGGTGATCAGCTGGGAATTTTGGCAAAAGTTTTTGCGGATTTTTCTTGTGGAGTTAAAACATTGCAGGATTTTTGCCTTCTTGGCTCTGGTTTCCTCTTTTCTTGCCAGATGTCATTATAAGAATTCAAGAAGGATGAGTAATTAAAACCCATGCAAAGAATGTGTTTGACAATTAAACTCAAATATCCGCCTGATAAGGCAACATGGGTGACTGACCGCAGAGCTCCCGGAGCTGATGCCCTGTGACGGCAGGAGGGACTCAGGGGGTTCATACCACTCCTGGGGACCCTCCGAGAAGGGGCTGGGGGACCCGGACACTGGCGACAAAGAGCCTGGCGCCGTCGGGGCCGCAGAGGTGCCACCGCCGCACCCCGAAACCTCCCACCCCCGAAGAGGGGTGAGGGCACGGCAGCCCCCGAGCAGCCCGCAGTGCCACGGCACGGCGAACGAAAACAAGGATGACGTGGGGGGGGTTGGGGGGGGGGAATGGTTTACTTCGAGAGATACACGAAAACAGCAGTAAAACAACAGAAAGGCCGGTGACGCCCCACGGGGTGCCCCGGGGCGGCGGCCCGCGGGGGAAACTGCGCGGAGGGACGGGCCCGGGGCCGGCCCAGCCGGGGAGGGGCGGCGCGGCGCGGCGGGACTCCAGCGGCCGCGGGCTGGCAGGGGCGGCGGCGGCACCGTCGGGAGCGCTGCGGAGCGGAGCGAAGCGAACACGGATCGGCGGGACCCAGCGGCGGGATCCACCTGCGGGAGGCGCCGCTCCGCCCCGCCCCGCCCCGCTCGGAGCGCGCCGCCGAGGGCCGGCGCCCGGCGGGAGGGAGGGGAGGTGCCCCCGAGCCCCGCGGAGGCGGCGGGAGGGATGGGAGCGGCACCGGCCCCGCCACCTGCCTGAGCTGCTCCCGGAGACGCCGCCGCCGCCGCGGGGAGCTGGTAGGTAGCGGGTCCCCACGGCCGGGAGGGCGCCGCGGGGTGCGGGTCGCCCCGGGGGACAAAGGGGCGGCGGGGAGGATGGCGAGCGCCGCTCTCGCCCCGCCGTGCCCCGGCCGGCCCCTCACCTGCCGGCGGGCGCGGAGCCGGGGGCACACGGCGGTGCGGAGACCGGGCGGCGGGAGCCGCTGTCCCGGCCGCGGCGAGCCCTCCCTCCCCGCGGGGCTTAATGTTTAACCCCGCTCGCATCCACCGGAGCGCACCCGGCGCCGCCTCCCCGGCGGCTGCGGCCACAAAAGGGAGAACGCGGCTCTCCCCGCCGGTCCCCGCGGCGGGTCCGCCGGCGCCGCTGCTGGGGACCGACTCTGAAAGGACGGCGAGTGAGGGAACAGCTGGTAAAAAATTCTCCTTTGCTGCGTTTCACGCTTGGGAGACGTCAGGAGTAGTGCCCTGCTGCGATCCTCTACTTCGATGCATCGCGCCGTGACTGAGAACATTAGTATTTTGGGGTGGCTTTTTAAAAAGAAATACATGACACGAGCTCTTCAGTGAAGTGGTTGCTGGAGCTTGGGGCAATTGTTCGCCTCCTGACCCAAGAGGGGTCCGAGGGGTCGGTGACATCCCGCCAGGACCCTGCTTGCGCGGCTGCCCCGTCACTCGGGTGGTTTGGTAGTCCTGGGGATGCAGGTCCTTCCTGCAGCTTATCCCGTTATTCAGACTGACCATCATTGTCCGCCTGTAACGCAGTTCGCTCTTGTACCGTGAAACCAGAGCTGCTTGACATGCAAGGAAAGAGAGAGAAGAAAGGAGGCAGTCAGATTATTCTATAGGAATTGGACTGAGAAACACGTACTATTCTCCCTTTCCAATGTGTGTCCATGTCACTGACACACGTGTCAAAATACCTGCTGTGCCCAGTGTACATGTTAATAGACGCACCCTTGGCCTTCCAGTATGAAAGTCCGTTTCACGTTTTCCTAGACATCTGTTTCTACAGCCCTCAGTCAAGCAGGTGAGGCAGTATAACCCTTAGCACTGCAGGCAGGTTAATAGGGATATTAGAAGGCAGTAAGGCTTCTGTAATTATTAAAGCGCCACTCAATTATTTTTGCTATGTTTTAACAAGTTCTGTGACCAAGAAAAGCAGAAGAGGTATTTTGGCACAGCACTGACAGTGATTTAGTTCTCTTTTATAATTTGGTTTGAGGCAGGTTTTTCTCTCTTGCTGTCTTGGTTTCCTTTCTTCAATTTTTTGCTATGTTAATCGTTCTGGCTTCTAGCACAGTGGAAAAACTTTCTTCATTTCAAAATGTAATGGAGACTGTTTGGTTCACAGGCTTTCATACTGGATGATTCAAGATTTATTGTTATTTAACCATCTATTACAAGAGCCACCCTGAAGTAGTGAACTCTTGCAGAAAAATTACTTGCTTATTAGAGAATGATTCATGTCCATCCTGAACAAGGCAGTTTTCTTTCACCAACATCCATCTCGGGGCATGAGTGCCCACAGCAAACAGGAAAATGTGTCTGTAAAGTATTTTAGTAGCGTGGGGAGCCCTGGGGTAGCTGTCACTGTTTCCATTCTCTAAACAATTTTAATGCCATTAGCAAGTGTGATTATGTACAAACCGCTTCTAGGGGGTTCCTAGGCTGGATGTCAGAGCAGGGCTTTGTACTGAGTCAAAGGGTGGATTGAGTTTATGACACAGTTTAAATAGAAACAGAAGAGCAGTACTACAGTAGGGCAGCACGTCGTAACTCATTCTGTGTTGCTCTGTGATAGCTGTGCAGCGAAGTCACTTCCTACCAGTTTGTTTGATTTGAGAACACCTTTTAGGGTCACCCACAAGTAAGTAGATGAACACAGAGAGTTTTAACCCTAGCTTTCTTTGCAGCTTTTTTGGTTTTGTTTTAAACAAAAGGGAAAAGAGAAAGTAAAAAGAAAGAAGAGCCTTACTGGAAGGTCACTCTTTAAATATAGACTGCTTTTTCAATTCCTTCATTTTTCTGCTTTACTGGTTTTGAAAGAGGAAGAATTCTACACAGAAAGAGGTGCTTTGTACTAAGTAGCGTTTTGTTGTAAATGAGACATATTTATTCTATTTATTGCTGTCCAGAGCTGATTTAGTACTAGTTATGTCTCCAGATGAGATATAATTATGAAAGTTTTGGTAAATGCCTTTGTTTGTGAGCACTGTTTAGCTTCTGTATTCAGGTGTGTAAACCCCCAACTCTATTTTGTTGTTAAGTTTTAATAACATTTTAAATGAAAGTTCTGTAACTGGTGTAAAGGTTTTTTTATCCCATATAGCTGCAATGTGATTGTAGCACAGAAGCAGCAGGCGAGAGGTGTGGGAAGCTTTGCTCAGAGACATAAAGTGGAGTAAGTGCCACTTTACACACCACCGCACAGACACAAATACCATCTTCTGAAGCTTTTTTGGGGGACCAACTCAAGTCCCAGCTCCTATCTTGTTTTCTTCATAGGGCGGCTGCCCTCTGCTGTCTAAATCTACCGTTGCTGTGGTGGTGATAGTGGAGAGATAAGGGAGGGCAGGTTGCAGGGAGAGCTAGTCTCTCTTCTCAGCCCAGATGATAATCCTGGAGGAAGCAGAAAAGCTTTTGGGCACAAAATCTCTTTATCAGGTCGCTGTGCTGACAGGCACGAGGCAATCTTGCTGCTTGTGCAATTAACAACTGACAAGATGCTTCTAATTTTCCCTTGCTAGCTAAATAAACCAGCCAAAGGTCAGCATTGGCTCAGTTAGCATGAATGGGTTTTAGACCCAAGAAATAGCATAAGTGGTGCAATTTAGAAAGATTCCATCTATCAGGAAAGCTTCAAATGTGATTTGTGGGAATAACTTTTGTATGCAGCAGGTGAGAGCAAACTGCTTAGAAATATGTGCTCTTAATGACGGGATCGAGTACCTGATGCACAGCATAACTGTGGTTCAGCCGCATAACTGTGGTTCAGCCTGTTCTCAGCTTCTAACTGTGAAACCAGTAAACATTGCTGTCTACAGCCCTTACTGGCACAAGTAGGACAGTTAACAGTTGACTTATGCCAGTGTATATTGTTGTGGGGATGAAGCGGTATCGTTTGTCCCTGTTACGTTCTGTGTTTTCCTAATCACTGCTATACGAGTATATTTGGTAATAGAGCAGGTGTTCCCTGTGCTATCCTTATACTGAAGTCAAACTCTCCCATTTCGTAACTTGCAAAATGCAGCCACATCCAGTATTAATCTTTGCTGTGGAAGGAGTCAGAGGAGCTGGTGGTTTTCCTTGAATACCAAGTATTTTCCAATTTTTGGACATCCAAAATGACTCAATTCTGGTTCATGTTTAAAATGGCTTGTATTTTCCATCATGACTTGCCTGCAATAGGCGACTTGAATGCAAATGACTCGAGTGCAACACATTCTATAAAGCTTAACCTAGAAGAAAATTTGTTAATGAAAAAGTTGCCAACAGAATGTGTGATCACTTCTGGAAGAGTCAGTACCTGCCTCTGTGGGTATCGGTAACATCAGCTCTGTTCATCTGCGTCTGTTTTTTGGAATGAAAATATTTTAATATCTTGCATGAGTCAATTTTTATTTTGAACATTGTGTGCTTTAATGATAACCTCCGTTCCCAAAGAGGATACTACCAAAATTCTAAGGTTCTAGGCCCAGTATTTGAGTTGGATACCTTTGGACTTCAGCAGTCTGTAGCTTCCAAAGTTTTTTTTGGTGCAGCTTAGGAATGGAGTATTCCTACAAAAAGCGTTGAAGAGAAGGATTTTTCTTTTTTATTCTTAGATAGCTGTGGTTATTTCCTGCATGATTTGCTTTGGTTTACTCATTTGAGGCATTTCAGGAATGATCCTGCAGTTGTGATCAGTGTAACCTCAGCAGGGTTTAAAATATGTCTAAGCTCAACATAATTGTGAAGTTTTGTTTGAATAATCTTTGTGTGAGAGAGATCCTGCCTGCCTTCTTGCCCAGGGCACAATGCCTCCTGCAGCGATTCAGCTGTATGGCTAATTTTCAAATAAACTAACGTTACACATTTTCTTGACACAGTACTGGTGCACGCTGTTCTCTGCAGTCTGAGGCGCTCTGCCTGTGGTTCATAAACACATTTACAGTCCTATTTGCCTCCCTGTGCTCAGAGGGGGTTGGTTTGCATTTCTAATTAATTGAGTTTATAAAGCAATAAGCCAGTATGTTAACTGAAAATTCCCTCAGGAATTGTAATCTTCCTTCATTAGCTGCCCCTGTGTAATTGAATCACCCTTTCTCATGTAAGCCTAGGGGAGAGTGAATGCTACGTGGAGCAGAAACCTTCCTCTGGTGTGAGTTGCAAGGGGATGTGAGTCTCCTGTGTGGTCATGTTCTGCAACCCAGCCCCTCTCAGGTCACCTTCTTTGTCCACCCACCTGTCCCTACCATCAGCTTGATGTCTCTGAACAAGCCAGCAAATGGTGTGAAGAGATTTTAGGACCTCTTTCAGCAGAGTCAGAGAGTAGGGGGGAGCTTTCAGAGAATGCACTAATCTAGCTGAAGGCAGACTCAGTTACTCTTTGCAGGAGCTCTGGTTTCTGAGTGCAGGGATTTGCATGGAGTCTGAATTTTCTTTACACCATGTGAAGACAAATACTGTAACTTCCCCCTGATGTCACCTGAGAGATGGTGGCTCAGAGGGTTAAATGCTCTGTATTTCAGTGTTAACCTGAGACACTTGTTTCAAGGTGCAGGTTAAGGCATTAGTTTAACATTGAGAAATCTGAGCTACTTAATGTAAGTTAACTCTATTCAAATCACTTGACCCTTATTATATTTGTTCTCGGTTAGCAAGCCGTTACTTACCAAGGTAGGTTAATCTTGCAATATGTTTGGGTGAATAACTGTACTTCCTTTTGCTTTCCACAGACCGGCATTCAGAATGGCAGGCTTGTCCACTTTAATCCTCCTTTTGTGTGCTGCTAAAGATGTGATGCCCTCCAGTTCTCACTGGAAGCCAACTTGGCCGTCTTACAGAGTTCCTGTTATCCTGCCGCAGTCTACCCTGAACTTGGACAAACCGCAATTTGATGCTGAAGCCAGACTGGAAGTGGTATCTCCCTGTGGCCCAGCGTGCCACAAAAGTTCTCCGCTGCCAACTTATGAAGAAGTGAAGCACTACCTGTCCTATGAAACTTTGTATGCTAATGGTAGCCTCACTGAAACTGAGGTGGGCATATATATTCTGAGCAACAGCGCTGATGGGTCTCAAGGCAAATCTCGAACTAAGAGGCAGATCTATGGCTATGACAGCAGGTTTAGCATTTTTGGGAAAGACTTCTTGTTGAATTACCCATTCTCCACATCGGTGAAGCTGTCTACAGGTTGCACGGGGACTCTGGTGGCCGAAAAGCATGTTCTTACTGCTGCTCATTGTATCCATGATGGCAAGAGCTACGTCAAAGGCGCTCAGAAACTGCGGGTGGGGTTCCTAAAGCCCAAGCATAAAGATGGCAGCAAAGGGGCCAATATCACCAACTCAGCAATGCCTGAGAAAATGAAATTCCAGTGGATTCGCGTGAAACGGACGCATGTCCCCAAAGGATGGATCAAAGGCAATGCCAATGACATTGGCATGGATTATGACTATGCCCTGCTGGAGCTGAAGAAGCCACATAAAAGAAAGTTTATGAAGATAGGTGTGAGCCCACCAGCCAGACACTTGCCTGGAGGGAGGATTCACTTCTCTGGCTATGACAATGATCGTCCGGGAAACCTGGTTTATCGTTTCTGTGATGTCAAAGATGAAACATATGACCTGTTGTACCAGCAGTGTGATGCCCAGCCGGGTGCAAGTGGATCTGGGGTGTATGTGAGGATGTGGAAGAGGCAGAATCACAAGTGGGAGCGTAAAATCATTGGTATATTTTCGGGCCATCAGTGGGTGGACATGAATGGCACCCCGCAGGATTTCAATGTAGCTGTTCGCATCACACCCCTCAAATATGCACAGATCTGTTACTGGATCAAAGGCAACTACCTTGACTGCAGGGAAGGATAAAGACAATGAAACTCCTTGAAAGCACTTAATGACTGGTTTTAATTACTCATCTGAGGAAAGACTAGACTTGTGCTGCAAATGTGTGTGATGTGATCATGTAACATTGGGAGGTGATATGTAGCTTTTCAAGCCAGCCACCTTGTTCTTAGGACAGGGACTGTGTGGTGCTATCATTACAGCTTGAAACTGGGGAGAAAAGACGTCTGCTGGGTGGGGAAGGAGCAGGTGGGCTTGCTGAATTTGCAGCTGAGCAACTGAAGATTAATTAGGGGCGGATCAGTAAACAGTGTGAAAACAGAACCGTCTCCAAAGAATCTTGTAAAAGGGACACTGTTGACTATCTCATGCCTACAATGTTTGTTTTAATAAATCCTAGGATTAGTAGAAATGCTTTGATCTGAACTTTTAAAAGAAAATATTTCTATGCTGTTGGGGGCTGAAGAGGGGCATTTAATGGTGTTTGCAACCCAAACATTAAAGCTTTGTGTTCCTGCATGAGAAAAGGGAGTGTGAAAAGGGCAAGGCATGTGATGTGGGAGATGAATGCCACACAAATAGCGTGAAGGGTAAATAACCACATAACACTTCTAACTTCCTTTTGGTCTGAGTGATTTGAGACTATATTAGTAACATAGTTAAGAACAATGGTTTTTGAGCAAACAGACCTTGATGTTGCAAGGATTTGACTGTGAAGATGAGGTTGGTCATATGAACAGTGTCATTGCTTTGGGAAACACAAATTGCACATGGGATTAAATCTATAGGAGCTGGGGCATAGCCTTACACCTAGGAGGATCCCTATGAATATGCTATTATAGAAAGTGTGTGGGGACAGAGGCTTTTCTGTTTATGACCTACTTAGATCTTTAAAGGAAAATCTCATGTCAGCAACTCATATTTTCAGAGAGGAAACCTGTCTTTGGTCTTGCTGGCTGTCTTAATTGATCCCTGCAGAGCATGTAAAGGAGAGAGCAGGACAAGGGTTCTACTGAGTTTTCCCCCTATTTGTTGAAGATCCTTGCTTGTTTTGCCTAATAATACACCAGGTAGAGGGACCCTAGATTTAGAAG
>JAWWLV010000001.1:34491808-34518592 GCA_035041135.1 Platyrinchus mystaceus
TACCCGGGGGATTCGAACCTGCGGCCTTGGCGCTGAGAGACCAGCATCTTAACCACTAGGCCACCAGGGGTCCCCATGCCACATCTACACGTCTTCTAAAAACCTCCAGGGATGGTGACTCCACTGCTTCCCTGGACACTCTGTTCCAGTACTTGACGACCCTTTTGGTGGAGAAATTTTTCTTCATATCTGATCTAAACCTCCCATGGCACAAATTAAGGCCATTTCCTCTAGAGTAATGCGAGTAAGGTGGTTTTGGGGGGTTTTGTGTGTTTTTCTTTTAAAAAAAAGTATGCAGCAAGTTTAGTGTAATCAGAAGTGGGAGAGTCCCTTTCCAATGTACACCCTGCGCAAACATTCCATATTGTTTTGGAAAGAAAAGGAAATCTCAGATAATGTAGGCAGAATTGTGCTGAAGTTCAGCGTAGTTTCACCTCTGCCTACTGGAGTTGGTGGTAATTTTGCCAGTGTATTCATTCCAAGTGGGGCTGGGCCTTGCTAGGCAGGTTTGGAAATCGTGTCCTGAGGATATTTGCTTTCATGCTGCAAAGAGGGCTCCTTTAAAACCAGAATTTCAAACTGTGAGAAAGATAGCCATGCAGTCAAAATAATGCTCATCAAGGAAACACAAGTAGCTAAATTATGTACAGACATGACACTTGAAATTTCATTGTCCAACTGGTGACTGCCAATGACCTGCAGAAGAGAGTGAAATGCCTCGTTGTTCTTGTATCTGAAGGCTAGACAGTAGATGGATATTGAGGGGCTGTTTTGGCTGTGAACAGAAAGGATTAAAATCTGCTCCTGCATCTGTAAGAGGCTGACATAGGAAGAATTTTACTTAATTGGAGAACAGTGCTGGAAATGGAAACTGAGGTCTCGAGAAAACACAGACCCTGCCGAGCTCTTCCCCAGCACACACTGAACTTAACCTACTGAAGACTGCAGAATATCATCAAGTTTCTTTCTCAGAGGAAAGATATTTGCCTTGCATCTGTAATTGTTTTGCAACTGAATTCCCAGGCCTGCCTGTTTAGACGGCAGCCCTCAAAGTTGCACACTGAACCCCAAGCAAGTATAATACATGCTTGAAATTCTTTTCCGTGTTTCCACTTAATCTGCCATTTGTTAGCGGGCTTTGGTAGCATGCCAGCGCAATATGTACAGGCCTTGAGAAGAGAAGCTTTCAATGAGTGGATAAAGCGTGTTGGGTAAAAACTTCTCTGCTTTCCAGGAGTAAAAAGGAAGCATGGAGGGAGAAGAGCAGCAGAGAAGGGCAATGTGATTTGTATCAGAGGAGCAGGATTCCTACTGGATTGGTTTGCTGTGTATATATGGACATGTGTGGATGTGCATGTGTTTAGGGTTTTTATAAATAATGTTAGTTTCCATTCCTTGTTCTACTAGCTTCAAGGGGTGAAGTAAATTAAGTCTCACTAAATGAGTACATCAATGCCAACTCTGAAGCCAGTGTGCAACACAGCTGAGAAATTTAGACTGTGACTTGTCTAGTAGGTACACAAGAGAAGAGTGACAGTGAAATAAGCATTAGGAACCTGATCTTTTCCTCACAGAAGGTGTTTTTCCCTGTTTCACGTGGTGACTATTAGGCTGCATGTGCTTTGTGCCTGCTGGCAAAGGTGGTGTGTGCTTTTATAGGTAAATGATTATACAGGGAAGGAGAAACATCTTAACATGCTCCAGACGCTATTATCAACACTGATTATTCCCAGGATAAAATTATCGGTGGTGCTTTTGGTGTGGATTGATTTTTAACTAAATGGGCATAGGTTGAGCCATGAAGCAGGCTCATACTGCTTTTTTTATCTGAAGATCTCTACAGTAATTAAGTGCTTGTGGTTCAAGGGCAGATGGTGTATGTTCATCTGCAAACTTTATGGACAACGTTGATTTTTTTTCTAACAATAAATTCCATTTTAAAAGATATATGTGCATCAGCAGAGATCTACAAGAAGTTAAACACTTCTATTAGTTCACCAAGCAAATAATCGTGAAATAAAATACTCCATTTAAATGGCATATGTAATGAAAATATTTTATATGTGTTAACTGACATTTGTTTGGTTGCAGTCCTTTCAGTTTTGGAAATTCATGCTGATTAGGTGAGGACTAAATCCAATAAAAGAGTGTGTTCAAGACTTTTGGTTGGGAGTATGGAGATTGTTAGTTCATACAAGAGTGACAGCAGTAATAAGTAGGAGTAATAAGCAGAAAAGTATAATATTTTTTTCTACTTATCCTAAACAACTTCCTCTAAGTGTTTTATGCCACATTATCATAGATCTGATGATTTCCCAGAGGTTGCATACATTAAAAAGTTAATTTAATGATGATTTAGATTATTTTTTTGCATCCCTTTACCTTTGAAGCCAGATGTGTTTACTGCTATGAACAGGTCAGAAGACCAGAAAAATGTTCACATTTGCAAAGGTTTGGTCAAGGCTCGTCTAACATAAAGTCTGGCTTCTGAGCTGAAGTTGAGGAAGAGCAGGAAGAATTGGGATTGTTCATCCTGGAAAAGAGAAAGTGGTGGCCTTATTGTAGCCTTATATTACCTGAAGGGAGCCTACCAGAAAGATGGAGAGAGACTACAAGAACATGTAGTGATAGTACAAGGGGTAATGGCTTCAAACTAAAAGAGATTTGGTTTAGATTAGGTATTAGGAAAATATTCTTTACTGTGGGGGTGGTGAGGCACTGGAACAGGTTGCCCAGAGAAACTGTGGCTGCCCCATCCCTGGAAGTGTTCAAGGCCAGGTTGGGTGGGGCTCTGAGCAAGCGGGTAGATGTTCCTGCACGGGGTTTGGAACTAGATGATTTTAAAGTTCTTTCCAACCCAAACTATTGTATGATTCTATGATGCTATATTTGTCATCATATAGAAAGGGGTAGGTGTAAATGGGGTGTTTTAGATGAGTTTGAACCTGAGCTAGTTAGAAAATGGTTCCTTTTAGTTGTTTTCCTGGTTTCTCTATCCTTTTTCTGTTCCTGCCCATCCTTGGAAAATAAAGTTTCCTGTGATGAAAAAGAATGGAGATCCTTAAAAATGAGGGGATAAGGTGCACTCAAGAAAACCTATTCAACTGGTAAGTTTGTGCTTTCCTGCTGCTTGGCTGTTCTGGTCATTCTGGGACAGGGACGTCACACTGGCTTTGACCAAAAATTTCCACCTGGGTCAAAGAATCCTTTCTGATAAAAATGCTTTTGAAATCAGGATGTTTCAACAAAGGTTTCTATTAATTGCCATTCATAGAAAACACTCTTTTTCTAATGAATTTCCAATCATACCCTGCTTCAGTTAATTTTTCCTCCTGTGTTCTGGTCCCCGTGGAAAGGAAGATTATGTCCCTGTTTGGAAGATGACCTTATATTTACTCAACAGAATTTAACAAAATTCTCTTGTCCAAAAGTCTTGTTTTTCCTGAATTAATTGCAGGTTTGTTCGCTCTGAATGGAGGACATGGGGACTTGTTTCATTGTTGGTGGGCCAAGGAGGATGTGAGAGGTTCTCACCACCGCAGTAAAGGGTCAGCCGACCGTGGGACTGGAGCTTACAGAAACAGGTGGAGCCACAGGGGTTTTCTGGCCTCCACTGTCTCACAAAAGCTTCACTCAGTCAGCAAAGAAGCGTGGGGTGGAAGAAAATGTCACACTGGGCTTCATCCTGCACCCACCAAGGCTGCTATTGTGTTGGGTGGGAGCAGGATTGGTGCGCAAAGGCACTTGCCACATGGCTTAAATGTCACCATTCGTGTGGGAGCACTTCTCTCCAGCCAGCCCTTCTGAGGGATCATTGTGGGCAATGAAAGGGCAGGAAAGACTTTTCCAGAGCGTGTGGGTGGCAGAAAAGCAACCCTTCATGCTGGGAACACATCAGATGTGCAAAAACCTCTGGAAAGTCGTTTCCCTGAGGTAAAGAGCTAGGTTGATTGAGCTCTACAGGTGGAAGGAGGGCAGCTTTGCTCAGCAGGCCCCCTCCCCATGCCCGAGATATCTCTGGCAACAGCCAAGCAGGAGAGGGATTGCCACACCCTCACCTTTAAGGATGAACCACTCAATACCTGCCACCTGCCTCCTGCGGGAAGTACTTATTTAATGGGAAGATTGATAAAAACTGAGAGAAAAACTTGAAAGAAGCTGAGAGGTAGTCCATGCTACCACTTAAAAAACTGATTACAAACAGGTACCTAGAAATACTAATTTTTTCTTTTTTAAGTACCCATGGCCACTGCTGTTCTTGCCACCGCTAAAAATCTTGATTGCCTGGGCTGGACTCAAGCTTGTGGGTAGTGTGGAGACATCCACTTTAGAAATTCCCATTTCCCAGGTCTCACAATAAAAACAGACTTTCTGTCTCCTTGTTTCCACCAGACTTCATTCAGGAAACACAATCCCCTTTTAAGTACATGATCTTAAGCTCTGTATAATGAAATATCTTTAGGGTATTTCTCACTAATCGGCTCCCTGAGTTCTTCCTGTGAGACATTATGCTGCTCTTCCCAGCTTTATGTCATCAGCAAATTTCATTAATGTGCTCCTTCTTCTTGGGCAAGTGTTGCTGGTGAAGGTGTTTAGTTCAGATTGGCTAAGAGTGATGCTTGAGAAGCTGTGCTTGTAACCTCTCTCTACCCTGACGCTTCCCCTTTCAGCACCTTTTGTCTCTGCTTCAGCCAGAAACTTTTGTTAATAATTCCCTCTATGGCACCATTTTAATTGCTTTACTGAAATCCAGTTAGATGAGGTCCACCAAAACCAATTAGTATAAATTAAATTAGTGCTTGAGCAATGCTAAGAAAAATTATGTGCAAAATAGATGGCCTATTTCATCATGCTTACTCTAATCTTTATTTTAGTGTTCAGAAGAAAAAAACCCACAGCAATTAAGATTACAATTTTGGGGCATAGCTTTTAGTGTAATGCTATCAAAATAATTGAGGGTCATATCAGAAAAAAATTCAAAGTTATCTAGGTTTCAAGCCTGGGAAAAGGTTGTATACATTCATTTTTTTTCTTAAACTCTAATCCAGAGCATAAATACTGTGTTGGTTCTCTTTCTTCATAGACCTGATTATTTAGAAGCTAAAAAACCACAGATAAAGCCTAAGGACATAAAAGGGATGTTTTTTATTCTATAGCTGCCTTATTTGCATTGTTACTAATCTGAGCAGACACAAGATCTTTAGCATCATCATGATGATAAAACAGCTTGTTCTTTTGATGTCAGATAAAACACAATTTTGATGTGATTCTGAAGCCAAGAATCATAAAATCTGCTGTCATAATATCTTCCTCTCCACTTGAAGGGGCTGTGAGACATCTGGAAAATGAAGATTCTTTTCTTTTACCCCATAAAAAGAATAGTGTTGCCCTCTTTTTCCTCCCAGTTTTGGCTCTTGCAATCTGGAAAGATCACAAAAACAACCTGTGAAGTCAATTTTATGGAAGGCTTTCTTAGAAATCCTCTGTTTAGGGTGTGGAATATTTTGTTTATCTGAGTGGAAGAGTTGAATCAGGATTGAAATTTAGGATTATCATCAGCATTAGGTCACACAATCCCCTACTCTTTTGGAGCTGTCACTGATGAGGGGGTCACAGTTACCTATATCACCACCTTGCCTCTGCCAGAGCCTTGAAGGGATCTCCAGCACACAGGTGTGACCTGGAATGAGCCAGGGGCTGCAAGGACCCTGTTTCCTCTGCCAAGGGGCAGCAGGAGCAACTTGGATAGTCTTGGCTGCTTAGCACCCAGCTGGGACTTGTGTTTTCCAGCACCATCACACAAGAGCCAGAGTCGTGTACCTGTCTGACTTGAGAAAATCCTGTTTGATCCCTCTTAGGTTTGACTAAGGCACTTCCATGGCAAATTTTTGGGTTATTTTAGTTTGGGTTTTGTTTTGCTCATCTCTGTTGTTAGCTGCTCCCAAATTTCCGTAATAATGGTTTTTCTAGTGATACAGTAATAATTGCAGCGTTGGGACTTATGTGCAGGGAAACGTCTTGTTACGTTGGTGCCAAACACTGGCACCTTCGCTTAATCATTTGCTTTCAAGTGCTTTATTTTTTTCCAGGAGTCCTGTTGGTGAGGTACAATCCACAGGAAACCATGTGCCCAGTAACACACACTTGCTTTTGTGAAAGATCTGTAATTTGAAGGTGAAATGAAAACAGGCTGCAGGATTTAATTAACTATTTTGCACGATCAGTCTGAATTTAATACATATGGAGGCTTCGGGTCTCACAACAGTTCACAGGTGACCAAGGGCCATTGCTACTACATTCTTTAATAAACAGTGAAATCAAAGTCTGCAAACTCTGAGTTCTCTGCATATTTTTGCTGCTTAGTGCATATGTGCCTGCTAAATGTTCTTACCAAGGCAGACCATGGTATATTACAAGGCATGTCAAAGAGAAAGCATGGCTTGCTTTGATCTTAGGGGTTCCTGTGCTACTTGCCACTGAAGGTTTACATTTGCTTTTCGTATACTATATGCAGTTTGTTTGGCTTTCAGTAAAAATGACAGGCAGAATTAATAACAGCCTTAATGTCTCATCAGGAGATGCATTCCAAAAATATCTGTCTGTCTACACAGTGAGTATTTGAAAGCCTGTATAGGATCCTTGTCAGTAAAATTCTACTTCACGCAAAGAGGGAAAATGCTTTTCCTATTTGTTTGGGAAAATGCTTTCCTCATTATGATGACTTACTTTTATGCATCCAGAAGGATATTGAAGGTAACTGATTATTTCTTAATCAGCCTTCCACACTACTACAGCCCGAGTTTGCCTTTTGTTTATTAAAAAATATTACAAGAATGTTTTGTGTAGCAAAGAATGAAGCTATAATTCCCTGGGACACACTGGGGAAAGCACGTGGAAGTGTTTAATTAAGAAGTTTTATCAATGAATGTGAACCTTGACTTAAAGCTATGTGGCCCAAGAGGATCCTCACATTCCTCAATTCTGGAAGAGTTTAGAGATTGCAAACTTAGACTGCTTTACAGGGATCCATCTGGTACCTACACTGGTCAGCAGCACACATGGAGCATGATTTTATACCACAGACACTCCATCCCTTGAGCAGAAACTGCATCACTAGATGGTTTGGTATTTTGAGGATGGGCCAACTATGTGGCCAGGGACAGGAGTTCTCTTTGTTCTTATACTTCTCAGACACTTCCTGACAACAAAGGAAAGGTAAAACTTAGGATTCTCAGATTCCAATCTCTGCCCTGATGAACAGAAATTCCTCTGCATATTTTCCTGCCAAGTTTTATCTTGTCTGTTGCACTCCTCATTCTTCCTCATCACAACCATCTGGTGCTGGAGACGTTCCACTTTGTGTTGTCTAAACTGGTTATCGGAGAGTTAATGAGTACCTGGATAATACAGAAGGGAGATATGCTTCTCCTTCCCGCACATCCTGTTAGTCAGTGGGATTTCCCCTCTCCTCAGCTTTATTTGTGATGCAGTAAAAATAGATCAACAGAGTTCCATGCAGTACTGTGAGCAGAGTTTACTTTTAATCAAGCTATGTGGTCTTTCTACAACATCAGTGACAAAGCTGCTATTAAATACCTTTGAAGTTCTTTATAGCCTCCAACCTCAAATGCTTCAGCAAAACAGATCCATTAAAGCTTTTAGCTAAGAGATAAAGAAGGTGAGTAATAGGAGCTTGGAAACAGAGCTGGCTCTGTTTCCTTTGGAGTGTTGAACAACTCTTCAAATACCAATAGGCACAAGCAAGCCCAGCCAAGGAAAGGAAGGAAGATAAGAATATGTTTGGATGCCATCCATCCTCAAGAAGAGGCAAATGATGAGAGAGAAGCCTTTTCACAGACAAAATCATAGTTTTGTGTCACACACAGTGTCAAGCCCAAGGACTGTTTTCATGTAAAAAACAGAATTATGCACCAGCTGCTGTGTGGTGTGAACAGCAGCAAGTTGAAAACAAGACCCTGATCTCTTAGAATGCATGGGATTTATGTCTTGTGGTATCCAACTTCTAGAGCATCACCTTCTATCCACAAAGTCATTTGTGACATTCAGCCCTTTCTCTTGACTGATGACTGTCCAAACACCAAGAACTTCTCAGATTAACGTCAAAGTCAAGAGGTGCCTATAAAAAGTGCTAGACAAGGAGACAGGTAAGAGTTGGCCTCTGCCTGGAGACAGCCTGTCTGCCATAGGGAGGAGCTGTTCTATAAATCAGTAAAAAGTCCATCCAGCCAGAAAAAAAGAAAGCATTAGAGATTAAAATCATGAGGTCATGGTTCACAGGTTTGCTGTGAATGTGCCATACCTGAACACTTCTCCACCCCTGCACTGTTTCAGTGGGAAACACTCCTCCCCTGCCCATGTGAAACATTAACCGAAATTAATGCTGCAAATTCCGTGGGCAGGACAGTGAACGCAAAGGCTCTCTGTAAGGCTCACTCACTAGTCTTCCCAGTCCAGGTCCCATCTTCTGTCACAGCCAGTTACCTGTTTACTGGCCTTTTCTCCTCTTTTTAAGCTCATCCCTTCACCTGGGCTGGTTGCTATCACTACTGGTCTCATCTGGCTCCTCATCTCCCTACAAGGATAGGAGAGGAGGATATCCTGGCCACTCATTCCCTTCTTCAGTGTCTATGTCACCTCTGTATTGAGTACAAATCTGCATCCTTGACTACCTGTCCTGAATCAGATTCTCCAAGTGACAGTCTCACATGGAAATTTAGATCCTTCTAAACTTATCTGTCACTTCTTCTTCCTAATCCCAATGTTCCACCTGCCCACTTTCTCTTTTCCTACTCCTATCTTAAGCATTTCCACGTTGAATTAAAATGATGCTATCTCAGTGCTCCTGGGAGTCCCAGTCATGCAGAGCAGAGCAGATCCAAGCCCTTGGTTCCAACATGAGCCACTGCTCTTCATCACTGGGAAAGTCAGTGTTTGTCCCTGCTGTCTTCAACTGGAGCAGTCACAGAGGTGTGGTGGATTTGATGCCTTTGCAGTCACATTAACACCAGGCCCTGGTTAGCAGCAGACTCGCATGGGTGTAAATTGTTTGAACACATGGGATAAAAATGAAAGATTTGAGCATGTGCAGTAAGGACATTCTTTAAAGACAATAGTTGTTTGCACAGGAGAAGCTTTTGTAGAGTACACATAGGTTTGGGTTTTTTTGCTGAGAGCTTAGAGGTTGGTCAGATTTGGGCAGACTTCTAGAAAACTGTAAGAGAGATAAGTGCTGAAAACATGTGGTCTGCTAAAATATGTTTCTCTCCCTAATCCAGCAGCACTGGAACAGTCTTTTTGTACCCAAACTATTGCCTTTTTTTTTCTTTTTTTTTTTTTAAAATGTGTACAACAATCTCTTTCATCTCCTTGTTTCAACCCAGGAATGAATGAAGTTTCCAAGAATATGTGAACAGAAGATTGAACATCAGGAACATCACCATCTTACAGCTTGAGTTTGCCAAGATCTTAGGACCTTTAATAGGATGTTCTAAAGGAAAGTAGCAGGGAACCTCAGTAATAGGCAGTCTGAGACTTGTAGTTGAGAGCTGACAGGAATTAGGGAGCAGAGGATCTAAGACAAGAGTTCAAGAGTTCTTGAGCTGCTTTAAAATGTTTTGAAGGCAATGCCAGGAAGAGCTGTGTATGTAGTCGGAGGACTGGAGAAGGAGTGTTAAGGCGGCAAAAAGGATGTGAAAGATGGACTGGAAATCTTTTTGTTCATTATGGAAATTGTTGTTCAGTTCCATGTAGAAATGGACAGAAAACCCTTTTCTCCTTCCCCAGTGGAGTTGCTCTACTATGAGAGGGGAGAAAATTGTCATGGAGGAAAAGAGACATACATGAAGGGAAGAGAAAGGCAAGATGACATTTTTCCCTGGGAAGTATGATGTTTTAGTTAAGTTTGTAGAGAAATTTACTGAACAAAATTAATAACTGAATGATATAATTACAAATAAATCCTATAAGCCATTTTCACCCCATTGTACAACTTCATCTAACTTACAGTAGATGATGACAACTCAGGCAGCTGTAGAGATTTCTGTCAAGATTCAAATGTAAATAACCGAAGCTAAATAATCAGGACAGATGTGATTTTAGACAGATTTGATGTGGTGAAAATTTGAGACAGAGTTAGGATTAAGTTTTAAATGATAGACAATTTAGTTCTGAGTAAGAATTCTAACACAGAGGAAATAGTGAGATTCTATCTTCTGGGGGATATTTATGTTCTGTTGAACAGAAGAACTCAAACCATATTGGTCTGTTTGAAGAATTTAGTTGTAACTGAAAGAGAAGCTGCAACCAAATCATTCCTATTTTATACCAGACCCAGAAGGAAGATAATGCCTGGAATTCAGATCTGTATTTACTTCCCCCTGTCTGTGTAACCACACACAGATTTGGAAAACATTTAAACATCAAACTCCAATGAAATAAAGAGAATTAGTCTGGGCTTTAGTTTCTCTGGATGCAATTTGGGCTGAGTAAATGCAGATGTCTATGATGTGATAAACACTTCTTCACAGTCAGTGGAGAGGAGAAGGCATTTTGTAGGTCACAATTCAAGTTTCCTTAAAGTTGATGTTTAAAATAGGTCAGATGAATCACTGAATAATATTGTTTTTTTTTCTTTTGTCTCTAAAAGTAGCTGAGGGCTCTTAGCTCAGTTACAGGAGAATGGAACTTTCCTGTTTTGGAAAGGTAGCTGACAGCTAAAACTGTTAAATTTGGATGATGCTCAGATGCTGGTCTAGCAACATCAAAGTACTATAGATAGATTTGAAAGGTCAGCGTGGAACACACTTTGTTTCCTCTTAAAATTCAAAGGGATTTGAGTCAGATGTGATCTCCACAGCATGTCGTTAGGGCTTCTGCCCATCTCTGAGAATTGTTCTGATTTTCTGGGATCCAGTGAAGCACTAGTCACCAGGCTGACCTGTGATGGGCCCCAGCACAGTCACTCCTAGCCTTTTGCCACTTGACTTAGTGTGCCACAGACCAAATAAATTAAGAAAACTCTAACTGAATGCAGTACTGAAAAAAAAAATTAAAATTGAAATTGTGCCTAGTTGGCCATGCCTAACTCTGCACATTTACAGGGTATTGTATCTATTAGTTTTATTTTATAAGGTTACTTTTCATTCCCACTTTCAATACTTTCTCCCCTTCTTCTTTTCAAGGAGTGTTTGATTTATGCTGCATATATCCTGCTGGATGCACGCTGCAGCATCACATCACCTGCTCTGGAAACCACCCTGAAGTCAGGAAACCTGTGCTTTAAATCTTATTCCATATTTAGTATTGATCTGATCCTCTGATCACATCAAATGCAAGCAAAACCCACTACATTCACAAGATGCTTACTTTCACCAAATCTCTTCTGTATTGCTTCAGGAACAGGAAAACTGATTTGACCTTCACAATTTGTAGGTTTCCCGCCTGTGTTCCCAATCCCTGTGACCTTTATAAAGGCCTCTGTCCTTTCCTGTCTACTCATTTCCTCTCAGATGCTTTCTGCAGTGTGTAGCTACTAAACACCTTTTCCCTTTATGTTTGACCCTTCCAAAGCCATGCAAGATTTTATAGCACAAATCTCAAAGCTACAGTATATTCTACTCTAGCACTAATAGCTCACAGCAATTAGCTCACAGAAATTAGCTCACAGCACTAATTTCTCCTTCTGTGGCTTCTTCTCCTTCACCTTACACAGTTCACGTGCATGTTGCCATACAGGCTCATCTGGTGCTGATGCTGTGTGCTGTTTGAATATGCTGTGAAGTCCCAGGTTCCACAGGGAAATGGTCATAGCACTAAGCCAGTCTGAGTTCAAGGAGCTTTTGGATAGTGCTTTCAGGCACATGATGTGATTCTTGGAGTGTCCTGCACAGGGATTTGGACATAATCATCCTGATAGGTTCCCTCCAACTCAGCATATTCTATGATTTCATGATTAAAGGTATGGATTCAGTATAGCACTGTAGCACCAAGCAAGACCTGATTCTGTGTTTGTGGGTGGAGAAATTTCCCCCCCACCACCTTCAAAAAACCCAAATCACATGAAAGGTTGTTCATGGTACTCTTCAGTGTTGCAAGACCATTGAGGGAAATTGCAGGGCCTTTTTTTTTTTTTTTTTTTTTTTTTTTTTGGTGTGTGGTTTGTTTTGTTTTTTTTTTGCAACTCTTCAACATCTTTGAGGATCAACTATGATATCTGGGTGACTCTTATTACAGGAATTTGGGAAATAAGATCCTATTTTCTTCCACAGACACCACTTTCTGATCTAAGACTCTCAAATGTTGCTTATCTGTTTTCACTGCTTTCTACAGGTTTGCACCTCTTAAGGTCTGAGGACAGCTCCACTCCCTCTCTTCCACTGTTTTCTCCATGTTTACACATCTGCCTTTGCCAAAAATTTCTTCTTGAAAGTTTCCTTCACATTCATTGTAGACTGTTGCCTGTAATTCACCTCTTCGTACCTGTGAAAAATCAAGACTTATCTTTTTGATTACCTCACTTATCATAAGGAAGGAAGATGACAGTAAGATTCTCTGGTACATGCTGAATGGAAATTCCTAGGAGCCAGAGAGAGACCATAGAGCTTCAGAGAAGCCACAGACTGTTTTTCTGTAATAAACTAATGAAAATGATCCAAAAGTCTTTTGAATGCAAGTTTCATTAAAGCATGAACACCAGGCAATGAGAAAAGGCTCCGCTGGCACCTGTGGCATGTCTGGAAGAAAGGTGTCAGCTCAATCAGGGTTTTTCTGAGCTGCAGCAAACTATACAGAGTCCTTGGTCATGCTTTCCTTTTCCTTCCTACTTCTGCCCCTCTCACTTACCTCACAGTTTCTCTGTGGATCTGCAGGACTTCTGTTCTGAGCTGGGACACTCTCCTTGTCCCACATCTCCTACCCTTGCCATCTGGAGGCACTTGGTTCCCTTCAGGCAATGGATCTACCTGCTCTGGTCACTGAAATATGACATGAACAGAAGCAAGCAGACCAGAGCTATCTTCTCAAGCACATTAAATGATTTTGTCCTCTAAGTAGATGTACCTCTCCAACACCTCAGTTGTTCCTGGTTCCTACGTCTGAATGGCATCTCTCAAGACTTTTCTCTCTTTGCAGGCTGTCACTTGGTTATTCTGTCCTTTTTGAGGTTGTTTGGGGAATTCTAAAAATTCACAGAATTGTTATATTGTGTGAACTGCATAGTGTGCCAACAGGCCTGGCAGTGCCTTCGGCTTTTACAGCTGCTGCAATTTTTTTGGTGTTTTTTTTTTCAATGCAAGACTTATAAGAGTCTTGTAAGTCTCTCCTTCTATCATGTCCTAAGTAGCACTTGGATATCAGAGACAGTAATGGCAAAAAAGATTTATTTCACCATCTAGTTCATCCCTCTGCTGTTGCACAATTATTCCCCAGAGAGCACTTCAGGCTCCCATCCAAGAAGTTTTTATGTTTAGCTTCAATCTCAAAAGCAGCTCTGCGAGCATGATAGTGCAAGGCTCATTGTCTGCCTTTCAGCCATTTCAAAAATTAATTTGCCCAATGTACAAATAAAAGGTAATTTTTTCCCCTTCCAGCAGTCAGAGCCATAAACTCTTTGAAACATCAAAGCCAAACTGCATTTCTTCTGGCTCTAACTTCATTAGCCAGAAAGCATCTGCAACGGGAAATGAATCTGCAGCTGTGTTGATGGTTTGCAATCCAGAGTTGAAAATCACTTCACTTTCTTATGGCTCTGTTAGCACTTTATTGCAGGCAAAAGGGGAAAAGAAAGAGATATTGTAATTAATATGGGTAATAATTTAGAAGAGTGCTCTTTATTGAGTGATGTTTGTATGTATTAGTATTTCGAAGAACTCCATTTTTAAAAGGCTGCTTGACTCTGACACTTTAGGTAAGATATGAATCATAATTCACTCAGATCTAGTTTGATTAGATGCACTGACTTCATTAGTGGTAAGAGGGAGCAGGGACAGGTGATTAACACAGCTTGGTGAGGCAGCAGACAGATTTCTTCTCTTGAGCTACCATGGGAGAAGAACCTACTTTTTCTTGTCTGTGCCTCTGTGACCCTTCTCTGGGGAAATACCATTTACTGATTTCTGTCTTTTGCCTTATAAATGACACAGGTGATATGAGGCACCCATGGGGGCATAGGTAGCCCCCAAATCCTCATTTTGTTGAATACACAGAAAATGCACAACACAGGGACCCGCCCTGTCCCTGAAATATGAGACGGTTTATGGGATAGTCACCCACACTCAGTCACCGGGCTACTATGAGGATTAGTTCATCCTTACTGAATGTGTTTTCAAGAGCTCCAGACGTGTAGTGACAAAGCTCACATGGCCAGAAACAGTAAAAACTACTGCAGATGCAATGTGTTTTTCAGACCCTTGAGACAGATTAACCTACAGATAAATTAATGCCATGTGGAGTCTTTCCCGTTGCTTTGATCAAAGAACAGGTTTTTTTATGGCTTAATTAAAACCCACAGGTCTGTTATTCCCCTCATCCACCCATCATCACACACAGTTCAGCTGAAAAGGCACTGAGCCCGGAAGGTCAGATTTCCCACTTTCCCTCTTTCCATCTCTTGCACCGAGCTTGTTGCTGTGGGGCTGACCCTGCTCAGAGAGTTTTAAGCTGGGAAAGTCTCTTGTTAAGGCTCAGCTTTTGGATCATAGCTGGCATGGCAGGGCTGGGCATTTGTATCAAGGTTGGAAGATTTGGCTTCCACAGTGGGGTTGCACAGAGAGGTTCACAATCCCACAGTCCTGTTTGCTGTTACACATATGATGTGGGCAGTTTGGGACACCTGGCTGCATCCTTGGGATACCTGTGTAGAATTTACTGGTGATGGCTCAGGCTTTGCAGAGGGAGAGGAGGAGAACCCAGATGCAGCCTTGGGCTGGTCTGTCAAGGCTGATGCCAAAGCTGTGGGCTGCAGGCAGCTCCTGTTCACCTGCAAGCAGCTCTCAGTTCTGCTCAGGTCCTGATGGTGTGGAGGATGGGAACCTGAGACTTAAAAACCAATTTTGTTCTAAAACAATCTGTGCCCCTTACTATGTACTCTCTCCTCCTGGGCTGAGCATTTGCAAAGTGTTACTTAATAGAGACATAATGTAAAATCCCAGCTCCAGACGCACGTGGCTTTTGGTCCAAAAATAATCAAAACCTGAGGCTGGAACCATATGCCAGTTTTGCAACTGGCTCTGTGACAGCAGTTGAACTATAACCACAGAATCAATCAGCCTAGCTCTTTGGGAGGTTGAAATCCAGGCCAGATTTTGAAATCTGGGACATCTCTTTAGTAATTTACAGCATACAAAAAGAAATTCAATAATAAGCCTGGTTTAGCTTCCCTAAAACCTTTGGATTGACAAAGAAGTGCTTCCATATGTTCAGATCTATTGGGTGCCTCTGCTCTCTTTACAGTGAAACCTTTGCACAGCATGAAGTGAGACAAGTTAGTATGTTCCAAACTTTTTGCATGGATTTTAAGCTAGTTCTCCTTCTCTCTAAGTAGGGGGTTTTGATGAGCAAGGAGGCAGCTCTATATACTAACTGCAGTGTCACAGTGCAGAGAGTGACATTTCTTTGCTGATCTCATTGACGAGCTGTTTCATTCTGGGTTTGTTTTTGCAGCAGTGAATCTCTCCCCTCGCCTGGGATTTCTGGGACGTTTGTTCTGCAAATATTTCAGAACTGTAAAAAGTTTGAAAAACAAGAGTGACTGCAGGATATTAAATACTTGTTGCTTTTAAATAAGCAGATGGTACTTTTACCAAATGCTATCACTTTGGCCATATTTTTCTTGTGTTGTCATTTTTTGATGGCTTGTTTTTACTGTAGAAAAGGTCTGTGAAGCAGCTGCCAGCAAAGTGATGGTAACTGGATAGCATCTGTACATTTGAAAATCGTGTTAAATGATATGTGAGGGAAGTCTATTAAAGAATGTTTGTCTGGAGTTCAAAGTTATTTCACGCAGGGCATTGTTCTGTTGCAACCTACATCTGCCGTTTTTTATTAAAACACAAAATTAAGTTATTGTTAAGAGGAGCACTTGAAATATTGTTGGAACAAATATCATGAGATACCCTGAGTGATATGGTAGCTGTGCAGTATGGCACAGGCCTGCCTGCTTTACACATCTCAGCTTGTGGAGAGCAGGCTGCTTTGAAGCTGCATCTCAGTGTATATGCTCATGAAATGGAGATGAACATTTATATCTGCATGGGATAAAAGTGATAACAAGGACTAGCTTTTTGAGGTCAAAAAGGCTCCATGTGGAAACACAAAGGATGTCATGTGGAATACTTAATTTCAGATATTCTTAGCAACTACCACTTTTCAGCATCATATGTTTCGTTGCCTGGATGTAAGAGCTGGGAAGTCCCTCTGCAACTCCTTTGAGAGGTCATAAATCTTCCTGGTGGGAAGAACAGCTATTGAGAGTTTCCCACACATCCTTTGATTGCCACTAGCATTTTTGCAAATTTTTTTCAACCTTATCAAAACACAAGTAATGTTTAATAATGCTTTGCTATTCGGATACACTTTCAGGTGATGATCTACCTGCACATCATACCAAGTAAGTATCTATCTGTGTTGTACATATATTTTGTAAACAAAAATGTGCTAAAACTAACAGCAGGTCTGAAAAATGGGCCAGTACAACCTTATGTAATTGCTGGATACTTTAGGCCTTAAATGATATATCCAGATTTCCCAAATGTGAATTTAAGATTGAATGACAAGAATGCCCATGTCCTTTAGTCTAAGCTGAGCTGAGCTAGAAAAAAAAATGGAAGTGTATGGGTGTGTGTATATGGAGCTGTTTTTTGGGGGGGTTTGGGGGGTTTTTAGTTTGTTGGGGAGGAGGTGGCGCTTTTTTGGGTTTTGGTTGGTTGGTTGGTTGGTTGGTTGGTTTGTTTTTGTTTTTTGTTTGGTTGGTTTGGTTTCTTGGTTTCTTGGTTTTGTTGGTTTTTGGTTTTGTTTTTTTTATTTTGTATACAACATACAATTTACCATAACATAACACTCTATTTTTAACCTAATTACATCTATACGCAAACCCAACCTTTTACTAAACCCTTTTCTTCAGAACTTAAAATCAGATGGAGTATTGAGATATCTGGCCTGCGAACTTTGTCTGGAGAACAGCCCATGTCTTCAAGGTGTCCTTGAAGGTCAGCTGTCTTGATTTGAACTGCAAGTGAGGAGACCTGTGCCTGCTGCTTTGCTCACAGGAAAGCTGCTCACTTGCCAAAGCTGGAAAGGTCAGTGAAGCAGAGTATGGAAAGCACTTTTGGATGACTGCAAGAGCCATCATTAGCTACTCCTGGGGTCCTCATGCATGGGCTGGGTACATGGTATTTAAGTGCCTGCTCAGCTGCAATAAGAGTGGGGCTGCTCCGTGAGAGAGGACAAGTTGGAAGGCTAGGGTGATCCCAGAACAGGCAGTGCCATCCCTAACAGGGCACAGCCACAGCTGGGCCAGGAGCAGTGACCAGCTCTGCTGACCATCAAGTGGCCATTGGACAAGGCAAAATCTGGGATCTATTCAGGCAGCCTGCTCAGGAGCATCTGGACATGGAACCAGAGACAGGACTGGAGACGAGGCTACTTACAGCACGAGTCCAGGGAGGGCAGGTTGGTCAGGTCAGTTAATTCAGGGCTGTGACTGGTCTCAGGGTCCTGGCACTGCTTAACAAAAGCTCATTTGTTATCAAGATGGTGTGGCGGAGGCAGACCCTGCTCTGCAGGAGGGCTGTGCAATGGATGCTGCCTCTCCCTGACCTTCACACCTGCTCTGCTCCTATGACTTCTAGTCCTGTCGTCTTGGCCTGAAATCTCAAAAGCCCTGAGCCAGCATCCTAGAAAGTCATTTGGATTCTTTCCACTGGCTTCAGTTTAGTTTGAGCCAGCCGGTTACTGGGACATGCTCTTCCTGGTCTCCCAGCACTGCTGCTGAGCATGCTGCTTTTCCCATCCACGAGAAAGGCAGTCATCAGTGGGGAGGTTCAGGTCGGGTGACAGCCAGAAAAGTTTGCTTGCAAATGGCTGGAGAGAACTCAATTATTAGAAAATAAAACCATGCCACGGAGAGATGAAAACAATTCTATCTGCAAGTGCAATGGAGTCTGTTAGCCAGAAAATACTGCTCTGTTTTTGATTAATTCTGACTCTTTAATTAATCCTTTCAGTTTATTATCCTTCTTGGAACTTTTCTGGAATAACAAAATGACAAATCTAGGCAATCACATATGTTTTCAAAGGGATTAACCTGCATCTGATTGCACTTGGCTTTGAGTGACTCCAGGGAGAGCAGTAGCAGCTGTGCCCTGAGCCATTGGAGCACTGCCTGCATGCCAGGGACTGCCCGGGGTGGCCTATGCCCCAAAGGAAATGCCATGCCCTATGGAAATAATTCAAATTTTCTCTTTCAGGTTTCCCATGGGGAGAAGGCTTACCTGTGGCTAGACCGGAGCTTCACCCCATGTTTGTAAGGCAGAGGGTTTGGACCTCTATGGTACCTGTTGACTTTGCTGCTGCGGCTCCTTTGCTCAGGAAAGTCCCCTCTCTGTCCTTGAGCCTGATAAGTAGAAGGGACAGGTTTTCTTTAACAGGAAAAAGCCACTTGGCTCTATTTGTCATTCTTCATTAACCTTATCTCAGTCTCTCTTTATCCTCCTTTCTCCCATGTTGCCTGACCACTGTAGCTCTTAAAACTTCCTCTCTTGATAAAGATGTCTTGTTCAAAGTGTATTTATATCATTAGTTACAACTGCCTTACTTGGCAGTGCGACCCTTTGTCCCTTTGCCATTGGCTTGGTTGCTGTTTTCTCAGTCTCAGTCTGAGGGGCAGGGTTACAAAAGTGCCCTGTACATATGGTGAGGCCCACCTCTTCCTAGGAAACACCTCCAGGCTTCAGTCTGTGCCTCTGCAGATTGTGCTTTCAGGATCACAGTAAGTCGATGAGGCGGGGCTGCATGAGGGGCACATAACACCTGGTGCTCAGCTCTTCAGCCCTGGCTCCTAAGAAAGCTGGACCCCAGGAACAGCAGCACGAAAAGCAGAGCTGAGGAGCCCTGAGCACCAGTTGTTCCCCTCAGGACCTTTATTTTCTTTCATTTTTCAGCTCATTGCCTGGGTGTGCTCTGTTGAACACATTTGTCATAGTCTTTAATGTCCTTTGCAGTGATGGTGGCGCGGAGTGTTTCCGGTTACCAGGACAGACTTGCTTAAGCATCACACTTGCAGCACCACTGCAGTCTCTTCCTGGGCTACAGCATGTGCCTCCCCTCTGTCAGCATTCCTCACCCTTTTGGACCATTAACTCTGAGGACTTTGAGGCTGATTTTCCTTCTCTTCCTGTCCTTTGTTATCTAGATTAGATATGGCATGGAGCTTTATGAACATAAGAAGCCCTTGATTTCCAGTGTCGCCCTGAAGAGATTTAAAGGTCCATGAAAGTCCAGCAGTGTTAAGGTTTCTGTTACAATTTTCTATAGAAAGAAAGGTTGTGAAAATTTATAAATTTATAAATTAAAAATCAAGGGAAAAAAAGAAAGAAAAATAAGCAAAACCTAAAGAATGCTTATAAATATTTGGAAATTCACGTCAGTTCTAAGATGTGCCAAGGCAGTCTACAAAGACTGATACAACAATGTTTATTTATGTTAGGTTTCCAAGACTGGCTTTCATGGAAACAGCATGACACGAAGTGCTTTTGATCAGCAATCTCAATACCTTTCACACCAGCACAGTGCGAAGTAGGTAGCTCAGGCTGTCAGTGTTAGTGTCAACTCCATATTCCTGTGGTTCAAACTTTACACTCAGGGTTCAAGCCTGTTACCTACAGACAGAAGGCATGGAAAGGTAAGTTTTGCAGCTTGAGGATGGGTTGTGTTGTCCATGGGGGCAGAGCTAGAATCTCTTGGCATTTTGTTTTGGGCCAGGGTGCTCATCTCGGGGGGTTTGGTTCAGGGGTTCTTTGAGAACCTTAGTGTCATTGTTGTGAAGAAACAGATGTGCAAGGGTAAGAGTGTGGAATAAGGAATAACCTCTGTATGGAGTGAGTGTACCTGAGCCAAACTGGTTTAGACATAGCTTGAGATATTTTGACTGCAGTTACACAGATGGTCCATATTTTAACATCTGGTATGGCATTAAGTTGCATGCTCTAACATGTATGTACCAGTGTGTACATGAGGTCTGAGTGTCTATAGCCCCTTTATAGTCAATAAAGACACAGTTAACTACCATGGAGCCTTCAGTATAATTCAGTCTACCCTGAGTCACCTGGTAGTTAGTCAGCTGAGTAATTTCCAGACTCCAGTCACCATATCTTTTTTTGAGGCACCATCCACATTTACTGTGACAGCATAGTCCCTAGTTCACATGCAGACACCTACAAGTAGGTGCTTGAACCCCACTCCAGTTTCCTTTGCAATGCACACACCTCCAGTGCCTGTTAGATTTTAGGAAATTTTGTAGATGTCAAAATTGATTAAGGACATTGTCTTTTACCAGAGGACCCCAGAACAGAATTATCTCTTAGGCACCTGAGTTCAAAAATCTTGACCACTGTTGTTATTCTCAGATTTCGCCCTCTAGTCAGTTCCGTTTGTCTGGTTCTGGATATGGAACAGAAACCTAACACCAAAATATTTCTTCAAGCTTTGCTGGCTTCTTCATGAATACTATAATGTGTGACTCATGCTCTTTGGCAAGGATAAGTAGCTGGATTTAAAATATGGTTTTGTACTTATTTTGATTTCCAAATAAAGCCTAATGGAAAAATATTATTTATCCCTGTACTTTATGCACTAAACAATGCAGTGACTTGAGTGCAATAAAAAAAACTGTTTAATTTGCCATATCAAAAAAAACACAACAACACAATGTTTTTACCAAGGATTTTTGAATCTGAAAAATCTGACTGTTTGTCATTACAGCAACCTTTTCTGATTAGTCCCTGGCAAGAGAATACTTCTCTGCTGTCCTGGTGTCCTAAAACAAGGCTTGTGCTACCTGAGAGGGTGTTTGGGATGAATCTCACTGGAGATTAGCAGGAACTATAAAGTTTCTGACCTTTTAAACAGAAAAGCAAAATCCAAAATCTCCACTTCCAAGTATTCACAGCTTTAAATCTCAGGCTGTGCCTTTAACCTTGTCTTTAATTAGACACCCGGGTAATATCACAGCAGAAATAACCTGGTGTGTCAGCACCGGCGTAGCCTCCAGCAGCAGACGCAGATGCTGTTTGGCAGCCTGGCTTCCTCCGACACTCGCATTCCTTCTGTGTGCACTCACCTTCCCCACTGGTATCCAACACTTCGCCCGGGGCTCTGTGGTGGAATAGAGAAATCCTAAAGAAAGTCATACAGAAAAATGCAGCTTGGTACGTCTGCAGCCAGTGCAGTCAGAAAGAAAAGGAAATGAATGCTTTGTCTGTACAACATATTTTCCAAACACAGGTCAGACAATGTTGGATTGCTCGTACTCCAGAAAACAAGATTTGTCTTGTTCTTCATTCCTGTGCCCAGTTGCTATCCCAGTCAGTGCCTCTAAATGACCTCAGGGATGTCACTTAAACGCTCTCTTCCTCAGTTCTTTCTAGCTACAGAATTATCCTTCCCCTCACTCTTTTCTCTTCCCGCTGCGTTACACCAGCCAGTCAGAGGGACATCACCTCAGCACCATGGTCACACAGCCTTTGGCTCAAAGTTGGCTTACATCTATCTCATCTGCCCTGAGCCCTGACAAGTGAGTTCACACCTGCCCAAGGTCTCCCAGGCAGATTTATCTGCAGTGACCTTGCCTGAAGACTGAAAATCATAAGTCCAGTGCACCGTGCAGGCTAATTTATCCTCCTTCATTGGAGGCAAATGGAGTGTGAAAGGAAAGCTTATTGTCCAACTTTACTGAACAGGACATTCACCTATGAAATACTTCAATCTCTTCAACATTAATCTCCTTGCTATTGTGAGGGTAGCCTCCCGCTATAAGGACTTTGCACAAAGCTTATCTGAGGGAAATTCTAATCTGAAATTCTCTGTATAGGTGCTACCGTAAGAGTGACAACTATAATACAAAACTTTGGAAAGAATAGTAACATAAAGGCCCTTGTTTTCTATATATAACAGCATTTCCCTCATTTTCTAGTGTCTAGGGAAGTTCAGGTTTTTTCCTAGTAGCTGGTTTTAGCTTTACTTAGGAAGTTCAGTTTGTGCCAGTGTCCCAGAGGAAGGACTGTTTAGATCTGTGAAAACTGTGAGTGTTCTAAAGGAAAATAAAAAGCCTTTCTCATTTGCCTTCAGATGGTGAATATGCATTAAAAGTAAACTGGACATATTTTAATCCAGACATGACCTTGCAGCTGAAACAGAAACAATTGCTTGCAGTGACATGGGGCTGAGTCACATTTTGACAGAGCTGATCCAGACAGGAAGGGTTTACCTAATTTCCTAAAGGTGTTCAGGGAATCAGTTTGTCCAGGATCCTCTAATAGCTGGAATCCAGTGAGGAGAAAAAAAATACTTCTTTTATTGTCATGAGCTTTATCCTAGTTTTTTTTTTTATTCCCGAGACAGCACCACTGCCTCAGGAAACAAAAATGGGCTTGATCACTGCTACCAGCAGCTGCCTGGGAGCTGGTGGAGACTTCATTGTTCATGGAGACCCGAAGCATAAAAAAAGCAAGTTGATCTGGACTTGTATTATCTTTACACTCAGATTCAAAGAGGGGAATCGCAGCAAGTCAATGGGAGGTCACGAAGGTATGGGACACTGAGACCTCATCCAGGGGGAAATAAGGGAATCTCTTAGCTTGCCAGAGATTATATAATCATAGAATCATAGAAAGACTATCTAGTTCCAACTCCCCTGCGATGGGCAGTGACACCTTCCACTAGACCAGGTTAGCTCAAAGCCCTATCCAACCTGGCCTTGAACACTTCCAGGGATGGGATATCCAAAACTTTTATGGGCTACATGTTCCAGTGTCTTACCATCCTCTGAGTAAAGAATTTCTCACTATCATCTAAAGATGAAAGAAGATGCTTTTTAGTGTTGTCCTGAGGACACTAAGTTTCTTCAGCATGGGAATAGCAGGCAGACATGTGCTGTGAATTGATGCAAGATCAACACTACTTTAGCCTTGCTTGGATTTATTTAAGCCATTGTTGCCTGCAAGGTGATTTGCAGTGATGCTTAGAGGTGCTTGCTAAAGAAGCATCACTTCTTGTCTCAGGACCTGCTGTCTCAAACATTGTTGTCACACTGATATGAAGGTGAAGTACAACCAGTGTGAATATTTCCCAGACACCCTCCAGGCAGAAGCCATGGTTTTAGGTGTCAACTCACTGAGGAACCCCAGAAGGGCAGAGGAAGCCCCTTGGAAAGGGCATGCAAGTCTTAGAAGAGGTCACAGCCATACAAAGATTTTTTTTTTCTTATGCTGATAGAGAAGTCCCTGTGTTTCTGATGAAGTATTACATGTTTCAAGTTAGTTTTGCTACTCTTATTCTCTGACAAGTCAGCCACTACACCCAGCAAAAAAAGTGATAAAATTAAAAACCATAACCTGCAAAATTTCTGAAGAAGTTTGAATAGGTTATTTGATGGTCCTGGAAGAGACACTGCAGTCACAGCTGCAGAAAGAAAAGAAGCACAAGAAGAAGCCACATTGCAATTCATAAACAGGAATTTGCCACACACAGGGCAAGGCAAGGAAAAGAAGAACACACCACTTTGCAAATGGGAAAGGCCTATCTTACAATGTTTGTGAGATACAAAAGAGGTTCTGATAGAAGCTGAGTCAGCCAAACAAAGCCAGGACTAAGCAAAAATTTACTGTTGCATATGCAAGAAAATTTTGTATAGCTACCATTCTTTCGAGACCAGGATGTCAGCTAAAGCTAGGGAAGTCTTAACGGGAGAAGGATGAAGACTAGGATCCAGGGGGAGTTTTGTTCATCTGAAAGCATGCATAATTTGGGGAGTTTGTATGTGGTGGCTGTTAAGTGACTATGGAGACATGTAAATGCCTGGCCCTTGCTTATGCAGCAGACTGAATCCCTGCATGTACAGAGGACCTCACCTACTGACTTAGTTGACTAAAATAGACTTGCCCTGCTTCTTCTCCTGGAGTACTCTGCAGGGACATGTGCAGAAGTGGGTTTCTGGTTTATGGGTTATAAACACAATTCTCCTTCCCTCCCTCCCCTCACTTCCCCTCCCCTCCCTTCCTCTCCCCTTTCCCCTCCATTATGATGCCATCTGGAACTAATAAATTTCCCTTTATTTACAGCAATCTCATCTTGGATTGTATTTTGAATTTGATTATGTTAGAAATGACTCTTTGCAAGGACTCATATCCATGTGACTCCTGGCCCTGCTTCCATCAAGTCTTCAGCAATCTCGTGGCTTTCCTGGGATGCTTCTACACAAACTACTTTGATTTATCCCCAGTTTGTATGGCTTTAATTCAGCCCAATGCTGTTTCACACTCATTTCACTGTAAGAATTAAATATGCCTTGTGTCATATGTGGCTTCATCAGATTTTTTTTTCCAGTGCCAGTGAAAAAGGGACAAGGCAGTGGTAGGGGATAAAGGGGAAGGAGTGTTTACTGACAGCTGAATGCCTTCTTGGCCTCATCTTGGCTTTTCTCACACATTGGTTTTGTTATTACTGTCTCTCCAGAAACGTGTTGCTTTTTGGAAGTTGATTTGCCTGTATAGAACAATACAGACCTTTGTCAGAATGACTGTGGAGCTGGGAGATATGTCCTTTTTGGGATGATTGTTTCACACTCTTGTACCATAAGTAATTTACTGAAAGAGGATCAGGTATGTAGAGTAGAAGGAACTGCTATAAAGCATTTAGTTATTGTCAAAGTCCCACAGAACTATATGAAAAATACTCTAGACTGGATTTAGTGGCATTTTTCCCCAAATCCTGTTAGTACTGGCACTGGCCCAATCTTGCTATTCTGTTTTGTGCTTTTCTACTCTTTCAGAGGGAATGAGAACTTTTCCTGAAGAGTGAGTGCATGCACTGGGAAGAGGAGGGAAGGGCTATGAGGGCTGAAGCACTGTGTCACTACAAGAAAAAGCACTTCCTGCTTTCGCCACCACGACTTGAGTATCCATTTAACTGCAGTGCTTTATGCTACAGGGCAGGAAAGACGAAAAGTGGCTTGGATCCATATTGTCTCCCCACCTCTTTCCAGACTCCTGGTGAACACAGCATGGCTGGTGTCAAGAACTACAACTTTCACAACTGCTAACAGAAAAGCTGGTGTCTTATCTGATGGAGACATGGAGAGGCAGTGTTAATATTTAGATTTGTAATAATATTAGTAGTGCTTCAAAAGGCTTGCCTTTCCCCTAGACTACTAGTGACAGCAGACTAGAGGTGACTGGCAGACAGCATTGAGAACCTACTTGACATTTTCTTCTTCATTCTTAATGTTTGTCTTTCAACTGAGAAAATATTTTAAAAATAAATATATTTGCAAAGGACCTTTTTGATATGAAAAAGCAAAGCTTCATAGACCTGACCTGCTCATCTCCTGTCACAGGACTGAAGTTACCTGCTGCCATCCTAGATGTTTCTCCAATCCAACAACAAAGGGTGAACTCACCAGCAGCCCCTTACTGCACAGAGCAGCGGAGAGGGATGTCTGACAGCTGAGGCCCAGTTGTCTGGCTCCAAAAGGGGAAGCACAGTGGGCGGAGGGCATTGTAAGAAGCTCATCAACCTTGCTTATGACAGGGCTTGTCAGTTAAGAAATTACACTGATGCCAAGGTAGTGTTCTGTGCTGCTCTGCACTCCGTGGATGTAAGGGCTCAGTGGGTGTTAAATCATAGGCTTCCTGCAGTAATTCATTGCACCAAAAACCTTCACCTTTGTATAGGACTAACAAGACCTCCATGGTGAGGTAACCACCACTGAAAATGGCCTGGCATAGGTAAGCTCTGGATATCTTGAAAGAAATGAAAAAAGGAAAAGGATGTAAGAACATTACCTTAGATATCATAGAATCATAGAATCATCAAATCATAGAATAATAGAATAGTTTGGGTTGGAAGGGGATCTTGAAGATCATCTAGTGCCAACCCCCCTGTCATGGGCAGTGACATCTTCCACTAGACCAGGTTGCCCAGAGCCCCATCCAACCAGGCGTTGAACACTTTCAGGGATATCTACAGATCAGTAGCACCCCATTAAAAAACTGAGGATATTTGCATTTCTCCAATAGTTTTAAATCAGTACTAACAGCCCAGAAAGTCAAGACTGGCAAAGCAAATGTACGTTGAAAGTAACTGTCCTGCTTTCACCCCTGCTAATGCACTGAACAGCCATCTCCTGCAGTAGCTGAAGTGATTTTCAAGGATAACCTAGTCAGGGCATTTCATGCTAATCTAATCTGCGAGTGACGGCTATCAGACACCCCTGTTTGCCAAATTCAGACTGACTAATGCTTCCCTGACCTTGGCTCCTGTTACCATATGAATCTGCACAGTGCAGGAGTATTGGCAGCGTGACAGCAACACAGGCACTTCATCTTCAAGGCATTTTATTTAGCATTCCTGTGAAAGTGGGGGTATTAAGACGTGTGGTTTACAGAGAGGGGAGAGGTGACAAAGGACTGTGCCTTGGGCTTTTGGGGCTGGAATTCCAGCTCAGGAATGTCCTAAGGCAAAACCCTCTCTGCATCTCCTTCTTGTGATCACAGA
>JAWWLV010000001.1:34518692-34532637 GCA_035041135.1 Platyrinchus mystaceus
GCTTTTGGGGCTGGAATTCCAGCTCAGGAATGTCCTAAGGCAAAACCCTCTCTGCATCTCCTTCTTGTGATCACAGAAACAACAGCCTCATCCTTTTCTAATATTGCGATGCCTTTTTTTTTCTTATTTGAAAATAATCTCATCAAGGCAGGAATCACCTTCATTTAATGTTTTCTCAGAGCCTCTTCAAGCCTTTAGCTAGGAATTTTGTCAAAGCACATAGCTAGGATTAACTCCTTGTGCTCCTTTATCCTAATATAAAGCAGAATTTGGATTGAGGTCTCCAGCAGGGTGGAGAGCTTTTTCTTAAATTTCTATTAGGAACTGTTCAAGACTCAAGGACACCCATGAGATGCAACTAAAAGAAAAAATTCAAAAGGTCTAAAATGGTATTCTTAATCTGGGATATTTCCACAATAACTTGGTATCACTGTGATCCTTTGCCTGTTTTCTGGGGCAGAGGGAGGCAAGAATTTGACTTTTTTTTTTTTTTCCCCTTTGTAAAGGGTTAGTACACACTGTTTTCCTCTGCTTAAAATGGTTTTAACGTGAATTAGGCAAAAAATCTCAGAGGTAGAACTTCATGTTGAACCAGAGATTTATTCCGTATTCTGGATAGAGAGGTGTCATCATGTTGTTGTTTTCTCTTTGGGAAGGGGAGCCAGTATCCATCCAGAGCAGCTGCTATTGCTGTGTGTCAGAGGCAGCCTCATCAAAAACTCTTTCTGAGTGGAAGCAATTGGGTTTGCTTCCAAGGCTTCCTCCCTGGGCCTCCCAGAAACAGGGTTGGCCCTGGCTTCGCTTTTTTTCTGACAAGTGAACCAGTGAGGGAAAAATAAAAGCCGAGGTGTAAACAGAGTCTTTTCTTTTCCTCATATGATCCTGCAAAGCACTGAGTATTTTGACCTTGCTCTAATAAAACATTCGCTTAATGCCATGCACAGAGCAATTCCTTAGAGTTCACTGAGTATTCACTTAAGATTATGCAGATTTGGGTCAGTACTTTGCTGAATTCAGCCCAGGCTCTTGACCAGCAGCTGCGGGGAGCAGCCTGTCTGTCCTGGGGAGCGCACAGGCAGCTCTTCTCAGCCTCTGTATAACCATTTATAGCTCAGGCTGGGCTTGATGCATTCATGGAACTCCCTCTGGTGGATTCCTTCCTGGGATTTTTTTGTTGATGGAGCAACTTTGCTGGGGCCTTTTTTCTAAGGCGAGATTGTTAGCGGGGAAGGAAGAGTCACGTTTTGCAAGATGGTCTTAAAGAATTAGGATTAAGGTGTTAGATTTCCCTGTAAACCACTGAGGCTTTTCAGCTCTGAATCCCAAGTCTTTTTTGCTAACTTCCCCCAATTTTCTTCCAATGTTTGTGATGCTCAGCACTGATGTCACATGCTGTATAAAAATATTAACGATTAATCAGGCCCATATTTTTCTGGCTGAGCAGGCTGTCCTGGTCTGCTCCCAGTTATGGCTTCTTTTCTGAAGGTTAATGGCAAATATAGATGTAAATCCCAGGGAAAGGGAGCAGTGCCCATGTCTCCGGATGCCTAGGGCAGTACCCTGACCACTAAGCTGTTTCTCCTTCTTCTCTGGTTAACTCATGTTAAATTACTAGTTCAGTAGACGAAAGGTTGAAAACTGAAGCCAGAGCTGCAGCAGTGGTGGATTCAGCAAGAATTGCTGGTGTGGCTTCCCCCAGGCTGCACTGATGCTGGGCAGATATACAGAGGTCCTTGAAGGTGTTAGACCTACTTTGAGATATTCATATAGAAGATGTCTGGTAGGAAAGAAATCGAAGTGTCTCAAGTCTGTGAGGATAGTGAGACACTGGAACTTGTAGCCCATAAAAGCTGTAGATGCTCCATCCCTGGAAGTGTTCAAAGCCAGATTGGTTGGGGCTCTGAGCTACCTGGTCTAGTGGAAGGTGTTCCTGCCCATGCCAGAGGGGCTAGAACTAGATGATCTTTAAGGTCTTTTCCAACCCCAACCATTCTCAGTTTCTATGAATCTATGAATTCCAGCCTATGCAGAGGGACTTCCTTGATCCCAGACAGAAGAGCCCCAGCAGCAGGCCGATTATGTGTTAAAACAAACAGTCCTTTCTGTAAAAGCAGGATACCACAGGCACCTAGAATGGAAGTAGCCAACCCAAACAGGCCAATGATGAAGAGGAATCAGAATTATGCATTTTCTGTCTTTATTTAGGGTTATCAATTAGAAACAGTTAAGGTGTGATAAAAGGTTTTAGTGAAAACAAAATACAAAACACAAACCACAAAATATCGTAGATATTTCTCTTCAAAACTTTTCTGTTGTTTTCACTATTACAGTAGCTCACTTCATTGATCTGTGGACTAAGGTGATGACATACTATTTAGACACCAGACTTAAAATTAAGCTGTATTCATTTAAGAGTGGCATTAGTCTATATTTCAGCAATTTTAAAATACAAAACAACAACACATAAAGGAGAAAATGAAAAATGTTTTTCCAGCCAAAATCTGGAAAAAAATGCAAAGCTCATCACAAGGAAAAAAACAGGAAAGAGATCCCAAATGACAAACACAGATGGAAAGGAGGTTTATACAAATAAACATTAAGAATGTTACAATGAACAGGCACAAGACAAAGTGTAGCTAAATTTCTATATAGGAATATTTTAAGTGGAATTCTTTCTTTCAGGGGTCTTATCTTTCTTTTGGCTTCTTTTTGGTACAAAATGACTTCTTGGAGAACTGAGTTGCCTAGTTGCAAGTAGCAGAGTTCTAAGGACCGTCATCAAATGTATTTAAGTGAGACTTCTTCTTCAATGTGGGAAGGATTGCTTTATATTTTACAAGAAAAGATGAAGAACACTGTATAAATGCCATTTGAAGCCTTTTTTATACGGTTATATAGTTTGTGTTTCATTTCTATAATGTTCCCTACAACATTTAGTGAACAGTTACAGGAACAATAATTTCTGGCAGACAGAATTGAAATAACCTAGAAATGGCAACAATAATAAAGGTTGTGCACTGGGCCATGAGTAATGGGAATGTTGCAGGAAATATGGAATGGATGGGAGGAGATTTAAAACAATATTAAGGCAGGTGAATAAGGAGAATGAATGGGTTACATTCATAGCCTTGGCTGTGATGGGGACTTAGGACCATAGAAGAGATTGAAGATACCCTTAGAAATGGCTGGAGAAGTCAAGTTCTGGAGAAGAAAGATGAGGAGATGGGAACACTAGTTAGGGAGAAGTTGGGGTTACCTCTGCACCCACCTCTGAATGAACGATAATACACCGTTGGAAGGATCTCTGATCACTACATATTTTCTTCACTTCTCTTACAAGTCTTTTCTCTACACCTTATCCCTTTGCTATTGCTAATATGAGTACACTTTTAAACATTATTATCTGATTCTGCAGCTTTCATTGGTTTAAGAGACAACAATCATCCTGTAATTGCAAAGAAAAGATATCCAGGAAAAAATTTGGGGTGCCAACTCTCTCAGAGCGAGCATGGAAGCCACTGGCCTGGAATATGCTAGACCTGTTCAGTAAAATGCTAGGAACTACAATTTAGATGAATGTAATATGTTAAAAGAAACGCTGTCACACATGGCTGTAATGAATGTGATCGTTTCTCTCCTGATTTAGATCTGAAGATTTTCTAGATGGCTTAATTCTGAAACAAATTACCTAAGTGGCTATCAAATACACTGCTGTTTTATTATCCGTGGTAGATTTGCCAAGGACCGTCTTTCATCTGATAGAAATCAGCTCCTCAGTTAACTTGTGACACAGATACACAGAGCTACTGAAATACATATTTAAGAGGAAAAACACTGTATACAGCTTTGAATTGGCAAAATAAACATATCAGTTTAAGCGCAAGTACTGCTGATACATTGCAGAGAAATTTGGCTAAGAATAATGGGTTTTGTTTGCTCAGTGATATCCAGGTCTGCGTATAGAGTTGAACTGCTTTTTGTTGGCCCTCTCCCAGAATAAAAGTGGTCCCAGGTCTTGTATTTCTTCTTTGTTGTTGGATTAGGAGCACTAGATGCCCAAGGGACACAGATCAGATCCAAAACCTGCCTGGCATGAACTGCTGGCAACACAGCTCTTCAAAATAATGTGGATTGGCTCGTCCCACACAGACAGACTTGTAAAAATAAGAGTTTCTCTTTCAAATTTTCATCTCAGGCATTTCAAATATTCCATCTCCAAGCTTTTTTGCTGTAAAAACATAGATCAGAACTGTTTGGGTTTTATTTTAAAGTGCAAGAGAAGAGGCTAACATAAAAGCAATGTCTACAGGCGAGGTATGTTTATAAGAGGGCAAATACAGCTGGAGTTCGTTGCCTCAGCCAGTGTGCTAGTGGTAAACGAGACACATCTCAAAGACTTGGTGCAGGTAGGTCTCAAACAGGCTATCTCTTTGTTGTCTGCCTTTATTTATCTGTACCTCTTTTGCTTTGGGATCTGCAGAGCAAACTCCACAATCAGCTGTTCCTAAAAAACCTTTTCAGCTCTTCCAGTCCATCATAAGCCAAAACTTTTTTCTCAGATGATCCCATCAGAAATACCTGCTGTTGGAAATCTTCAGATTAATTTTTTTTTTATTATTATTTCATCCAGATGTGGGGTTTTTGTTCCACACAGCTAACATGGTTCTAACATGGTACACTCACATGCTAGGACATATAACCAGAAGAATATCACTTGCATAGCCAGAATTATAAGAGCTGAGTGGGTTTTTTAAACAGTCAATATAGTTGTGGTTCTGATAGATGCCAAATAGCAATTTGGTTATATAGCAAAAATCAAATGTTTCAACAGCAAAGAAAAAGTGACACATGGACTTGAAATATCTGTCAGTAACAGAAATGTGAGCACTAATTGGCATTGAGTTTAAGATCCAAAGATCAGTTCAAGATTAGAAGGTCAGAAGATCACTAGATCACTTATTTTGACCTCTGCTATGATGCAAGATGTAATGCATCATTTAGATTTCTGTGTATGGAGAGCAAAGGCTTGCCTTTGGAATTCCAAAAGTGTGTCCAGTTAGTCTTTACAATTTCAAAAGATGACAAATTCAGACAATTCCCAAAGTCCCAGATTCCTTCTGTCTCACCAAGAGAGAACACTTGGTAACAATGGCAGAACTCTGGAACTCCAAAACCATTATTAACTCTGAAAGCAGAGAAGTGTCAACAAAAATGCAGTAGATCAGATGTTAACAGACGATGAAAAATATTGCCAAGGAGAGCCAAATGCTATGGAAAACTGATGCCTATAGTAGCATCTTATCAGAATACTTCAGAAAATACAGAATGTACAGTAATGCAAATCCTTGATATTGAATAGGAGTCTGCTACTAAATATTATTTGCTGAATAGCCTGTCTCTATGGTCTGGCATTTCTTCTTACAGATATTTCTTATCACAGCTCAGTAAATCACCCAATGAAGTGAGATTAGACTTGTTCTTCAAACCTGCTGGGGTCAAGTCTTCTGTCTGGCTCTACTTGGGTTGCTTTGCAGCATCCAGAGCAGATGTACTTCAGGAAACACAAGTAAGCACTCACCGATATGATAATGGTGACAATGATAATGACTGTAGCACCAAGAGCTGGTGGCACCATGTCTTCCAGAATGGAGTAGTGTCCTCCTGCTGTGGAGAAGGGAGGCAACTCTGTGTTCTTACCCAATGATGATAGTCACAAATCAGGAATTGCATCAAGAGTTGGACTAAACCCATAACACTGGTGGGACTTGAAAAGAAAAAAAAAAGGCAAAAGAAAAAAAGCACATGAAATTATCTCAGTTAACTTTAGACATATTCATTGTACATGGGAACATTTGAACTAGTGTCTCTCAGCTTGCTTGCAAGGCAAAGCAAGAAATATGCTTTTTTGAGGACACAATAATTTTCCTAATTTTGACTGTCTTTAACACGAGACACAGAGCTCAGAATGTTTTTTTTTCTCTGCAGACAGTCTAAAGGAAGTTAGAGGGTGACTAGCTTGAAAACAGACGGCTCTATTTGGTCAAACGATTCTCACGCATTATGTTTTTCATTCTTGGAAAAAAATAAACATAAACCAGACATTGAACCTGGTTCTCTGGAAATGACCTTATGGGTGACAGAGCAATTTAAAAAAAAAAAATAAATTATTGCAGTGAATGTGAGCATAGACAGCCATAATACTTGAGCCATGAGGCCCTGAAAATTGTTTTGTAGTAATTCAATTCCTGAGAGATATGATGTTGTTTGACACACTTTGACCTCTATTTAGCTTAATCAATTAGTTTGGACTATCCTTGACAGTCCAAAAAAAGATGCTTACCCTGGGGTTAGATACTTGCTACATGCATGCAAACTTCTCTAGAACTATGGACACCCAAGATCTGTCACTTGGCAAATTCACTCCTGATAAGAGGTATTATTTAACTGGGGTTTTTTAGGATCCATTTACAAGCTTTTTTCTGAAAAAAATACTCAAAAGCAACACCCTTGTCCAGTACCACTGACTATGTCACTCTTTTCCACTGATTTACTATTCAGTATCCAAATCCATGTCAGGTATCCCTGCTTCTGAGTTCTACAGTACTGTCCCCACTGTGGGCTGCAGTCAGGAGCGTGCTGAGCATGTTAAACACTTATGTGCTTAACATGAAATCCTGTGCATGGGTTAAGAATATGACTAGATTGCTTTAAAATCTATGTCTGATGCTACTTTCTGTTTACCTTCTCAGATCCTGGCTTATTGACATTTCTGTGTAATTCACCCCTACTTTCTAGACATATCTCACAATGAAATTATTTTTTAAATTATTTGATTACCATCAAAGAAAGTCTATGCTTGATGCAGCATTTTTACCTCTCTGCCTAATCAGTCATGTGTATTTTTTGCACAGAAAGTCATATTCTCTCCACAGAGGTGGGATGATTTTGCCAGACCTGACATTGCAAAGTTGTACTTTCAAAGTAACAGCAGAAACAAGACACACACTTCATTTTAACTCGGCATCTTTTACCCTGAGCTTGTTTCCTATCCTTTGGCACGGATGACTATTTATACACATATCTCTATAGAGATATGTGTATTGTGTTCTGTGTAGGTATATCTCTCTATTGACTCTGTTAGCAAAAAGAATACCAAGCTGCTATATTTTCCATGTGGAATTTCATCTAAGTTCAAAGGACAGCACACTGTGTTTTCTAAAGGAGATGTACATTTCCCAGGGGAATTTATCAAAATGAGGAAACAGAAGCTTTAAATAGGATTTTCCTTTGGAAGCTGCAGTAAAATCACCATTTTAATCCAGAGCTTATTTTTTTAATAAGGGTCAGATTTTTCCATTCTTTTTGTTGTGAGTAGAACGGTGATTCTGATGAAAGTTTTTAGAACTCTGATATATGCTGTGGATTTTATTGGTGTTTCTCTTCGAAGACTACTTTCTTCAGGGCTCAGGCTACTTTAAATGGGAGGTCTTGAAGAGTAGCCACTGCTCCTACTGTGCCAATATCCCACTGATTTCAAGATCATACTAATTAGAGGTTCACCTCTGTTACGATGCCAGACAAAACACTCCCCAGTGAAGCCAGGCTGTGAGAATGCAGGCCTTGATTCTTGTTACATTTAGTATGCTTGTAACTAGCTAGATTTATGATAATCTTACTTTGTCCTTTTCACCTATTTGGTTTTTCCTCGCCCTTTTGTCTTGCCTTGTGAACAGGCTGTGAGCTCTGCTATACAAGCACTCATTCAGTGGGTGCCCAGTGCCTCAGAGTGAAGAGGGTGGGTGGCGAATGGGGCTGCTTGTTGCTCCTCAGAACAAACAAGCAGCAGCACAAGCACCGAGATCAGCCCTTGCATTCAACTAACTGGGAAAGCAAAGTCGGTGCAAGACACAAAGCACTTCAAAGGAACCTGGACGGTAACACAAGGGTGAGTGGCACCTCTGAGTGGTCTTTGTTCCCCTTGGTGCCATTCTCAGCTGTTCCCAGTACAAGTTCATTTTTTTTCTAACTTATCTGTTTGCTTCTGCATCTCAGCAACTGTAGAAACGAATGCATGGCAACACCTCTGAACGAGAGAATGCAACTGCCCTGTGACCATGTCCCTCTGAGCTGCTGCTGGCACACAAGCCCTCTTTTAAGGTGAATAAATGACACGTTAATAGAACATGAGCCCTCCCACACAGTGCTGAGCAGTGGCAGGGCCAGCCTCTGTGCAAAGGCAGAAGAGAAAGGTGTGCAAGCTTCTTGCTCTACCAGACTGACTCTTCCCATTAAGTTATACTGTCTCAAATTTTAATGGCAGAGGGATTGCCAGCCTTGATAGCCAAAGTGCTGCCCTTGCCCTTCCTTGTCAGCAAACGGATGGGGAGCAAGACTGCAGGAGAGGGAACAAGGCTGACATTTCTGCACTTCAGGCTTCACTTCAGATCAAGCTCCAGCTATGTGTTCTCCACATTCAAAGACTTTCATACCTCTGCTCTGTCTGGCCAGCTCTTGTCCCTCTTCAAGCTGCTTCTGATAAAGACAACTTTATCCTGTATTTTTTTTTGTCTCTCGTGAATCTACTTACATTTTATATCTCAGTCTTAAACTTACAATCTTTCTCTGAAATTCCTCTTGAAGACCTAATTCTCTCTTCTTTTTTAAGACATCACAGAATCACAGAATATGCTGCTTTGGAAGGGACCCACAAGGATCATCAAGTCCAATCCCTAGCCCTGCACAAGACCATCCTCAAGAGTCACACCATGTGCCTCAGAGTATCATTCAAATGCTTCTTGAACTCTGACAGGCTTGGTGTGACCACTTCTCTGGGGAGCCTGGTCCAGTGCCCAACCACCCTCTGGCCGAAGAACCTTTTTCTAATACCCAACCTAAACCTCCTCTAACACAACTTCAGGCCATTGCCTTGGGTCCCATCATTGGTTACCACAGAGAAGAGATCAGTGCCTGCCCCTCCTCTTCCCTTCATGAAGAAGTTGTACCAGCCAGCACATCCTGCATGTAGTGAAGGGCAGTTCTGTTTTGTTTACAGCATTTAAAATTGAGGAGTCCATGAACGTCCTGATTTACCTGCCTTTTCATATAGCTGAATAAAACCAACCAGTTCTCACACCTTTGAAAAAACAGGCTATTTCACATATGTTGAACTGTGTGTTCTTTGACTGTCTCCTTCTCACCTACTCAAAATATGTTGTAAAAATTTTCAGGAGAAAACTGCCTTAATGTATTCAATGTGTTACCATCATGCAAGGGTACATGTATGTAAAATTGCTTATTGCCTTTTTGCTGTTTATACAAACAATGTATTAAAGCTAATCTTTCCCATGAGCATGTGGAGTGATTTGGAAAGAAGTTGAGATCAGCATTTGAAGGCATTTCTATAACAAGTCACTGTGAGTACTGTCTACAATGGGCAGGATCAAAATGTCATTTTCAAGTCTGAGTGCAGGAGAGTCTTGCTCAGATTGAGGTTAAGTGCTTGTCCGCTTAAAAAATGTCACTTCTGTCAGGACAAATTATCTTGAATGACCCAAGTCCAGAAAAGTTCAGTACTTGGCACTTCATAAAGCAGAATAAACAACGATCATCCCATGCAGGCACATTGTGGTGTAACACAGCTGCAGAGTGTGCAGACAATCTGGGCACCTCAGGATTTTTCTCTTCTCTAATAGCTTAAAGTACCAGTCTGACCTGATATTTAGATCTTCCTGACCACAAACTTGTAGAAGTGAAAGCCTGCATGTTGTCTGTGAGAAATGGATTTTGTTGCTTGGACTTTACTGAAACAGCCATGGGGTAACAAACAGAGAGTTCATACCCCAGCCCTAGGGGAAAGATTCTGGGATGTTGTCTTGAAAATAAACTAGTGGTGAATCACTGTTTAAATTCTGACTGAGAATTATACTAGAGTCACTGACTCCAGTAACATGCTTTTTCTGGGATATAAAAAATACCTGTGTTCCCCATTAAATAACATTCAATAATCATGAAGGACAGAGCACATGTCGCAAAGCTCACCAGCCCAGCACTTTTCACTCCCTGTAGGTGCCAGAGAGTGTGAAGGGGAGGTGGAGATCAGGAAAAGACTGTGCAAACTCATCATTCATCCTGCAGCATAAAATATAGTATAGGCCTTACACCACAGAAGTGCCAGCTGCTCCTTACTTACTAGATATAATGAGATGTAGACCCTAATTTTGCAAGTATCTAAAACAGTTTGTCATATAATTCAGTTGGATTAATCAGTTCAGAATTTTGTTTCTTCAACAGTTTTTATGGCTCTTCACATTGTTAAGATGGGAAAGGATAAGACAAGGAGAAATGAGGCTAAAGACTGAGAAAACAGATCTGGAAAGCTCACCAGACTCATTTTGAAGGTGTATGTCTTTCAGTTGGGAATCATTTCACACATTGAAAAAACTAGGGAGGAATGGCAATTCGTATATAACAGATTGGCTGAATATACACACAAAGATACTGCTGTATTTGTATATCTTTTTATATGTATATATATATGGATATGATATGTATATCTTTTTATTTGTATATCTTTCTATAGCTAAGGATTGCAGATTTTCTGGCTTTTTTCTGTGTGAGGACAAATGTACCATATTTATTGAAATTTTTGTTTGGAAACCTTTCTGAGCACAAAGACGATACACAAAGTCCTTCTTCACTGTAGAAGCAGAAACAAAGACAAACCATTAGCCATTGTTCAAACTAAAGACAATTAAACCCATTTGTTCAAAAAATCAAGTACTCAGCCCACAAGAAGTTTGGCTTTCAGCTGCATGCTAAGGTCAGGTTCTTTGTTGCTCCCTTTCTCTTGGCTTTATTTTTCCTTCGGGACTGCAGCTTTCCAAGGCAAACCCAAAAATACCAGTTGCGTTCATGCCAACCCTTTCCTTGTGCTGGCACAGACTGGAGCTTTGGAGCAGGATGAGTTCCAAGGAATGTATAAGTGGCATACATTATCCAACTGCATGCTGTGCCAGGCTCAGGGGTCATTCTTTGAGGACAGGCAGATATCTTTAGACCTGGACTGTCACCTTCGTGAGTCTTACCATTAAACATAGTTCCAGTTTATCTTCCAGATAAGAGATGGGTATTGCAGCTCTCTGCTCTTCCTTAAACTGGAAGAGGGAAAAGAAACAAAACCCTGGGTGTTGGCAAATGTCTGCAAGGTATTGCAGGACTGAACTAGCAGACTTGCATGCCCAGAGGACCAGATAATGTGTCAAGCGAAATCTAACAGCCACATTTACTACAAGTTATGTAATTTTTCATTACTAAGAAATGAGCTTCAGGAGATCTTTAAGAATACACAGCGTCTTTTCAAAATTCTTTCAGTGCTCAGTGAAAACACACAGGCTACAGTATGTTCTTTACTCAGATGTGATAATGTGAAGACCAGGAATTACCTCCTCCCTTGAATGCAGGAAAGGTATATGGCCCTGGAGAGTACGTACCGAGATCATGTGGCCCCCTGTAAACAACTCTGTGTGACTCCTAGCCCTCTTCCCACTCAGAGGGCCTATAAGTCTCCCATTTCCTCAGACAAGGTGGATTTTATGCTTTGGCATTTCTGGCTGGTAACCAGGCACTGTAATTCCTTCTGTCACGAGCTGTATGCCAAGAACATCTCACTAGATCAGGCAATTAGAGGTAAAGTCTCCAGCTGTTCTCAAAGGTCTCTGCCTGCAATTTCCTCTCTCCAGCCCTGAAATTCACCCTGCAACTCGTCAGCTCCGAACACAGCCATCTGTTCATCAAATCCTGCACAGCAGCCTGGAACCATTTCTTGGCCTGGGGAGATGACTGTCCCCAGTCATTGATAATTTCACAATGCCTGTGGTCTGTAAGAATGTACTAGAGGAACAAAATAAAGTAACCTCCAAGTAGCAGTGTTCAGAACTTCTCCATCCCTCTCTAATAGGAGAATAAAGCTCTCTATGGGTATGAGGCATTCAGTTCATGTAAAGGCAGAAAAATAAATAGCTTTGTCTCAGATGGCATTGAGCTGGATCTGGGAGAATGAACTCATCAAGTTGGAAATCAAGAAGTCATTAAGTGACAGTGGAAACAAAGAAGGGAGAGAAAATTCCGGACATATGTGAAGTACCAAGTACTGTTTGTGGAACCAAGATAAAATCTTAGGGCCCATGTACCATCAGGCTGATGGTACTAATACTAAAGAAATGCAAAGGTATTTAGCTGCACTGAGCCACAATTAGTGATTGATATCTAAACACATTACTGCAGAAGTAGGAAGGGAGTTCATCACTCCAATTAGCACTGAAATGCGAATGTAGAGCTCTCACCCAGAACTGTTCACAAATCTTTTGCATTTTACTTATGAGGGTAAAATCTATATCATTCATGAAAGCCCTTAAACACCTCATCCCAACTGATTATTTCTGTTAGTGCTTGTGTTGTGCTAGAAGATCTGTGAAGCTTTTTTCCACTGAAGCCTGGTACCACGTTGGTTTGCAGAAAGTATTGTACAAGACTGACTCGCCACAGCTGTTACAGAAGTAACAGGAAGAACAGAAGCCCCTTCTAGCACCTGGCTGAAGTGGAATTTTAACCGTAACACTGAAAAAGTTGCCACAGCTATATAACCATGACAAGCAATATTGTGTTTTAATGTCTGGTAGGCAAACAGCAGAGATGCCAGAACAAATACTGGATAGCAATATATTTTCCATCCCTTTCTCTGCAGCCATCTGTGACACAAGAGCTCTCAATACCACAGAACTAGTCCAGGGTGTTCAGAAAGCCAGAAATACAGCTTAATACTGTATTTTTCAAACCTGAACCAAGGAGAATGTGAAAATCTCAGAAAGTGGCTGTGTTTTTGAATAAATTCCATAGATTTCCTGTCAGGAATGATGGCCTTCAGCAACTGAAGAAAATAACTCAATGTGTCTTCAAACCAACTCTAACTTCCATGAAATATCTCCTTAACTCCATATTATTAACTGGAGGAGTGAATCTGCCTATAAAGCAAAAACAAACAAAAAAATTTCCTTCCAAGAGAGAACTGAATACAAAATAAGTTGACTGTCCAAATGTCTATTATTTGCTTTAGATGTTAGCCTAAGAATTCAAATAAGAATATGGATTTCTGTAAATTAAATGAGAATTCAGTGTATGGGATTGTTGCAGCCAAGCAGTTGTCTTTGAAGGGTATGGTTTTCTGCCTTTTGCCTTTTGGCTTCATCTTTAAGGCCAAATTTACTTGTAATAGGACTACTTATTGTGATGGTTTTAATCTAGGCCTTCCTGTAACCAGCTCATAACCAAGGAAGTGGCCATGTTCCCAGCATTCCATACAGTTTTTACGTAAACCAGAGTATAAATTAGATGGAGTTTAGAGGCCTCGCTCTCCTCTCTCCCGGTGAGGTTCAGGAGCAGTGTGTCCCTGCGTCGGTCTCGCTTATCTAGAGGCTGAGGACTGCAGTGACCGCTGGTCTTGACACGTGGGAGGTTGGAGAGTGCTGGCCGTGTCTGCCCATCTTGTTTTTCTGAGGGACGTGGTGAGATTTTGTCTTTCTAGTTCTTTATTTTGCTAGTTCTTGAGTTCGATTGTGCATATCTGTTCTGTTTTCTCCCTTTTTCCCCTTTCCCTCTGGGGGTGTTTGGGATCCCTTTGCTGTGTACATAGTATTTTAATTGTATATAACTGTAATATATGTAAATATATATATTTTGATATAATTCGATTGGTTTCAGGTTCTTCAATTTTTATAGGTTTTTTCCCTTTGCCCTAAGGGAAGAAAGAAGGGGGAAGGGGTTGTTACTGTGAGTTCGGGCATTTGGCAGGGAGCCAGGTCTGAACCACCACGCATGCTCAGACAAGCTGCACTTGTAGAATAATCATTTAGAGACATAAGTACCGGGTAGATTTGCCAGCTTCAAAAGA
>JAWWLV010000001.1:34549329-34570203 GCA_035041135.1 Platyrinchus mystaceus
GGGTGCCGTGCCCTTCCACCGAGGTACTGGATATTCACAAACAAGAATGAGGTCATCTTTCCTAGCATTTCCCAGGGGTTTTTTTCTACACTCTTTTGTTCCTATGCTTTTTAGTTTTCTTCCCTCTCCCCTCTATTTTCCAGTAAGACACTGGCACAGGTTGCCCAGAGAAGATGTGGATACCCATCCCTAGAAGGTCGGATGGGTCTTTAATCTGCCTGGTCTAGAGTATGGTGTCCCTGCCCACGTTAGGGGGGTTGCAACTAGATGATCTTTAAGGTCCCTTCAAACCAAAGCTATTCTATGATTCTATTTCAAAACTTTCAACCCAGAGTGTGGCTTGTTCATTCAGCTCAACTTTCTGTTAATGCGGGCACAGTTCCAGTGAGGAGACCAAAACAGAAAAGTAGGGAAAGTGAAGGAAAAACTGAGTGTTGTTCACTGTCTTGAGGAAGTAGAAGCTTTTCCAGTCAGCACCATATCCACATTAAGAGAGTCCTGTCCCAGTCCTCTGTTGTTCTTTCCTGAACAAACAAGCAGAAGTTTCAACTCATTTATAGCTGTGCTTCAACTGAAGCAATGAAAACTCCCTGCAGTGTAAAGAACAGGAAGACGGGAATGGTAAAAATTTTGTGTATAAGACAGAAAGGCAGAAATAACAATAAAGTTGGAGGGTTTCTTGGGATTTTGTGTGTGTGTTTCTGATTTTTTTTATCTCCAGGTTGAATGCTGGTTATTGTGAGGTAAAATTAACTACTCTTATGTGCATAGTGGTGTGTTCTCCTCGCAAGAGAGTGCATGAGTGGGAGGATGATACTTCAGACAACAGTGGGGTTCTCAATGGCTAGATTCAATCCTGTTATGGAGAAGTTATGTTAGAAAAGAAGAAACATTATAGATTAATGTCTCAAATCACATGATACTAGGTCTATTAAAAAAATCACTGATGTGATACAGAGATAAAACTGTTCAGTTGAAGACACTGCAACCATGCTTCAAAGTCTCCAGAGTGGTCTTCTAAGGGAAATAGATTGCCTCACTCACAATAATATCTGAATTTGTGTCAGTCCTTCCCTTATATACCAAGTCCATACCAAGGGAAAGATGAACTCCATATGTTTCATCTAAATGACTCAATGTTTCCTTGGAATAAGATAGTAGAGAAAGGTCATATATATTTTATGGATTTGCCTAGTGTAAACCAATTTTAACTTTCAAGATGATGCAGCTAGGTCTGAGGATGAAGAAAAAATGATGGATGTTGCCTACCTTGATTTTAGCGAGATATATGACACAGTCAGCCACACCATCCTTTGTTTCAAGTTGGCTTATTAAGGTCTGACTACGTGTATTATTATGTGAGGCTGAATAACTAGGTGGGCTGTCAGGTTCAAAGAGTTTTAGGCAAGGGTTTGTACTCTTCCTGGAAGCTGGTTACAAGTGGAAATAGCCAGATGTTTATCCTGGGATGTATCCTTTTTAAAATCTCTGTCAATGACCTGGAAGAGATGACAGAATGCATCTTATCAACTTTGCAGGTACGCTAAACTATGGGAAGATCAGGGGAAGAGCAGTTGATACTCCTGGGGGCAGGGCTGCCATTTGATATGTCCTGGAGTTGTTGGAGGAACAGGTCGACAGGGACCTTATGAAATGGAACGAATATAGCTGGAAATTCCTGCCCCTGGGAAGGAAGAACTCATTGCAGTGGTGCAGGTTGGGCATGACTGACTGAGAAACAGCTCTGATGAAAAGGTCCTAGGAGGACTTGGTAGACAACAATCCAAATGTGAGTTGGTGGTGTGCCCTGGAAGCAACAAAAACTAGCAAGACACTCTGATGTTCTAAGTTAGATATTAGAAGGAAGCAATTATTATTGCTTTCTACCCATCACTTATTACATCAGTAACAGACTATTATGATGTTTTTGGGTCCCCAGTAAAAGGAAAATATTGATAAACTTGAGCAGGTCAAGTGGAGGTCCATCAGAATCATCAGGGGCATGGAGCATATATTCTGTAAGGGGAGGTAGATAAAAACAGGCTTGATAAGCCCAGAGAAGAGTATTTTTTGGAGGAACCTAACAGCAGCCCTCCCATTCCCATGGAGAAGTCATCAGGAAGACAGAGCCAGACTCTTCACAATGATTCATGGTGGGAGGGCAAGAGTCAGTGGACATCAGATGAAAAAAGAGGAATGTTTTTTAAAGAGTGATCTGGTTGAATATCATTCCCGTAACATAAATTTTTGGGCTAGGGTGTCCTGGCATTTGGCACTTTTTTTTAGTTGGATATGGGATTTTCTTAATATTGTAAGTCAGTATTTCAACATCCAAGAGGTAATACTGGAACATGAGACTTGGATTGGACGTTTTTGTTTTCTTTCTTTTTTTCAAAAGTAACAGACAAAAGAAAACCCAGTTATTCCAAGAAAAATGGTTTTATATGAGTTTTGACAATTTGGGCAATCACATAAGTATCAAGTTGCCTTTGTCTTATGGAAAGGATAATTGGAAATGTTCTAGTTTACCAGGCTGGATATTCTGTGCAAAACTGATGACACACTCACAACATTAACTTTACCAAACAGTCTGTCTCATGCATTTGATTTCAACCTATTGATTGATTTCTGCTCAGCATGGAAGTTTATTTTTCATGAGTATAGAAATAAATTCTCAGAACACAGTTGGAACTTCAGGTGACCTTTTGGTGTTATTTTTGTTTATTGTACAAATATGCTGGAGAAAAGTACTCAGCATTCTGGCCTTAGTTCAGCAAAGCATGAAAGTGCCTGTTTAACTTCAATCTCAGACTCCAGTGCTTTGCTGTATCAGGGCCAGAGGGGCACTGTGTTGAAAATCCATCCCAAAGGTATTCTTACTGTATAGCTAAACAAAAAATACAGCCTTTCCAGTGGCTCTCCTTGCCTACTTTTTCAATGTCATTTGTTAATAAAAAAATAAACAAATAAAAGTAGCCAGCCTTCTACAGCTATATGGCAAAGGCATTATAAGAAACTTTCTCTGTATGGACTTGGAGCAAGCTTGTCATCTCACATGGAGAGACTAAGAAAGGGGTGCACAGGCATGTGATAGTGATGATGTCAGGATTGTGACACTGAATTTTCATGGCAGTGTCTCATTCCAAGGGGCAACATAATTTTACGTGATGTTAGCAGCTATTTAGTTTTAGTTCATGTTTTTCTGATACACCCCAGCACTGCATTTTTGTAAGAAAAAAACTATAAGTGATCTTTTTTTATACACCTGAATAAGCTTAGTTCATATCTTCATTAAACAACAAGCTTATAGTACATTTTCTCCTCCATATATATATATATATATATAAACATTATAACTCTCACCTCTAGCCTGTGTACATTTGTTGTGTAATGCAGGTATATATTGTAGGATTGCAAAGAGAGGAGTACAGATACTTCCTGAAAGCACACAGTTGCTCCTGCAGCACTTGAATGCTGGAGCCAGTGGAAGGATGAACAGACTCATTTATTCTTATATTTACAACTAAACACCACTAGATGTCCCCTGTTGCCAGCCCTGATGGGATAGCCACAGCTGAGGTGCTGTTAACAGAGCCTCTTCATGCAGTTATACCCTTACACTGAAAAACACATTATTAATTCCAGATTACTGCTGCCTGAAGAGGGTTCTGGTGAGACTTTATTATGGCCTTCCAGTACTTAGAGGGGATATATGAGAAAGATGGTGAAAGATGTTTTAGTAGAGCCTGATACAAGAGGACAAGGAGTACGGGCTTGAAGATAAAAGAGAGTAGAGTGAGACTGGAGATACGGAAGAAAATTTTTATGTTGAGGCTGGTGCTCAGACTGGTGGTGGATGGCCTATCCCTGGAAATGTTCAAAGTCAGATTGGACTACCATTGCACATTAGTGTCATATAGCTTGATTGAATGTGCAGGAAGGAAAAGGCAAGATTATCCTGAGAAAACACTGCAAAACCTAATGATCTGAATTCTTATCATAAGGGTCATCATCAACTAGCCCAAGCAATCTTCACTTGTCCTTAAATCTGGGTTCACAAATGAAACAAGTAGATGTAGCTTTCTTTGGATGGAGGTGATTGTCCTGCTCTGCTCTACACTGGTGTGGCCTCACCTTGAATATTGTGTGCAGTTTTGGGCACCCAAATATGAGAAAGATATTAAGCTATTAGAAAGTGTCCAAAGGATGGCAACAAAGATGATTAAGGGCCTTGAGGGGAAGCCGTATGAGGAATAACTGAGGTCACTTGGTTCCTCCTGGAGAAGAGAAGACTGAAGGGAGACCTCATTGCAGTCTACAACTTCCTCGTGAGGGGAAGAGGAAGGGCAGACACTGATCTCTTCTCTGTGGTGACCAGTGATAGGACACAAGGTCTGAAGTGTGTCAGGGGAGATTTAAGTTGGATGTCAGAAGAAGGTTCTTCACCCAGAAGGTGTTTGGGCACTGGAACAGGCTCCCTGGGGAAGTGGTCACAGCACCAACCCTGTCAGAGTTCAAGAAGTGTTTAGACATATTTTCAGACACACTGTGGGACTCCTGGGGAAGTCCTGTGCAGGGCCAAGAGTTGGACTCGATTATCCTTGTGGGTCTCTTCCAAATCAGATTATTCTGTGATTCTATGATTCTGTGCAAACACTACACAGAAGTGAAGATCTGGTATGGACTTTTTTAACTGTATATTTCCTCTCTTAAAAAATCAACCATAAAATAGTGTAATCAACTTTCCATCTGGTCTCTGACTTAGTTGCTTCTTGGTTATCCATGTAAAGAAGGCAAACTCTTCTCCTTTCTTAAATAGCTCAAAAACTTGAGCTAGTTCTGTTGAGCTCAACATTCTGGAGTTGATGAGAAGCAGCTGAGCGAGCTGGGGGTGTTTAGCCTGGAGAAAAGGAGGCTGAGGGGAAACCTGATTGCTCTCTACAAAGGAAGTTATAGCCAGGTGGGGGTTACTTCTACTAAGTAACAAGTGATAGAACAAGAGGAAATGGCCTCAAGTTGCACCCGGGAGGTTTAGATTGGATATTAGGAAAAATTTATCCACTGATAAATTCATCACTTTAGCAAGCCTGGTCAACAAACCCTGATGGGGAAGGATGTTTCAGGCAAACACTACCAGGCACAACCACTGGTTTCAGAATTTCTCTCCCTGTCCCTTATTGCCTCATAATTAAAACTACAATGGTATAGAAAGTATTTGTATGATCAGGCTCATACTGAGTTCATTTTCAATCTTTCTATATATTTTAAAGAAGGTCATATCAGGTCCTGACAATATAGATATTCAACTTTCCTGGCTGTTTCAAGGTCTCATGATGTTGGCTTTTTTTTTTTTTTTTTCCTATTTACCACTACAAAACCTTATCTACTCAAGTATATCTGAAATGTGAATATTGCCAAACACAAATGATACCATGAATGTTAGCTAATAACTTCTCTGAGGGCATTAGCTTGAATGATACACAAATTGCAATTACATTCTTTCACCATATGCCTCTTGCCTTAAAAAAGTGAGTTAGGAAAATAGTTTCCTTTCAGTTTATCTAAGCTGCCACTGACATTCCCTTTTTCCCTAATCAACGATTTCATATGAGATAAAGCTTGTCACCATGCCAACCAACTTAGAAAAGTTTTGTGTAGGAAATACAGCCAGTGAGGGACAGAAGTTCATGAGAAAGAGTTTCCAACATTTTTCCATTGACAGGAAACTACAGTTACCACAAAGGATTTCTTGATCTATTCACTCCAAAACATGGGTCAATAGTCAGACAGTCAGCTCATGACTCAGGCACGAAAAATGTAAAACATCTGGCTCAAATCTATGCTATGTACATGCTACAGAGAGATTCAGGACTTTAACCTAAAGGCTCATTAGATTCACTTTTAAAGACAATCAGTTTTATTTGAAAAACAACAATGTAGGAACATTTTGCAGTATTCCAGTTATTAGGACTGATCCTGCGAAATGCCTTCCTTTGATCAACAGCAAATGAAGGAATAGTAGAACATAGCATGATTCTGCATCATTCAAAAATAGAAAATAGTCCTTATTTTTCCATTCCATTGCATTAAGGCTCATTTTCTTAATTTTCTTGAAGTTTTGAATATATGATGACTGTACAATAGTGATGACAACAACAGTTGCATACAAGCTGAAGATAATAGGAGGTCTCACTTGCATGGTGGCTGCTTACTTTACTCACAATCACTGTAATAGCAACCTAGTTCACAAACACATTTCACATGACAGATGTTTTTCTAAACCCCACTTCAAGTGATGAAATATTTAACCTTATTTTGCAGATAGAAGAATAAATGGCGTATCTGAAAACAGAGCCAATATTAGGTGTGCTAGGGAATGGACCTAATTCTCTTCAGAGGCAGTCCAACATCTGTATAATAGATTCACAAACTGAGCTTTGATCCCTCAACACACTGTTTCTCTTGAAAAATCTTTCAAGTAGAAGATAGTCTGGAATGCTGATTGTGCAGTCACAGACAAATTAGTGCCAATATGAAAACTAGACCCAAGAAAATAATCACAGAAGTTCAAAGAGATGGATACAGATCTGGAACAGTAAAACCACATCCTCTTGTTGATACTTGGCTAGTTGACAGCATAGCAAGGCAAGCTCTCACCTGCCTGTATGTGTCTGTGTAGACATATCCATAAATTCCACCCTCATGCCTAATTCTCTCACTTGCACTTTGTCAAGAGTGATGCAGAAGAGTGTTACTGCTACTGTTCCTCACCATCACTCAGACACCAACAAAAGAATGCAATGGAGCAGTATTATTGGCTCCCTGTGCTCAAGGCTGATTCACATCCCCAGATTTGTGATTCTGAGGCAGCTGGAGGAACAGCTTTATAGGCACTTTATAGTGCCTATAAAATCTGCCTGCTTATGCTCAGTCTCTATCTCTATTTCTTTTTTGTGGCCGTGCAGCATAGGAAGAGATGGCTGTAGTGGGGTCTGGGACTCAATCGTGCTGTGATTTCTAATTACTGATACATTCTTCTATGTATCATCAACCAGCTTTTTAATAAAGGATTCTCAATTACTGGAAGAAACACTCATTAAATATCTCTAGGTAGTGAATTTTGGGCCATTACTGTAGCCATCCTGTGAGCCTTTCTTTATGTGGCATGGCTTTGTTTGGAATTTCGAGGTCCTCAGCCTATTCTTCAAGCAAATCCATTTCCCCTTGTTCCTGCTTCTCACTAAACCCCTTTTCACAGGAGACATTTCCAAAGGCTTTCCCAGTCCTGGTGATAGTAATGAGTTTATTACATTGGTTACCCTTAATTTCCTCAGAAAAATGAGAACAGAGCTGAAGTTGAGGCGGGATGGGGGGCAGAAGTGCTCACTCAGTATCAGGCTCTGTGCTGGTTAGAGGACAGCATTTAATGGAAAAAATAAATAGGACAAGCTCAGGAAGTGGTTTTAAATGTGTATATTGTTCAAGATGAAAATATTCCCATGGGAACCAGTGCATCAGCTGCTTCAAGCCTGACAGGGAAACATAATTTGGATGGCAACAGGTGGAATTCTTCCCAGTGTGTGAGTCATTTCTTCTCTGGCTCTCCTTACAGACTTTGGTAGAGATCCTAATGCAACACACGCTATTCTCTTGAGTTCTTTGTTTTGTTCTAAACCCAATCAAATGGGCAACATGGATGATGACTAAGCTGGTGGACGGCACTGCATTTTTTAACGTTGTTGATTTTGGCTAAAAATGAACTATTTGGGGTTTGTCTCTTTGCTCAAACAAAATACAAATGGATAACTTGGGCTGCAGATAACCCTTTTTCCCTTCAGAAAAAGAAGAAAAAAGGAAAAAAGGCTTATTTCATACCTGTCTGGATCATGAGGGCTGTTCCTACAGACTGGGAGAAGGACTAAAGAAAGATGTAGTAAAACCAATATTATTTGGTCATTCCTGAGTAGTCAAAATTTGATAAAAAAATTAAAATCAGATTAGTATCTGAGATCACGAAACATCAGGAATGTCTGCATTTAATGTTTCATTTCAAATGAATTACAGGTCCTGGAAAGGCAAATAAATCCTGCTGGAGAAATATATTAAAAAGGTTAAGTGTAGCATTCTCCTTTGATGTGTCTGCCACTGTTCCCCTAATACTGTTTCTGTTAAGGTCCCATCATTGCTACACAGAAACTGGGAATGGTATAGATGCTACAGCACAGAGTAGATGAGATTTAATGAAAAATATCCAACACACCAAGGTCCCCTGACTGCTACAGCTAGGAGTCTCTCTTCTGTTGACTAGCTTGGGTGTTAGCTCTGTAAGAAGCTTGTTTCTTTCTTGAATTTTCATACGTGGATTTTTTTTTCCCAAGCAAAAGAAGCAAGGAGCATCATATACTCAAGTACTTCTGAGATAAACAGAAGAGGGAGAACCGCACCATGAAGTTTCTCATGCCTGTGGCTTCTTCTGCTCTCTGTTTCTGGCTCCCTTCTTCTCTCAGGGTATCTGAAATACGATAGAACAAAAGCCCTGAGTCTTCCTATTTGGTGAATTTTCTCCAAGATTTGAAGGGAAGTGGAATATGAGTGGTGAAAGCTCAGAGTGCTACAATGTGAAGTTCCCTCCTTAGCTGGAGCTGGAGGAGCAGGAGGCATTGGTAACTAACATGCCCCTTACTGAACTCCCCAAGAGCAGAGCCAATGCTTTAACTGAGCTTCCCTTGACAGATATTTTTCACAGAAATGGTCTTCCCATGAGGAAGGATTTATCATTCTGAGATTTGTGTCATCTGCTGCAGAGTACCTTGAGGCTCTTGTTGCAGCCAAGGTTTCCCTCTGTTTCTAAAGGTGTTTGTTTTGCCTGAGTGAGAGATTGGAAACACTTGTGCACTGTGAGTATTTTCACTGAGGGTAGGATAAACATTTCCTGGCCAGCCTCAAATATACCCCATGGCTAGAAGTGAACTCTATCTCAAAAATCCTCTAGTCTGAAAACATCTAAAAAGAAGAAAACCAGCTCTTCTGTCCCAGTTTTATAGGTGACAGGCAGATGCAGATTTCGAAAAACTTACCTGACATGAAGCATAAATGCAGCATTTTGTAGACTGCCAGGAGCTTTGGAAGGCTGTCCAAAATTCACATGCAAAACAACTTGGGCATGCTCCAGCCTATCTAATGGGTGATGTCTCAGTAGGTACATGTCAGTCACTCATCTCATACGGACATCAGATGGGGAAATTACTGGCTGCATTGGACTTACAGCTGGCCCCATATCTGCCCATGAAGTGTGGCATGGATCCTCTTGTGACAGTCAGAATTTGAACCTCAATCTCATTCCCATACAACCATCCTTCATAGGTTATAGCATAACCAGGTATATGGATCGTGAGGTATATTTAAAATTCAGTAGGAAAAGATTTTTTCCAACTTAAAGAAAAGTTCACAGTTTTACCAGTGCTCAGGATGAAACCAAGACCTTCAAAAGTATAATAGAGATAAATAAAAGCAACTACCATGGAAAGCTGTGAATTCCTTGAGTCTTCTACAGTGTATGTGGGAAATCTTTCTTCCTTATTTGAGAAATACATAGGGAAAATATGTATTTATGTGTATACATTTGTATTTATAAACATAAGTCTTCTTCTGAACACAGTTGAAGTTGCATTTGCAGGGATGCTTGTGTCTAAACCTAGGGCTGTTTTGACAAGGAATGTTATCTCTGGATACAAATGTTGTCAATTAACTTTTTTTTTTTTCCCAAAATAAGTGTATAAAACAGACAAATCACTGGTGAAACTCCCCAGAAATTAAATCTGAGATTAAATTTTGCCCCATTTTCTGCTTTATTAATAGCTTTCTTCCAGCAGTGTTGGCTTCTTCTAAAGGTTGAAAGACAGAAAAACCTACCAGAGTGCTGCTTGTGCCTCTCAACTGCAATGATTTTATGAAGGCTGTCATTGGAGGGGTTTGCTCTCAGAACAATGCATTCTGATCTAGGTTTGACAGTCCTTGTGTCTATTGTGCAACTTTCTCAGGAGCATTGTGGAAAATCCCACAGATAGGCAGGTAATATGGCTAAATTAATGAAAACATAGTTATAATGGAAGAAGGCACAAAGCCTGTGAAAGGCTCCCATTTGACATTTCTATTATAGCAAGTTGTCTAGCAACACTGCCTGAACTGCCTGGAAAGGAGGTTTCTGTCCAATCTCCTCTATAGTCATGGTTTCCACAGGGCAACTAAGACCTTTGGACAATGAAAAGATTACCCATAAGTGTTGTGATGTGGTGTAAAATCTCTGCTCTTGCCTGAGTTCTTTCTCATCTGACTGTATTTTTCAGCTCTGACCTCAGACAGCTCATTAAATAGGTCTTCTCACTTGAGAAACTCACAAGAAGTACATTCATCTGAAGCCTTGAGGACTTATTCCCTTGGCAAGGCTTCTCCCACCGCAGCAGTCCTACCAATGCATCTTGAGCATGATCTGCCAGGCTGCTTTTCTTTCACAAGCAGTAGATGTTCAAATATTAATTCTACTTCTCATTCTTACAAGGGGTGAGGAATTATGTCAGACTATGAAACTGACTCTCCAGAAGTCCGCATCCATGTGGCTCCTAGCAAACATTATACAGTTTCAGCTTTGAAAAATGCTCTTAGACCTCATTTTGTAGGCAATTTTGCTTTTCCTACATTGTGGGCCTTATTTATTCAGGCTGCATTTTAATTTTTCTGCTTTAAAGATTGTGGGGGGATGTTGGTTATGACAATTTGTATCTGGTATTTTGGTATGTTTGCTTTTATGGTATGTGGATAGGAGCTGGTTGCATTTTAGAGAGCTATTTGTAAAATTGTGAGGTATAAATAGGATTGAGGAAAATGGTATGGCAGTCTCTTCTGCTTTATTCACTACATTGTACAACAGTGCCATGGACAGGAAATGTATGCCTCAGGATCCCTAACAGATTGTAGACTTTCCAAACATAATTAATATGTATTTGTGATTGATTGGGTTGATCCTTCAGAGTTAGCTTTGAAGGTTTTCTCCTCAAAGGCAACTTCAGTGTTACCTGTCTAATTCCAATGATACGGTTTTTCTATCTAGAGACTGAAATCTCTCAGTTGATGAAACATTGGCAAGGCTTGATAGATGTCTCCTCTAGGCATGGAACAATATTCTGCTTGGCTTGCAGTGTGAGTGGGAGCTATGGAGATATGGAAGCTTGTATTTTGTGGGATATATTTCCAGGAAATACATTTTTGTAGCAAACATTTCAATGTTTGAACTCAGTAGTAAAATATTCAGAGTCAGCATCTCAATTACATTCCCATCCTATGTATTCAGATGAACTAAAATGTTTTTTTAGTTAATAATGCCGTATCAGGGATGAAGTTAACATCTTCTGGAGTTTGTAATGAGAAATATGAAACAGACTATCAGAATAATCAGTAACCTTGGGACCCAGGACACTTTCCTCTGACTTGATGGAGCAACTGAAATTTAAGTCTTGGTCTGAATTCAGCGGAGTTGGAGCTTAAAAGATACTCTTCATGTCCAAGACGCATGTTACAGTCAACCTGTTGTTCTGGGTCAAAAGTCAATCAGTTTTGACCAGTGACCCCATGATGAAGTTGAGAAGAAGTTTACAAAAAAACTTGAGAGGTCTTTGGGGTTTGATTCAAAGACATGGAAAAAAGTTCATACCGGCAGCTTTTTCCAGTCCTCAGATTATAACCCACTGGGTAATTGCTGACTTGTTTGAGTTCTGTCCCTGGGCATTGTCTAAAAAAAAAAAATTTGTTTTACTCATTTTATCTCCTCAGCTTTGGAAATGGAATTCAATTTACTAAACAATCTGTTAAAGTTAGCAACACAGACATACAGCTGATTTCCAGGAAGAGCACAGGCTCTTACCTAATTGTATTCTCTGTGCTGAGTTGGAGGGCAAGTAGCTTTGCTTAGTGATATTTGGCACTGAATCTTGATGGACAGGATTTTGCTGTCTTACAAGTAGCACAGGGACTTGAGACCAGCAATGATAAAAACTCATGAACGGACTGGCTGCCCACACAGGAGCACAACACCCTGCAGAGAGCTCGAGCATTTGTATGTTGTATTTTTTATTATGTTTGCTTAGTGTTAAGACCAGCTACCTTTAAATAGCATAATTAATTTCTAAAGATGTAATGCTATGCTGATTAAGATACGTAATCATAAAATTAATAAACACAGTCCACATAAAAAACTCATTTCTTCCCAAACATTTTGTTCAGCTTTCTTGTAGACAGGTATGTTAAGCATCATCAGTGCCCCCACTTCTGCTTTTTAAATAATTTCTTAAACTTCATCTCATATAAATAAGTAAAATGGACTGTATGGCTCATAAGTGAAAAGAAAGAAACACAGGTATATTTATGTAGCAAAATTCAACAGACTTCAGTTTTAACTGTCAAGTGCTCCATATAGAAAGCAATCTTATCCCAGAAGGCTTCCTGCTGCAAGTTTAATTGCAGACTTCTGATAGTTTTTTCCCTAATTGGAGTACAGCAAGTTCTGTTCATTTTTCCTATCCTTTTAACGCTGACTTTTGTGCATTTCCCATGTGAAGTCATCCAAATAGATTTGCAAACTCTCTTGTTTTCACACAAAGATAGTGCCCTGGGATCCTGGCACCTACATGAGACAGACACCCATCAGTGCTTCCAAATCAGAGGAGCTTGCTATGCTCTCTATCAGATCACTGACGCATTTGGTGGCCTCAGTTGAAAGGCAGAAAGGAAAAGACAGCCTGCCATATAAAAAAGGTGATGGAAAGAAGGAGTGATGTTGAGATACAGTGAGATTAAACGACTGGCTGGTGGTCACCCCGTAACAGGACTGTGAATCACAACCAAACTGATATTCCATTCTGGGTTAAAGACCTCCTCTCACACTAGCATGTGACAAAATGCTATAAATGCAAGCACAAGTTATTGAAGCTGAATGCAACTTTTGTTTGCATCGTGAAATGACAGCCTCCTCTCTTATTTTGTTACATGGTTCCTGTCCTTGTATGACAAATCACAGTAAACCATAGCAGTGAGCCCACTTAATTACTCTTGGAGTGAAAATCAAAATGATGTTTCATTTCATTAAACTGTTAGAAAGAGACAGAAAAGCTATTAGGCTGCCTGAAGGCTTATGCCAGGAAGCAGCACACTGTGAGCTCCCTGTGCTGACTTCAGTTTTCTGAACACAGTCTGATAAGCGGATGGGCTCAGGAGCTCCCTCTGAAATGATGGGAGGATGGGAACAAGTGATACTCAGGCATGTCAAGCTCATCTGCTATTGTCATCATTATTTCTCTGGTGCCAAATCTGTCTGATGTTAGACAATAGAGGCTAAATTCACCCATGATGTAACTCTGCCAAAGGCCAAGAGAGCTGTGCCACTGGAGGGATTAGTCCCTCCTAAATCTTTTTCAGATCGTTGGATGTGCTGCAGCTGATGTGTTAATGACTCCTGACATATGCTGCAGGACTGCCTTTGCAGAGCAGCTTGCAGGGAATCTCTCAAACAGCTCAATTGCTATTAATTTACATTACTGGGAGTTGGTGTGCATTTCCCACATGTCATCTTGAAAACAGACCCAAAAAAAAGCTTTACTAATGAAGCATATCACAGTGGAAAGCAGCTGATCCACACAGCCTCCCAGTGAGGGTAATCCCAGCTCCAGTAGAAGAAAAGTAAACAGAGGGGCTGTCTGAATGTGGGCATGTGGACTGTGTTAGAAGAGAACAGGAGACTTGCAGGATGCTTGGTATCATGGAAGAGGATGCCTGAGAGTTGGAGTAAATATTTGAGCTGCCTCCTTTCTCCCTGACACAGCCTAGAAGTATGAAATCTCCAGCATAATCCTGGTTGAACAAGATAATATAAACTCATATAGCAATGCTTTTAAGGACCATTTCTCCAAAATGCTGGAATTATGATCTGTGTGGAAATTACAGTGTGTAAAGTATTCATCACTTTTTCTTTTGTGGAGAAGCAAAGTACCGTGGTTTAACTCCAGCCAGCAGCTCAGCCTTACATAGCTGCTTGCTCACCCTCCACTGGTGGGATGTGGAAGAGAATTGGAAGAGTAAAAGTGAGAAAACTCACAGGTTGAGATGAAGACAGTTTAATAGGCAAAGCAAAAACAAACCACAGAATTAATTTGCCACTTCCCATAAGCAGGCAGAGGTTCAGCTATCTCCTCAGGACATCAGAAGTCCATCAAGTAATGGTGACTTGGGAAGACAAATGCCATAACTCTGAACATTCCCCACTTCCTTCTTCTCCAGCCTTATCTGCTGAACGTGATGCCATATGGTCTGGAATATCCCTTGGGTCATTGGGGTCAGCTTACCTGGCTGTGTCCCCTTCCCAACTGCTTGTGCACCTCCAGCCCCCTTGCTGGTGAGGTGGGTTGAGGAGCAGAAAAGGCCTTGATGCTGTGTGAGCATTTGTCAGCAATAGCTAAAATATCCCTGAGTTATCAACACTGTTTACAGCACAAATCCAAACCATAGCCCCATATTATCTACTATGGAAAGTATTAACTGTATCCCAGCCCAAACCAGCACACAGTGGAGTGTGAAGCAGGAGTATAAACCAGGGAAGCCCACTTTTGGAAAATATACCACAGAAAGGGAAAGGGTTTGAGACTCTTATTAACACCATTTTAGGACATGTGTCAAACTTAACCAGAAGCACTACAACACCCATTAGGCATGTGAAAGAAATATTACATTTTCCTGTAGTGTGTGCAAAGACTGTACAGAGACACACGGGGAATATGGATGCTGTTTATGAGATGGTTTGCCTTATGAATATACTTTTTCAAGTCAATATGAAAAGTCAATCCTGCACCTCCAATCTCCTGCCCTCGGCATGCGGTGCTGAGCCAGGCCATGGCTCTGGTGACATCCGGAATTGTCCCACCTTTGGTCCTCTCCATGGAGGCAGGGTACAGGCAGGTGCGGGCTCTGCCCCCTCCCCAGGGTTTTATCAGGACTGTGTGGTTTCTGGCAGCTGCCGAAAGCAGGGAATTAGCTGTTTCCTGAGCTGTGGGACAGGGTGGCTTCCGTGGGACAGCTGTGACACCTAGTGGTGACACATGCGAGGTCTCGGGCAGCCAGGTGCTGCTCTCACGGCCCTCGGAGACCACCGCACAGGTCTTCAGAGCCCACCAGGTGTAGGGAAAGGACATCAGCTTTCTGTAAAAACATTAATAGGAGAATCAGAACATGTTTTCAAATGATCTCCACATATTTAGGAAGTTTTGCTCTGCTTGGACGCCCTGCCAGACTTTTGAGGAATCCTGTTTCCTGGTGTCACGCTCCTGATTCACACTCTGACAGTCCCTGCGAGACAGCTCCCCTGCAGTGGGCACACGGCAACCACTCAGAAACCCATCTGCATGCCTTGAAACCAGTGTAGATGATGGTGGCAGGTGCTGGGTTTGGATCTAATATATCCACGCTAGCCTCTGTGCAATTACCTGTGGTCTTCATCTCACCTATAAGAGAGTCAAAAAACTTGTGCTCAGGCTTGATCTAAGCAAGTTTGGGATGTTCTATATGGTTCTTGGCTTTTGTGTCCATGTGCCCTCAAGTCTCTGCAGTCCACCTGCAGTTTTGTCAGGCAATGTGTGCTGTGATAGTACTTCTGACCTGTAACTTAATCCCAGGCTCAAATGATGTGGAAACTAAACTCATGAACTTTTACTGGTACGTTTGCTTTTTCACCAGGCAAACAGTTTTTGTATCACAGTGGGTGCTTTACTTTCCAGAATCTTATCCCTAATATTATACTAATTTTTCCAGCAATGAGATGAGCTACTGGTCTTGATTATCCTCCTAAAATATGGTTTTAATATACTAAACTCCACTACAGAGTGTAATAGTAGACATTTCTGCTGAGAATCTCGTCCAGTTATCCAAAAACAAGGAAAAAACTAGGGGACTTAGATGCAGCAGTACTGGGAAATGAAACATTAAACTTCTAGTTTGCAGGCATTCAGAGTGGCTCCTAAATGCCTGCTTTAGGTCAGATGCTGTGGTGATCCCCAGTGATCACAGAATCATAAAATCATAGAATGGTTTGGGTTGAGAGGAATCTTAAAGATCATCTTGTTCCCCTCCCACTGCCATGGCCAGGGAAGCTTCCATCAGACCAGGTTGCTCCAAGCCCCATTCAGCCTGGCCTTGAAAACTTCCAGGGATGGGTCGCCCACAACTTCTCTGGACAACTTGTTCCAACACGTCACTATCCTCTGAGTAAAGAACTTCATAATATCTATCTAAATCTCTCCTCTTTTAAATTGACAGCTGAATGAAGACATGCACATGAGCCGTGGACAGAGACAGGACATTCTCTCTTGGTCTGGTTGTGTTTCTTACCACAGGTCTGTTTGCATCACAACAACCCCAGGCAGTGCTACAGGTTTGGGGCAGAGGGGCTGGGGGTACTGGTCAACAGTGACACGAGCCAGCAGTGTGCCCAGGTGGCCAAGAAGGCCAATGGCATCCTGGCCTGTATCAGCAATAGTGTGGCCAGCAGGACCAGGACAGTGATTGTTCCCCTGTACTCAGCACTGGTGAGGCCGCACCTCGAATCCTGTGTTCAGTTTTGGGCTCCTCACTCCAAGAGAGACACTGAGGTGCTGGAGTGAGTCCAGAGAAGGGCAATGGAGCTGGGGAATGGTCTGGAGCACAAGTCTGATGAGGAGCAACTGAGGGATCTGGGGTTGTTTAGTCTGGAGAAAGAAGGGAGAGGGGGGAACCTTATCACTCTCCACAGCCACCTGAAAAGAGGTTGTATCCAGGAGGAGGTTGGTCTGTTCTCACAAGTAACAAGTGACAGGACAAGAAGAAGTGGCCTAAAGTTGTTCCAGGGGAGTTTTAGACCGACTGTTAGGGCAAGTTTCAGCAAAAGGGTGTCAAGCGTTGGAATAGGCTGCCCAGGGAAGTGGTGGAGTCACTGTCCCTGGAGTTATTAAAGAAGTATAGTTGTGCTGCTCAGGGACAGGGTTTAGTGGTTGGTCAATGTTGGACCTGATGATTTTAAAGTTCTTTTCCAACTTGAATGATTCTAAGGTCCTATGATACTACACAGGGCAGTCTCCCAGAACTGTGCACCAGTGATCTACAGTCCTCCATCCACATGAGCTACTGCCCACTGTGCATTTATATGTACCACAGTTCATGTCCAGAACCTTCCCAACACAGCCAATTACCTGCTATAGTGAAGATGAGAAGCAAGTGCTGATGCAACCAAGGACAAAGAGATGTGCATAAGATGCCAGAAAATCTGGGAAGGCTAAACCAGAGCAGAACTGCAAGTGAGCTGTGCATGCCTCAAGGGATACACTCAGTGCTCTGCAAGTGCTGGGTAAATTATTTACAGCCAATGGCAGTGTGATGGAGGTGCAGGAGGTGGGGGGAGGGGAGAAGAGATAAATTAGACCATGGAAATGATTGACTACAGGTAAAGGTCACAAAACTCTGTAAATATATGGTAGAGACTGAGTTAACGTGGTGAAAGATTTACAAGGCCTGACTAAGCATAGGAAGAGGGCTGGGGGTGGCAAATTTTGTGCCAGTATAAAAGTTGACAGCCATGTATTGGCAGGAGATGATCAAGCCTGGCAGATCCTCGGTAGCAAAGAACCAGACCTTAGCCTCCAGTGTGAGAAGGGAACGACACCTTTGGAAGCCCCAGTTTGGATGGTCTGTGGAAGTCTTCATGTCACAGATTGTCACAGTCTCAAATAACTTTTAAAGCACCTCCTTCTGGCTCTCTGTGTAGGATGGCCCTGCTAAGGAGGTGCCTCAGAACCTACTCCCAAAATGCTCAGAAGTTGTATAAAGTAACGTAGTTAAAAAGCATGAAGGTAAAAGGGAAGAAGAGCAGCTTGGGAACAAACTTTCATACCGGCATTGTGAAAATGCCAGCAAATGGAAGAACTAGCTGAGGTATAATTCACACCACTGAGAGCAAAATGCAAATAAAATGAGTTGGTTGTGAGCATGACAGCTTGCTGAAGCGAGCCATATGCAGCTGACATGCCAGCCCCCTTATCAAAGGCCCTTTATCTGCCCAGAGCCAAGGCAGTGGGTGTATTTGTGCTGCTAGGACAGAACAGGTAGAGGAACACGTTTCGGCTCACCCATCAGTTGGTCCCATCTGTCAGTGGAGTGGATGCAGGTTTTAGAGCCAAACACACTTTTGCCAGTAACCAAATGAGCTCCTGCGTACCTGGGGCAGGGTATTTGCAGCACTAATCTACAAAATGCTCATCTCTTAGACTTAAACTAGGAGAAAATAGTTCCAAACCTACCCTAAATGAAGATATATCAGAGATTCCTATTCTCCAAATACCATTTTCTTTTAGCTGTGTCAGGAGCAATGAAAACTTCTCTTGACAATTTTTGTGGCAATTTTTAAGACTTAGAAGTCATCTTTCCGTGACAGAACTTACACCAAATATTTTTACTTTTAAGCAGTGTAAATTGCCTTTGTAATTTCAAAAGTGTCAAGAGAACAAGGACCCAAAGGGTGGCTGGAAATGAATGCCACTGAGCTGGGATTATAGAAAGCAAAGAGGCAGAGAGGGTGGCATCTCTGAGCAGTCCCTCTCTGCTTGAAGACTCCACTTGCATACACTGAAATCAGGTGAAATTCCAGGCATTCTTACTTTATTTGGCAAATTCTTTCCTCTTTCCAAGCAGTCAGCCCTGTGCCTTGGAATAAGGCTGTCCTTTTACTCCTGAGGGTCAACCTCCTCAGTTACTTCAACAGAAAAGATTTCTACACAATCCATCAAACTGAACACTTAGAGCATTTAATGCTTACTTAGAGAACAACCCTAGGACTTGGTGAAATGCACTTCTTGGTTGCCTCTGTAGAGGGGATGGAATAAGGTTGCTGTGTTCCTACAAGCAGCTACACATTGCTTATGTGTAGCTAAACTGACAGCAGAATTGGTTCATTATCCCTCATTCTTGGATTAATGTATGGTCAAAAAGGATTATGACAGATGCTGGAACACAGGCTTTAATCTTATTTTCAGTTTTCATATCCCCACAGATTTTCAAGACATGATGCAGGCTGCTGCTGAACAGCACACTTGTTTTCCTGTACTTGCTCTTGTAGGCATGGTGGAGGTTACACACAGGACTGAACCAGTCTGTGACCACCAAAGGAAAGGGGCTGCTCAGAAATTAGAAGCTCCTCTTGAATTCTTGAATTTGTAGCTCTTACACTCTGATTTAGTGAGAAAAAAAAAAAGTAAAAAAAAATGTTTCTTCATATTCAGGTGACACTTACTGTGTTTCAGTTTTATGCTCATGGCCTCAGATACTGGGCACCACTGAAAAAAGTCTGAGTTCACATTCCCTTTGCACCCTTCCTTCAGGTATTTTATATACACGGATGAGACTCCTCCTGAGCCTTCGCATCTCCAGGCTAAACAGTCCCAGCTGTCTCAGTCTTTCCTTACAAGAGAGATGCTCCAGTTCCTTGCATCATCTCTGTGGCCCTTTGCTGGACTATCTCCCAGTGCAGGGACATACTGGAGAGAGTCCAGTGGTGGTTGAGGGCATGGGGCTGCCCTGGCTCTGCTGCTGAATGTTGAATGCATACTCAGAGGGGTTGTTTTCTCCAGACTGTTGTTCCCAGAAGCAAAAAGAAATAATACCTTTCCCTCTTACTGAAATTGCCTTGATGAATGAGTGATAGCAAGTTAGTGGGCAGTGAGGTCTGTCAAGCCCACATGCTGGTTTCTCACGTTTCAGTCAGTTGTTTTCACCTTTCTGCCAAGTAAAAATAACATGTTTCCAAGGGACTTTGAGTCTGGTGATGTGGGAAGAACCACCTGTTAAAAAAACACTAGAGAAGTTTTCCTGCTAATTTGTCAAAGGCAGAATTGTAATCTATCTTTGTGGAAAAAGGACCCCTGAAATCATTGAACCAACCCCTTGCTGGGGGGCTTAACATGTGGCAAAAGTTACAGGAGCAGTCAGGAAAGTGTGGCAATTTATTAATGAGGGTTTGCAGCAGTTCACTGAGGGCTCTGCTAAGGTCAGAGATGGGTTTCGCCTCCTACTCCCAGGAGTGACATCATGGGTTACAGCAAAATAAAGTTTTCCCTGGCTCTGATATGTTTGGTGGAAAGATTCATCCTAGACTGGGCAGGCTGGTGTTATTTAGCTGTGTAGGGTACATCAGCAGGACAACCCAAGCTTTTGGCTTTTACTGCACTGGGACACCCTTCTCCCTCCATGGGTAGGTGGCCCAGCAGGCAGAAAACCTGGGGGATGCACGTGTGTATGGGCTGTGCCTGGAAGGACCATGCAGGAACACGGGGAGAACAATGCTGCCACAGCAGTAATATCCTGTCCTCTGGACACCCCCTCAACACCATGTGGGTCTGAGCAGCCGACTCACATCACATACCAGGAGAGTCCAACCCACAGCCTTCCTTAAGCAGTGAGCAGGGCCAAAGCCCTGCACCCTAAAGGAGCTCAGGGCCTCCTACTTAATTTAGTGGCAGAAGCACAACTATCCTGCTTTTTCTCAACAGAAGAAATGGAGAATGGGAAATGGCTGAGCTCCATAGTGGATCTCTAGAATATCCAAAGTCTCAGCCCAAGTCTGGGAAGCATTCTGCTGGTCTTCAGGATCTAAAACTGAGTTTTCAGGGCTCACTGTTAGAAAAGACTTTCTGTTTGGAAATTCGTCGTCGTCGTCGTCGTCATGGCCAGTCTTCGTGAACGAAGATCTGGGAAAGGTCTTTTTTACCTTTCAAGCCTGCGCAATGGATTTTTTAGGTGAGACACAGCCTGCGC
>JAWWLV010000001.1:34570303-34584797 GCA_035041135.1 Platyrinchus mystaceus
GACCTTCTCTTAGATGGATGGCCTTAGGGGCTGACGAGCTCCATCTACCCGGGGGACCCTGAAGCAGGATTGGGAATTGAACCTGCGACCTTGGCGCTGAGAGCGCAGCGTCTTAACTGCTAGACCACCAGGGGTCCCCTGTTTGGAAATAGACAGAAATTAAAAGTCCAGCTCTAGCACTGGTGGGACATCGGTGGGGTTTCAGGTCTCACCCAGGTATTTGCAGCGGTGCTGTGACATCTCCATGTGCCGGCAGAACTCAGGCAGTGTTGCTCAGCCAAGTAGCCACAGTTCCCACTAGCACAAGTGCAAGCAGGTCCATATCCTTAAAGAATGATGTTCCACTAGAGCTTTTGCAGTTAGAAGTTTTGCTTTCTTTGAAGAGAATATGGCAATTCTGCACAAGGTTATCATTAGGAGAACTTTTAAATTAAAAATACAAATATATATATGTATACATATGTACCCTGCACTTGCTACTTACAGTGTTTGTCCTCAGAAACAGAGGCTTCCATATCCAACTATTTTGCATGATAGACCCAGAAGGTCTGGCCTATATCATCTTAACCTCATAATCATTATGCTAAACAACAAACTGTAGGGAAAATTTCATGGCATAGATAAAGATGACACTAAAAATAACACATACAAAAAGTACAGATGCCAGACGCTGGACATTTGGAACATTCTGCTTATTTACACACATAAAAAAAATGGTATTTCATTGCTTAATCCAGTGCATGCTTTCTTTTATTTTTTATCAACACCAAAATCTGTTGCAAATGTCTCATGCATCTTTACAATGACACACTAACTGTCGTTTAAATAAGCAAAGTACATTTTCCTTCATTCCTGCCTCTCCCATTGACTATGTCTGGAAATGCCCATGAGGAACTTTTGTTTGCAAAACTAGTCACAGAAAGATAGCGGTGTGAATTCTGTCCAGCAGTGTTTGCACAAACACTGGTGGCAGAACTAACACAAACACTCTAGGGAATTTGTTTCTGCAAGGTTAATGTCAGAAATGATTTATTGAGGCCTTCCTTCTGCTCACCAGTCCAGCATCCATCAAGCGAGTAAATAGCCCCCCCCCCCATGATTTCAGAGTGCTCTAAGACTGGTCACTGAGCAAACACTTCATTTCAGAGTCAATATTTTGGGAGTAATCAATCAAATTATATTTATTAACACAAAATTTAGGTTGAAATACTTTGAATCAAGAGTCAAAATGAGAACATTTTGAAGATAAATTGAAGGTAAATCCATTTTTTCTGGGTGACACGCTCAAGTTGTTCAGCAAAGTAAAGTTGGTGAGACAGTCGATCCAACTAAAGTTACAGTCACATTATGTAGAACAATTTATAATCCCCCATTTTTTAATTTATTTTTTGTGAAATGATAGAAATTAATATGTCTGTCCTCATGTGTTCCCATTTCAAGAAGAAATAGGACTTGCATGGTTTTGCCACACATTTTTGACATGACAATGCTCCCTCTAATGTTTTCACCATTAATTCTTGTTCCTGAGTTTGATATCTTTCTTTTTCTTTCTCTCTCTTTCTCTTCCTTCCTGCCTTCCTGCCTTCCTTCCTTCCTTTCTTCCTTTCTTCCTTTCTGAAGTGTACACTGAAATGAATTCTTCCTTTTCCATCATGTGATAAGTATAGAAATCTGGATTTATAGGGCACTGCTGAATTGCAGGTAGAGCTCCCAAAAGCAAGGTAGCCCTCAGAGAATTTAATTAATACATTCTAGTCACAGCCAAAAGCACTTTCCCTCACCCTCAGCAAGATTGTAGGTGGTTTAAAGTATCAGAGAGGAACCTGAGATAGTGGTTTAAAGCTGGCAAGTACTACTGAGTCAATATTCATCTCAGACTGAAATTAAATGCTAATTTTGCCCTGTTCAGATGCCAGTTTAAAGTGTTCTTGTCAGTGTGAGAACATGATTAGAGCATATTAAGCCATAAATAAGAAAGGGATAAAGGGTGTTAGGTTTATGGTTGGATCTTAAGGATCTCTTCCAACCCAAATGATTCTATGATTCTCTGATCAACTGTGCACAGACATGCACTTGGCAAATGGCTGCATTTATTGAAAACATTTCAGTTTTTGGCCCTGCTGGCAGCTCCTGGCCCCTCAGCTCTGCCAAGACCTGGGTGCTGCTCCATCTGCTTTGTGCTGTGAATACCAAATCAGTTTAGACACCCTGTGCCCTGGAGGTGTCCTGCGCTGTCCCTTTGCTGGCAGCCCTGTGGGAGTGCTGAGTAGCCACAGCTGGCCTGGGACAGACATCTGCCCACACTCTGGGGCACCCTGGAGCTCTCCTTCCATGCTGTTCTAGTTTGCATCTCTCTGGTGTCTTCCTGCCTCCTTCCTCTGCTCTGCAGGGCTCAAGTCCAGTTTGCTTTCCAACCCCTGAGACAGGAGTTTCTAAGGGCTGTCAATGTGCATGTCTGCTTCAGTTAAAAAAAAAAACCTCTCAGTCAAACTTGTATGTAGATTCATAGATGAACTAGAGAAGTTAGATAGAGAAAGGACTTTGCAGTATTTTTTCTTTAATAAGGCAGATTCTTAACCTCACCTTGTGGAACAACTCTCCTTCCTTAAGTTTAAGATGATGAGCCAACAGGTGCAGTAGAGAATGGGATGTGAAGTGCCAGGTCTTATTTTTGCTGGGAAACTATTCACATGGAGATTCTTCTCTGCTCACCCTACTCTGTGTGCCTCTTTGGACCAACAGATCCTCAGACCTCTTGGTCTTTCTTCTGTTGCCTGGAGGTTAGTTGGGTTCTTCTACACATCCTTTAAACATCCCTGAGATGGTGACTCCACCACTTCCCTGGGAAGCCTCTTTCACTGCTTGATAATCCTTTACATGAAGAATTTTTTCCTAACATCCAATCTAAACGTCCCTTGGTGCAATTTAAGGCTATATCCTCTTGTCTTATCATCACTTATGTCCCAACAGCCATGGCAGCTCCTGGACCCTACTCTCTCTCTCTTAGTTCACCATGGCTGGGTCATCTCTTTTGTGACACAAGACAACAGCTCAGTAGCAGATTTGGGAACAGGGTTGCAAATTCTTGACTCCTGGCTGCAGTCCAGGCTGTGGGAGGGAGTTGTGGGGCTGGAGAGCACAGCTACTGGAAAGGCCACCCAAGAGAAGAGGACTGGGCTGGTGGCCGTGTCTCATAGACTTGACTTTTCACAGCCAACATAAGAAAAAGCACCTGATATCTGGAGGAGAGAGGGAGGAAGGGATACAGCCCTGTGCAGCCTCCTGGTGTATCCCGAAGGTAGCAGGGCTCTGGCAGAAGCAGATGCTGGTTTCAGGCATTTTGGAGAGTGAGGGACCTTGAGAACTCACAAAAGTGAAACACAGCTCATCCCATGACAAACTAAGGGCTGGCTTTGCTGATGCTGACAGGGTGAATTATTGGTGCCTCAGGATAAGGCCTGCCCCTTTCCCTGCTTTGGTTATAAAACCATTCTCCAGGGAGGCAGGGATGGCTCCTCACTTCTTTTGGCTCTTCTCAGGCCACAGCTGTAGAAACAGGATTGTTTTGTGAGGGGAATGGTATTATTGTTCGTCATAACTTTCATATGCTGAGGCCTCTGCAGCTGATTGTTTTCAGTGTTTTATATATATATATATATATATATATATATTCCCTCCTCCTCTATGAACCTTCTTCCCCATCTCCAGGCCTCTCCCACACCCCTATCTTTCAAGATGCTACAGTTGTATTGCGGTTCTCTTGTGCGTGCTTTTTGCTTTCTTCCTGAGGCTGACAGCCTTTTCCACAACTGCCAAATGGCAGCAGAAAGAAGAAAGGCTGTCATCCCAGGCTGGAGGCTTTCTTTTCTGCTGTGCTCACATGAGTCTTTTTTATTTATAAAAATAAATAGTGTGAGGCCAAGAAGGAGGTCCTGTTAAGTCTTTCAAATTACCTTTTTGGACTATATATGCTGCTGGCTTCTGCCAAGAGCAGCTTTCCTCACCACAGCAGGGGACAGATGTCCAACTGACCTTTTTGCCATTCTACTTTACCAGGTCTTTTTTTTGGTCCATGAGCACTGTTATCAACCCTCCAGTAACCACGCCAGCCTTGATCTCAGGGCTGAGAGAGAAGGAGAGATTAACAGAATCATAGAATGGTTTGGGTTGGAAGGGACCTTAAAGATCATCTAGTTCCGCTCCCCCTGCCATAGGCAGGGACACCTTCCACTAGACCAGGTTGCTCAAAGCCCCATCCAACCTGGCCTTGAGCACTTCCACAGCTTCTCTGAGCAACATGTCCCAGTGCCTCACCACGTTACTGTGCCTCACAGTAAAGAATTTCTCCCTAATATTCAATCTAATCTCTTTCAATTTATTAAACAGAGGGTGAGCTTGTGATTTCCTTAGCTAATGCACTTAGTACAAACCATCCTGTATAGCCCAGAGCTGGTGGATGTGCTGCTGGACAAAGCCTTCACCTCCAGCAGCTCAGGTACCTGCCCTGCTTTGCCCTCACCTTTCCATGTGCTGATTTGGAGCTTTGATGGAGAGAGGGGTGGATGGTCCTCCTATTCCTGTACACCACTGCCTCTGAACACCTGAGTAAGGGGTTCAGTATTAGGAGTCAGGAAGAAAGCCATGGTGGTAAGGCATTGGCACGAGCTGTCCAGAGAGGGCGTGGTTGCCCCATCCCTGGAAAAAGTCAAGGCCAGGTTGGACACAGTTCTGAGCAACCTGACCTAGTTGAAGCTGTCCCTCCTCATTACAGGGGTGTTGGACTAATGGCCTTTAAAGGTTCCTTCCAACCCAAACAGTTCTGTGATTCTATGAAAGTCTATGGTGGTGTTGATTTTACCAACGAGACAACCAGCCCTCCCGGGAGCAATGCAGCAGGAGTCGGAGTGCAGCCTGGCAGGGCTAGGGAGCAGGCAGAGGTGAGGAGCCCCACTCTGGCAGCAGCTCCCACTTTATGTCCCAGCCCCTCAGTGCTATGAAAATCAAATACGCAAGGGGAGCAGGGCTGTGAGCAGCATCGAGCAGCTGGGGCCAGGGTGCAGCTGCCACTAGATGTCAGCCATTCCCTGCTGCAAAGCAAAAGACCTTAAAATGCAAGAAAAATCCCTGAAAAGACCTAATTGCTGCTTTTCCATGGCACTCCTTTTATCATCCCTTACCACATACTTGAGTGAGAGTGTCTCTGAGTTGCTTCGGAAGAAAGCACTTCATCCATTAAAACATTTACTGTCAGGCTGTTTCTCTGCATAATAGTGTTTTAAAACTTAATATTGTAGAAGCAGAAGCAGATTGCCAAATGATTGCACCTATTTTGCAGGAAGGATGTTTTTCCCTTCCTCAGAGTAAACTCAGGAAATGAAAGAACCAGACAGGAAACTAGCTAAATGCTGATGGAAATATAAATTGAAGATATTTATATCATCAGTGTATCAACAAGCCATGAGTAATTGTTTGGGGGTTTTTGTTGGTTTGGTTTTGGTTTGGTTATTTTCTGTTTTAAACCATTGATTTAAAAATGGACAAAATTAAAGCCTCCCTTCCCTGAGCGCTCTGAAGTTGATCTAATTAACAAGCACTTTTGTTTCTGGCAAGAAAAAACACCAACAAAATCAAAGTTACAAATGACAGTAAACTTTGTGGTACAATAATACTTGCCTTTGCCTACCTGTTTCCTCTGGTGTTGTACCTAATGTGGCAGATGGGAGTTCCCTGCTCCCCCCAAAGCTAGGAAAAGAGAACAGTTTCTGAGTGATACCTTAGTATGAGAGTCCTCATTTGCTGACACTGCCCTCTCAGCCACCTTTGTGCTCTTCCAGCCCCGTGGTGACTGCTTGGTAGGCTGTTTCCAGAGCATAAAACAAAACATCTGGTTGCTAACAACACAAAGCTGTTACAACAGCTGGAGTCTGCCAGGATGTGCAGGACCTCTGGCCACAAATCATTTCCCAGCTGCAAGAAATAGCAGTGATACAGGATCTATTGTACCAGCTCGGCATCAGCTGGGAGCTGCCTGGCCTACACCCATCCTCTCGTCCATTCCTCTTGGAGAGGTGCAGCAGGATGGCAGGACACAGCCCCAGCCTGGACTGTGCTCTACCTCATATCTGTTGCAGTCAGTGTTGGCTTTTGCAAACATGAAGAGATGCTTTGCTTTGCACACATGCTACATTAATATTTGAACCATCCTAGGTTGAGAAAGAGGCTGCAAACTCCTGGCCTATATTATGAGCCAAGTAGTTCGAGTGTGCCAAAAAGTGCACTATGGAGCATCAGTCTGACACAGCTGCTATGGGGCTGCTGTGGGGGTGTTCACCTACAGGTGAGCAGTTCAAAGCTGGACTCAGTCATTCCAGTCAAAGAATCACACTTAGGGAGTTACCCACAGCTCTATTGAAGGCTTTGTTATTTTAGCCAAGGCTGGGGAAGCTGGAAGTGGTCAGGTAGTTGTCACTTCTCTCTCTTCCATTCCTACAACCTTGCAGGTAGACACAGCTCTGGCCTGATGGGGATGATGGGGCAAGACGGCGTGAGGAGCAGCTCCATAGGATAATGCCTGCAGGACTCAAAGCAGTGTAGGCCAGACTCCTGCTCCCCCAGCAAATCCTGATGCCTCACTTGCACTAGTACAGCCCTAGGTGTGTCTGCCACAAGACCCCTGACATGATCCAAGTTAAAATTAAACCTTCATTTTAAAACAAAGCAAAAACCTTTGGTGGTTATTTTTAACCCAGATCTTGCAGATCTGCTCTGCAGCACCACACAAGTCGTTGCACTGGCAAAGTGAAGGAGGAGCTGAAATGCAGTGCCATTACAGGAATGAGTGGATGAGGACAGAGGAGGTGTGGTGGAAACTCCACCACTGAAGCCAGGGTCTCATGACACCATATTTTCACGTTACTGGAGCCTAGGCTGCTCCTGATTTTTGGCAGCAGAACTCTGGTCTCCTTTGCTACCAACTCCCTAACATTAGCTTTCTTTAAAGACAGACTAAAAAAAAAAAAAAAAAAGACAAAACCAACCAAGCAAAAACCCCAAGCCTAAATAGCAAAACAACCACAGAAAAAGGCCTCATAAAGGCTAATTTTTTGTGAGTTTTGTATGCAAATACATACTTCCCCCAACAGGTAAACCTGGGCTGATTTGTCATCCCAGTGGTTTGAGGAGGTTCTTCACAAAGCCACTCCAGAAATCTCCCGTCACTTCATAGGTGATGCTCTGAGACACCTTCTGTGAAGGACATGTGTAAAGACAAGCAGCCATAAGAGACCTGAAGCAGCCAACACCATCTTGTATGCCACACCTGAGGTTCTCTGGTGAACAACAAGAGGGAGATCCTGCTCCCTTTCCCAGAAGCTCTTTTATGTTTGCTACAGTTAACAGTAGCTTTATTAAAAACTCCTTACGATAAGTTTCAGAGATCTCATTAATCACCAACCTGAGAACATTACAATGATGAGCTGCCAAAGGCACGAGCAAATCACTCGTAATTATCAGTTTTAGATGCTGCTCTCCAAAACTTGATTAGCTACAGATGCACAGGTGATATTTCCTACTGTCTTCTTTATAGCACACCCTCGCTATTATCCACTCTAGTCTGATTTAGGTTCTTATTAGAATAACATTGTGCTAATTAAGTTATCACACACACAGAATGTTTCATGATGGAGACAATTAAGTGGGTTAGATGACTAATATTGCAAACTGTCCTATCAGTGTCAGAGAAACTGGTGAGGGGTGCACACAAAAACGAACTCCTTGCTGTCACCCTACATCCCAACTGTGAACAGAAATGAAAAAAAGCAATGAAAGGTGGAGCATTTATAAACTTATTTTTTAGAAAACCACTGCTAGAAAATGTAAACATTCAGTTGAATCTGTTCTCTGAATGGCTGAAATCGCTCATAGGAGCGAACTCATTTCAAGCACGTTACTAAGATTAAAATTTGCCCCTTCCAAAAGCTACTAATATTTCTGATATATATACTGAACAGGCAGATGGTGATGCTGCCCTCCTCTACCATATGCCCTGAATTTGAATGCTCAGTGCATTTCTGGATGCACATATTCCATAACACATGAAACAAAAGGGAGCCTCACAAGAGGTGCTGCTCTTCCCAAGAGCCACACCACAGCAGTGCTAGAGCAGCAGATGGCTATGCTTCCATCTTGCCCTCCCATTGGGATCTGGGGACATACTCAGACAAGCCTAAAGTTCCAGCTGCATCCCCAACCAGAATCTGGGACACCTGCACTGTCTTTGAAAGGGTTTCTGTCTACACCATGTGCAGAAGCATGAACATACTTTCACTGTTGCCCAATGACATCTCGTTCTGTTACTCCTCACGCTGCACAAAGATACAAATCATGCTCAATCAACACATTCAAAGCATCATTTCACTCCAGCATGAGCATTTCAGCCTTTCTTCCTTCAGGGGAAAACAGCATTTTCAAAAAATGCTGAAGCTAACTTAAGAAACAAACTCACCAAAAATGTGAGGGCTGCCAGGAATTCTTTAGTTATCCACAGAGGTTAAAGTTTTATTTTGATATAAAAATTAAATAGCAAAGTTGTTTTGCGGTTTTTTTACAGTGATAAATTAGAAATTTACAGTACATACATTGAAGTAGATATACTTTCTGTACACCCCAAAATAATCAGTGTCTATTTCCTTAAAAAGGAGCTAACATGTCTGTTTAATTTAAGAGCTAAGCTTGTACCTCTCAGGCAGACACTTCTGGAACCTGCAGCAAGAAGAGCACATGCTGAGGGAGCATGGGACCGCATAACTGAAGGAAACGCCTGTAAAGTTTCTAGTTGTATAACCACAGCAACTGCGTTTCCAAGACAGGATTAGTCACACTGATTTTGGCTTTAAATTCATAACCACGCTGAGATGAGAGAACCCAGGAGTTGCTGATACCCACCCTGCAACCACCGGTTTTTAGGCTACCTGCTGTGACTTCCCACTCATACAGCCACGAAGCGGAGCAAGGTAAATGTACATGGGTGAATACATTTATGGAATGGTTTAATTGCTGCAACAACTAATTTCACTTTGGGTCAATACAGGGTGCCCCCAACTGCTAGGGGAAGATGTTCCTTCAGGAATAGCAGCTGGTGTCTCCCCCCAGCCCACCTCCTTCCCATACCATTTGAGTCCCTCACATGCTTTAATGGGGTATCCACCCAGGTCCCTCATAGGGATACACAGTGCCATCCTCATCCAGCTCACATCATCTCACATCACCAGGGGCATCCCCCTGTCACAGTTCACAGGGTCACAGGCAGAGATGCAAGGATTTGATAACAAGGCACTACTTAACATTCACTTCTGTGTAAATAACATGGTTAAAAACTCCATTTATTGAATCAGTCTGGTTAAACATGGGTCACATCGGCCAGGAAAGCATCCAAAGTGTTTCAGAGTGAAGGACACTTGAGTGAACATGACACCTTGGCACAGCCCAATAGTAGGTTACCAAAAAAGACTCATACTGCATCCTCCCTCCTTGAAAGCCATCATATAGTTGCTGACTTGACATTCCTTGCTGCACCAGTGCAAAGACTTCATGACGGAGAAGCTCAGCCATCTGAAGATCTCATACTTGCAGAACCCCTTGTCCACAAAGGCATAACCAGACCTAAACACAACACTAATAGCAAGAGACTTTGTGGAGAGGATGAAAAGGCCTGGCTGGAACGTGGCGTTGGCCAAGACAATGCTTGTGCGTCTTGAGCAGAATGGGTCAAGTTGTCACTTGTTCTGCTTTTGAAGGAGCTCAGCTGTTAGGGTTTGTTTGGGGTCTGTTTTTTGATTTAAAAAAAAAGAAAAGTGCTCTAGCACATGTTTTGACACTGACACAATATATGCTTGGACATATTAATGTTCACTTCCAGAGCTGGAGTGAACTGTGGTTTGGGAAGCACATGGGCACCTGTGTGAAAAGCAAGTGCTTTAATAAAGCAACATCTGTTCTCAGCTGCCCTTGAAGGTCGTGTGAGTTGGGACACCAGGGGGAATGCTCTGCAGATCAGGTTCACACAAAAAAACTAAGTAAAAGTTTAGGGCACACAGATAAAACCAAAGGTCTTTCAAAGGGATAGAACATCAGAATGGTGTTCTCTTAAGTGTTTCTGGGATATTTCTATTTCCATCACCTTTCTTATTAGCCAAACAAGCCCCTGACACTAGGTTCAAGCTCCCAATGAGCACAAGCTGATGCCTCCTCAAATAAAAGGATAAGAAAACTCAACAGTTGCTTTGAAACATTATTCACCCTTATTGGGTCCCTTTACAAAAACTGGAAAGGTCTTTGTTGTTCCTGAGGACTGAATGCCTGCTCACATTCTGTGTGTAAATATACATTCAGAAAAACCTCTCCATAGCCACCAGTGAGCAACTGAAGCATCGTTGTGAGGCAGTCAGCTGTACTGCGATGTCACGGGCTGAGAATGTTCTTTTAATTGCAACTGACATACATAATTATACAACTGAACTGTGTGAACAGGAGGTTGCCAAGGAACTTAACATTTTGCTTCTCCCCAGACTGGCGTCTGCAGAGATACCATCACACTGAACAAAATATATTAAGACTTAATTGCTTTATGCAATGGGTCTCCAGAGAGAGACAGGTAAGTTTACTTGGAGAAAACTAGCATTGTTTAAAGGTATCCTCAACTCATTTTTCCCTCTTTCCTTGAGGAAGGAACACTATACTGTAAGACTTTATTTAAAGTTATTAAATGCAGCAGAATAAAGTAGTCTGCTGGAAATAGCAGGAGCACCTGAAGGGACAGGAATGGAGGCAGATGAATAATGGTAATTGATGCAGAAGACCATACACAGTTTCTCACTTTTTGCTGACCCCTCTACATCTGACATTGGCCTTGAGTAAAGCTTTTAAAAAGTTAGCAATATTCATAGAACCACAGAATAAATCAAGTGTGAAGGGACACAGGGAGGTCCAAATTCCCATGTGACAGAATCAACCCTCAATTCAGACCAGGTTACAAATGGTAAAAAAAATGAATCAAACTTATTATTATTAGGCCATCAGATGACTTCAAGAATAATCCTCACTAACACCTCACTAAATCCTACTCATCATGGATAAAGCTCAGACTTGGAAAGCCCACTTGCTATTTGTTGGAGGACTGATCCTTGGCTGACTTGTGCAGTGTATGGGAACAACAGAATTCCCCAGGGTGTAAAGACATAATCCTCATCAAGTGCTTCCTTCTCGATGCTGAACTAGGAAAGAAGACATCTAACTGAGGTCCTGGGTACTCCACCTTCTGGTAACTGGACCCTAAATAAACCCAGAATTTGGCCCTGGACTGCCTTTCCTTCATCAGCTATAAGACGATGAAAGAACAACAATCATCTCACAGCTGTGGGCTACAGCCCCTCAGCCTCTGAACACTTCAAGACTTCAGTAATTGCATCCTGCTTTAACAAAAAAAAAAAAAAAAAAAAAAAAAGGAAGATAACATTTGGGTATTTCACAGCTTTTAAAGCCTCTCCGGGCTCTCCTATTTTGGGCAGCATGGTTTATGGCTATTGTATCTGCAGCATGATCTTTTTGCTGTTTATTCTTTAAGGCTTTTTTTTTGCATTCCCCAGAGACAGGTTGCGAACTGTCTCCCTGTTCTATTCCCAACATTTACATGGCAATGCTTACACACCATCAGTCCTTCACAGGAGAGCAGTCAGACCATTGGGGTGTCATCCTTTTCTCAGACCACGGTCTCATTCCCTTTTCCAGGTTTCACCCAACCATCTGCTCTCTTCTCCCGTTTCACTTTCCCTGAGTTCACCAGTCTGTTCGAGCACTTCTGCCATGTGTGCAGAGTTTTGGCTGACCAGATCCACATACCTGAAGTAATACCCACCAGAAGGGACATGAAAATTTTGAGCATCTCCACTGCCATATTGGAATCATCTGCTGAATAGCGGAAAATGGCCCAGTTGGAGATTTCGTAGAAATAGCAGGCAATGACACACGTTGCTGGGACGGTGTACAGCACTGAAAAGACACCTATTTTGACCATTAGTCTTTCCAGTTTGTCAGTTTTAGTTCCATCTTTCTGGAGATTAGACCTGATTTTAAATAAGGCCACGAGTCCCGCTGCAATGAATAAAGTCCCAATAACCAGGTAGGTAAAAAGCGGAGCGACGACAAAGCCCGTCAGTGCATCCAGGTTCTGGTTCCCAACATAGCAAAGGCCGGTGAGCTCATCTGCATCTACTAGTCTCATAATTAAAATGACGATGGTCTTCACCGCCGGGATAGCCCAGGCTGCAATGTGGAAATATGAGCTGTGCATTTCAATAGCTTCGTGGCCCCACTTGAGTCCTGCAGCCAGAAACCACGTCAGTGTCAGAATAACCCACCAGATGGAGCTAGCCATCCCAAAAAAGTACATCAGCAAGAAAATTATAGCACATCCTGTGTTCTTAAGACCTTCTTGGATAAGAACAGGTTCTGCTGCCTCTTCAAAATCACAGGATATCCTTTCCCGGCCCACAGTTAGCCTCACAATATAAGCAATGCTATAAATATTGTAGCACATGCTCAAAAATATGATTGGGCGCTCTGGGTAGGAAAATCTGGATGAATCAATCAGGAAGGTCAGGACCGTGAAGGCAGTTGAGAGGAAGCAAAGACTGGCCCACACAGCCATCCAGATATCTGTGAATTCTTTAGCTGACCTGCTATAGAGACCAGCATCGTAGCCACATTTCAGGACACAGTTCAAGCTTCTCTTCACCCAAATGTACTGATCCGAGTTAGACCCCATGCTGTGGCACTCTTCTCCAGGCTGCAAGGAGGTCTTGCTGTGAAGGGGAACCTCTTCATCTCCTGGGCCCTCCATGCACATGTGGTTGTGATCATTCTGGGGTGGGAATTTGCTGCAGTTTAGGCTGTCTGGCCAGGCAAATCCAAATTCTTTTAAAACAGGTTCACATCTTCTTTTGACAGAGAGGCACATGCCACCACAGGGACCTATGGGGATGTTAATCTTCTCTGTGCACATTGGGACATAGACTGAACACAGGAAGAACTGGAAGAGAGAAACAGAAATCACAAGTGCATCCAGGGAAAATTAGACAAGTTGAAATATAACAAGTTTTCTTTTTCTGACTTTTTAGCAGTAATATTTAGTCCTTTTCCTTAAAAAAAATCAGGAAGCAGCATAAAACAAATAAACAAAGAACAATAAAAACAAAAGAGGAAAAAAATAACAATGTTGTCTTCTTCAGTTCAAATGTGGTCCAAAGCCAAAGCCTGAACGCTTTATTCCCTAGATTAGCTCTATGTAAATTTAGCTCATCAGTTTCAATGAAGCAAGTGGGATTTAGCCAGACTTGAACCTCAAGGGTGCAATTTAAGAAAGCAGAAAAACCAAATTAAAGTGGCTTAAACAAATACATATATTTGTTCTGGGCATTGTCTGGATATTCCAGTTAAGAAACAAACAGAAAAAAAAAAGCATTTGTTGAACTACTTTGATTCGCGATCTTCCTACAAGAATGTATTTCTTTTACAATGAGTTCACGTATGTATTTACAACGGTAATAAAACATTGTCGTTTTTTCGTCTTTTGAATAATCGCAATTCGGCGACGCGACACCGTGAGAGAAATTGCGTGCTGACTTGGGAACTCTGCCCCGTGAAACAAGCCGGGTTTTGTTTGATGAAATCCATGCCCGTGGGGAGGACAGCGATTCTGCTATTCGCTTGGGAAAGAAATTTCCGCGATTAAGTTCTCGGGGGGCAGGGGGGTCTCAAGTCGCCACAGCTCCCTGCAGCCAGCTCCGCTCGTTCCGCATGGAAGCGGGCGCGGCACCTCGGGCACGGCCGGGACGGAGGGCAGAGCCTGGGAAAGCTCCGGGAGCCGCCGCAGCCTCCGCGGGAGAGCGGGTGGGGGGCTGCGCTCCTTGCCGCTGGCAGCCGGGACACAGCCGGGACACCGCCGGCTCCCTGTCCCTCCGCCCAACGTGAGCCGTGCTGTCCCCAGCCAGCCAGGAGCGGCACTGCGAGGCGGCGGGACTTTCGGGTTGGTTTTGTACTGAGTTGAGGGGATTGGGATGAGGATGGGGATGCTGGGGGACAGCAGCCGGCCCGGGGACCGCACAGTCCCGCTGCGTATCGTCCCCACCTCGCCCGCGTACCCAGGTCCCCTCGGAGCCCCGACCCACCTGGAGCTGGCTGGAGCAGCCGTACTGGATGAGGGGGGTGAAGGTGGTGAGCTGCAGCTCCGCGTCCGCCTGCAGCTCGTGCCCCACCAGGTTGGGCATCTTGGTGACATTGTAGCCCAGGTTCTGGCACATGGCGATGCGGATGGCGTCGCAGCGCCGCTCCTCCTCGTCGCCGAAGCCCCGCGCCCCGCCGAGCAGCCCCACCAGCAGCACGGCCAGCAGCCGGGCGCGGCCGGCCGGCCCCCCGCCGCCCCCCGCCATGGCCCGCGCTG
>JAWWLV010000001.1:34584824-34632440 GCA_035041135.1 Platyrinchus mystaceus
ACGGGCCGGCTCCAACGGGGCGGGCCGGGGGCGGCCCCGCTATTAAACAGCCTCGCCGAGAAACGGCCCAGGGGAGGGACGTGCCGCCCGGCCCGGCCCGCCCCGCGCCGCCGCCCCCGCCGCGGGAGCCCGCCCTGCCGCAGCGCCCCCGCGGCACGGCACGGCAGGGGAAGGCAGGGAAGGGGGTCCTCTGTGCGCCCCTCACCCCGGCACCGAGGTGTTTGCCTCCATGGGGAACGCCGACCCGAACCCCCAACCCCGAAAAGCGCACCTTCACCGTCTGCATCCCACCGCTCCTCGCAAGGGCCCCCCTCTCTTCCTTCCTGGAGACCCCCTACCTGCACCCCCCACCTTCATTCCTTCATCCCTCAGAAACTCCGGGAAGCCTTGCCTCCTCTCCCCACAACAGGTCCGCCCTTTCTCCTGCCCCGCATGGCCAGCGGCCCTGGGGGACGTCGTCACTGTCCCCAGTGTTCCCACCACGCCTTGCCACCATGGGTGCTGGTCCCAGGGGTCCCGAAGTCCGACTCCCCAGAAACAGGGTGGGCAGATCCCCTCGCAGATGTGTTGAGGCTCATTGAACCACAGCCCTCCCTTCCCTTCTGCCCTTTCTTCAGCCCAATGTGCTCAGCTTCTTCACTGCCAGGTTAAAAATATCCAGGGTGGCTTTCTAAGCTGCCACTTTGTCTTCCTAACGGGTTAAACTGCACTGCTGGGTCACATCTGAGCTTTAGCATTGTTTGTTTTTTCACTGGAGCCATGAAACCCGTAGAGCACTGCTAGGTACCTCCTGGCATATGTATAAATCCCCGTAAAATAAGTAAGTGTGGATGAAGCATTTGTGAATTTTGGAGGAAAGGGCTGGATGATCAAGCAGACCTTTAACGTGTCAGCAGGAGGAGGGATTATGAGGAAAGAAATGAGGCTCAAACTTAAATTCTCTTGGTATTATTTACACCTGTAATAAAATCTGGTTGAGCTGGTTATGCCTTTAGCAAAAATATGTTATCTATTAATGAATTGTTTGTAAAGTACTTTGAAAATGTTTGTAAAGCCCTGGTTAAGCGACCTCTTACTGTGTGCATATGGCATGTGGCGTGTACATGTGCTCCTGAGCATGTCTGTCACGGGCAGCTATGCCTCCAAACACCCCTCGGGGCCTTCGCTTCTTCCAGACATCCCCTGGCTGCATCACTCAACTAAGACTAAGATTTACAGACTAAGGCAGCCCTCAGCTATGGCTCCTTTCAGAGCACAAGATTGTAAATCACAGCAAAACCCATGCATGAACCCATGCTGTGCTCACTCACTGCGGGTTTCCCCTCTGAGGCTCCACCATCATTGGGGTTTTCTTCACCTCTGAGAGGGGGGAAACATGTGTGAGTTGTACTATGATGTTGTGGGGACTGATGGGCATTAAGTGTGCTTTCCTCTAACAAGATGGATAGTGCTGTAACTGAGGTTTCACGAGCATAGGTATTTACACAGCTCTCATTGCTTTACAGTTAGCTCCAATAAACAGTGTCTCTAACCTCACAAAATCCTTGTGAGGCAGACAAGTAAAATTATCTTAACTTTTTAAACACAGAGGCAGACAGTGCTCCAGTCCCAAGGTCAGGCAAGGAGTCTACGATGGAGCCAGGAACTCAACTATATCTTGCAAGGCCCATATTTACCCATGAGCATTGCTGTCCGTACCCAGCAGTGCTCAGCTGCTAATCTGGGTGGATGATAATGCTGTGAACGCACACAGTGTGCTGCACATGTCCCAGCACCGCCAAATTTACCATCTACATCATACAAGCGTGGGGAATGGGTGATAGGTGCTCTCCACACAAACACCTGAAAGCAGAGACTTCCACTGGAGAAGGTTTTGGTTGTTTCTGGTTTTGTTTTGTCCAAATTATGTATGAAAGAAGGCTAGAGGGAGAATCATGGTGACCATAAAAACTATGCATTCTTGTCTTAGTAAATGAAACCCCTTTGCATTTGCAGTCTCCTGCTGCAGTTAGGCACTGAAGCAGAGTTTGCTGCTACCAAAATAGGGCTTTACCTAATTCCCATGAAAAAAAATCACCTTTTGCATATTCAGAAGTTATGAAGCAAAGCCCTCAGCCCATGGACCTGGTCCTTGGATTCAGTAAAGCTACAGTGGACACAAGTACCTTTGTAGAAAAAACCTCTCCCTCCCAAAAGAAAACCCTACCACTATTGCCTTTTCCTTGGGAATACAAAATAAATATTAGAAAGTGCTACACTGCTGTGTTTGCTTTGGAAAGTCTTTTAGATAACAGGAATTAGTTTTCAAAACAAGAGTGCTGGGAGAGGCAGTGGCAAATCATACAAGAGGTCGGAGCTGGAAAAAATGGTAATTACCCTGCTTTGAACCTTATGCATATATTAACGGTGATTAAATCGCACCATGATAAGCATGTAGATAATAGTTTCTTTAAGCAGTTTAAAATAAACCTCAATAGTGGATTTATACATTGTGAAATTACTGGGCAGTGTGAGACGCTGGACTGAATCTGACACAGCACAAGCCATGTTCCTTCCTCAATTATTGATTGCCTGATTTACAGTATATTTTTTTGCCTAATAAAACTGATATTGAGTGTTCTTTAGTTAAAGAATCATCAGCCACCCTGATTATTATTTATTGCTGCTGCCAATAATTACATTTGTGTTTTAGTTTGAGTTATCTTCAGCTTCCAGCCACTGACTTTTGTTCTATCTTTGCCAGACAGATTGAGAAGTCATTACTGAGATTATCCCTGTAGTAATGTCAGGCTGTGATTATGTCACCCTTTGGCCTTTTTGTAGTAAGTAAAACAGATTGAACTTCCTGAGTTTCTTACTGTAAGGTGTCTTTCCCAATTCTTTAATCATACTTTTGATTTTAAAGGAGCAAGATTTGACCTTGCTGTTTGAATACCACTTTCAGCCCAAACCATTCTTTACAATATTAATGAATGTGTCTGAATTAGTAGCCTAAGCACCCCTGGTCCTTTTAGAGTCAGCTAGGATAAGCAGACATTTGAAGAAGGCAGTTCACTTAATAGGAATTACATGAATACAAAATCCTACTTATTATTATCTTGTTATTAGTATTTCCCCCTTAAGTTTGTATGTATTTTTTGCATATTTATTAAATCTATGGGCATATTTTTACACTACAAAAATAAATAATGCTTACCAGCATCTCAGTCTTCCATCATCTTGCAGAGTACCTGAGAAGGTTCATAACTCTTCTCTGAACATTTTCAATGCATCAACATTTGCCTGAACTGTAGTATTAGAACATGGCTCAGCTTTCCCATTGGAGTGACACTCATGTCAAAAGCTCAGTCCTATACAAGATGACCTTGCTTAGACCTCCAAGGACATGATGTACCCCACAGCATCACATGGAAATCCAGGACCGATGCCTTGCAGGCAGATCTGAGAAAGCTTAGGCATCCTGTTGGTTTTCTAAAAAAAAGTGCATAACGCATTAGGATGTGATTTTTTTAACTAAATATAGAGGTGAGCTTTTGTTCAAATGAATTTCACTCTACAAATGCCTCTACCTCTCAGTTGACTGTAGAGAGAATGTAGGATGACCAGCCCAAAGGTGAAAACTGACAAAGAGGTGTCCAGTGCTGGATGAGAACAGTCCCTGCCTCCCAGCCAGTCTCCTCAGACTTGGTCAATGACCGAGAATATTGATATTGCCTTTCAAAGTGTTCTTTTAAAGGTCTTGGATACAATCTATCTAAGCATGCAGAGTTTTTTAAAATTTATAACTTCTAGAGCAGTTTTGGGAGACTGAAATTTTAAGAATGCATTATTACTATTAGTTATCTCTATTATACAATTAATTTTTTTTTCATTATACAACAAAAATGGCTGTTGGACCCCTCTGTTACCCTTTTTGTTTACTGACAATTCCACAACTTCTCTTAAATAACAGACCTCTACCATTAGTGACTTTCTCTTGGTCTCGGTTTACATATAACACTATTGTCTTTGACTATCTGTCCATTAATTTTTTGGGTTTGCATACTTTATCCCATTCTTGTCATTCCTTTTGGATTTATATTCCTTCAAATCAATGTTTCCTTTCTACTCTTTGACATTTATGCTTTTCTTAAACTTAATTAACTTTATAATTCTTTAAATATTAGTAAAGATTTTTTCTTTAATTTTTCCATCTGAATTCCAGTTGAATTTTTAAATCAAGACCCTCTTTCTCAAAATCAAAACCTAAACCAATCACCTTCTTTATTCAGTCTTTTCAAGCATCTAGTAATATATTTTAAATAGATTCTTAATTACCATTTACATGCTTAAGGTAAATTCTCTCCCTTACTTCTGTACTCCATGGGGCTGACCCTTTTATAGCAGGAAATAAATATTACCCAATTTGCATTTATCCTGCTGTATTATCATCAGCATTTCAACTGTCCAACAACAACCAGAAAAGGAACTGTATTGTCATGACACTTCCAGTGAAATTCTACTCAACCTCAGAAAAAAACCCAGTGCGGAGCTGCATATGTATTTATGCATCTATCTATCTATCTATCTATCTATCTATCTATCTATCTATCTATCTATCTATCTATCTATCTATCTATCACATAGATATCTATATGTATAACATATATATCTATGTATAGATAGATCGATTGATAGATATGCAAATACATACTCATATATATGGGGGGTTTTATATATAAAGTATTCACAGAATCAGAGAAACATTAAAGTTGGAAAATACCTTTAAAATCATCGAGGGCAAGCACTAACCCAGCCCTGCCAAGTCCACCATTAAACCATGTCCTTAAGTGCCACATTTACATGTTTTTTGAACACTTCCAGGGATGGTGACTCAACTACTTGCTTGAGCAGCCTCTTCCAGTGCTTGTTCATCTTTTCAGTGAAGAAATTTTTCCTAATTATATCCAATCTAAACTTCCCCTGTTGCAACTTGAGGCCATTTTCTCTTGTCCTATTACTTCTTATCTGGAAGAAGAGACCAACACCCACCTGGCTACAGATAATTGTAGAGAGCATACATAATATAGGTAATGCCAGTGCATAGGGTAGTGCACTTGTGTTCAGTGACATTGAATCAATCAACATGGATCTCAGTGGGGCAGAACATGTCCCAGACTTTAAAATAAAGCATATATTATGTGCAAATTTACCTGCTGTGGTGCACTGCAGCATCATTCTGGGCCCGATCCAGTGGGATTTGAATCCTGATGCTCTTGGGATACTTCAGGTTTCTAGCTCTGGTGTCTCCATGAGAGCCATCTCACTCTGCAAAGGGAGACCTAGACAATTATCAGCAGTGAGTCTAAAGGACAGGTCTCCTGACAGGCTGTGAATCTCTGTTTTCATGTAGACATGACTGTAACTTACTTTAACATACTTTGGTGCAGCTAAGCTGTGGCACATAGATCACATATCTAGATTCAGATGTGTAATTCCTTGCATGCCAACATGGGTCAATAGTTGCTCCATGACCCCTGAAAGTCAATATTTGGTTTACACAGAGACCTCAGATTTTGGTTTTATAGCATTGTAAACAGGAAATTTCAGTGCTACTTAATATGTATCATTTTGAGAAATCCTTTGCGTTTAGATAGCATCAAAACATTTGACAATGCAAGAGGATTTTTCAGATGATGGGTGGAGTTGGAAATCCAGGAGGCACTGAGTTATTACACTAAATGTCCCATGGGACATGGGGAGCAAAGCTGTCCATAAATTTCATAAGACAAAGGTGTCCATACAAAGGTCACTTCATCTATATGCTAGTATTCTTTTTTACAGAGGTACTTCTCTTTCTAGGCTTAAGAATAACTTTAATTAATTTTTTAACAGTTTTCCCAAAGCCTCCTTCCTCAAATAATTCAGAGATTGATATACCTCTCCAGCCAGATTAGCAGAACAGACAAGAATTTGCAAGGCACAGACACTGTCAGGATCTGGTGAGATGAAAACACACAATGAGTTTTTCATAGTGTAGCTACATTTATAAAATGTTTTACTAAAATACAAATCCCATCCTAAAAAATATGGTCCTTCTCCCAGTGGAGCTATATTTATAAAATGTTGTACTAAAATACAAAACCCATCCAAAACAATCAGTCCTCCTCCCTTGCCTAATTTTGCCAGACTTCTCTGGAAAGCTCTGCTGCAGAGATGCAGCATGACCAATTTCAAGAAAATCTCTTCCCTTTGGGAAAATTAGTAGACTATTTTGAAAATCAGACCCACAGTGGAGGCAAAACTCAGCCTGAACTTAGGAGTTAGTGTTTTTGTCTCCTACAATGACTTTCAGTTCCAACTGCTACTCACCATTGGTTCTATAATGATCAGAGATTTACATTTTGGATTGAAATTTCCCACACTTGATCTTAACCCAAGTGATTATTTTTTTTCTGGAAAATGATGAACAGTTTTCTTCTGTTCTTCGCCCCTCCCCCCCCTTTTTTTTTTTGAATGCTCAGATAACTCCAAAACAGCTTGGGTTTATAACTTTAGATTTGGCATGTACAGAGTGCAATCCTGAAGGAGGAATGCACTTTTTGTCTCATTTGAAGAAATTTCATTTCGCAATAGTAAATTAGCCTGAAAGTTTTGGAAATAATAGACTGATCGTTCACAAGGCGTGATTTAGCTGTGGTAGAAAATGACAGGCTGAATTCTCTCTCTCTGAGAGGTCATGAGTCTTGCTTTATAAATAAGGCTTAGTTTCCTTTTTGCAGAGTAATCTTTCCCACTAAACCTTTCTGCATCCTGTTTTGCTTTAATTCTAAAGCAGTATCAAAGGTTATTTCCTGTATGTTTGCTCTCCTTAAGCAACATTGTACTTGGCTCTTGGTGCCATCTTGCATATTCTGTAAAGCAAATTTCACTGGACGTGATTTAAGAAGGATTCTTTCTGCCTCGTGTGGCACACTGAGATAACTTACTGCTCCTCACTCACCCAGGTTGCACCCAGTCCCAGTCCCCACATTGGTTGTCACCTGCATTGCACAAACCTGCTTTTGGACGTAGGGGACAGATTTCTTTGAAAGCATCCTGTAGTGCTTTCTCCTCAAATGTATTACCCAAGAAGTAAGCACTAAAGTTTTAAACATTTAAATTAATTAATTTATTACCAAAGAAGCAAATATCAAGCTTTTAAGCATGTAATTAATTATTTTTTTTCTTTTTTTTTTTGTACTTTGGAAATTACATGAAGCTGAGATATAAATCCCTCAAAATCAAAGCAGAGAAGGCAGGTTTGCTGATATGCTTCAGCTGGTTTGCACTGCTCCAGCAATACCATGACGAGCTGGTTTAATCAATCAGTTTTTGTAGGCTGAAGGTTGTTCTGTGTCATTGGAGCAGCACAGAGCTGTCAGGCATGTGATGAATCTGGCCACAAATCTTAAAAAATACTATTTTTCCCCATTAAAAAGGCCATGTGAACTGATGTGCTGTGTTTAGTTACATAACAACAAGTATAGACTTGCAGGGCACGGCTGGAAAAAACCCTTCTTTGTATTGTGTTAGGCAGGTCATTCTCCTGGGAAAGAAATTTGACATCTGCCAGGAGGTGCATTCACTTCACTTTCGTAGTGCCTGTGAATACACAAAGAGGGAATTGGACACAAGAGTGAAACCTGCCCCTGCAGATACGGGCTCTTGGCACGGCTCTCATGAGGAGCCACTTCATGCACCAGTAACGTGGCTTCAATTTATGTACACAACTGCCTCCAGGTCCTTATAGAATCGTAGAGAACTTTAAACAAGCAACAATACTTGACTCTTCTAGTTCTGGCTGTACTGTCCAGTTTACAGTGGCACTATTTTTCACTTTGTGGGCCATTTAAAACACAGTCACTGAGTGTCAATTGTTTCCAAATTCCCGTATCCTCTGAAATGCTTCTATTTTTTTTTCCCTTTAAAATTAATGGTTGTTTTCTCTTTAAATGATCACAGTATGCACTCAGTTTGGGAGCTACTATAATCATTTCATTTAAGGAGATGAGTTTTTGCTAATATATTTAGACACCTAGCATAGATGCAATTGCAGAAGGTATCTGCTTTATTCTACTTCCTCTCCCAGGATAGTTTATTCCCCTTTCTCACACAGACAGAGCTGCTCACCCATAAACAATTTGTATATGACAATTATAATTTTCCTTTTTCTTTACCTATTCCTTCCTATATACTTAAACCAGTGCTCCATTCACATGAGGACAAACACATAAATGTCATACCAGACAGTGAGAAGGACTGGTTTGGCAAGTCTTTGGCAAACAGGTTTCCTAATTTCTATCCAAGCTGGCAAATTAATCATGTGGACTACTGTTACACAAACCAAAAGACTTGTAAATTAGTCTGAGCATAAATAATGTCATTCACTCTTGTCCAGAAGGCTTTGCTGCCATTCTACAATTACCTTGTGTTCCTTGCCTGTGTACAGGTGATTACGTGGACTGCACCCCACCTTACCCTTTGCACATATATGCTCTTCCTCTGACTCTCTGGCAGGGCAGGGTGGGTCCAGGTACTAATTGTTAGAAAACTAACAAAACAAAAATCCTGTGAAGACAAGGAGGGGTGGTGTGACCACAAAAGGAAATGGATCAGCTTAGATTGGCTTCAACCATCAAGGAACCGCACCCTTATTCTTTTATATTGTGCTGATCACGATGGTATTTTTGCACTGTACTGAGGTTTTGTTATCAATGGAACTAATGCAGAATTTTATTTTTATTATTGCTGGATCTGGCATTTGAGTATGTACTGAACTTTCATTCTTGGGCAGTCTAATTTATATTTGGAGGCTGACAATTCATCTAGTTCCCCACAGACACATGGATGAACTTAGAAAATAATGAGAGTTTATGTGAATTCCGTTTTTCTCAGGCATTTTTATTCCTGGGAGAGACTTCCATGGGCCAAATTACCAAGAAAGCTAGATTACCATGATATTTCAGTTCCTTACAGTAAAAGTTCATGTCATTTATTACTGTTGACACTATACACACATCCTTGGGGAACGATGAAGAATATAAAAAGAAAACTCAAAAAAATGTGCATAAAAAACATAAGAAAGATACCATTTAACCCAAATATTCCCACAGTAAAGTCAATTATTTCTCAAATATGAAAATTTCAGGCCACACCTGGGCATAGCGCTGTATTGAGAGGTACCTTCTTGAGAAGTAAGGTTATTACTCAGTTTATGACATAAAACCATTCAAGAAATTAGTTGGAAAGATCAACACACAAACAACCCCCTTTGCTCTCAACATATGGTCCAAAGCAGTGAAGATTCAGGCTCCAAATTTAGACAAAAGCCACTGTACTGCTCTTCCAGTGCAGCCAGTTCCTGAAGCTAAGACCTAATTGACGACTCCTCATTTTAATCCTGCAGGAAAGGGTTCTAAAGGGTACACTTTCCCACCATCCCAAGACAACTGCAGTGGAGGACACTCCACTGCAAAGGCCAGTGATGCTCTCCATGCTGCCAAAAAGCCTGCCTTTCCTTCCTACACATCTGATATAGGGGTTCTGCAGCCAAGGGGAAGTTTTTTTGTAGGTTTTGCTGTTGCTAGGTTAGTCTCTATCAAATCCTGTGTAGTCAAGGTAGAAAAGTTACTTGAGAGTCCAGATCAGATCTGACATGGCTGCACTGAAGATGCTCCACTCTGCCTTGAGTACCAAAGGATGTGTATCTCATTCCTTAGCTGCTCCAGATAGTTGGGTAAAGGTAAGATGAACTAACACAGGATCAAGTGTAATAAGAAGAATTTATGCAAGAACCCTTGGGCAACAGTGCAAGGTTGATTTTTGATTTCAGCCTGACTAGAGGATAATTTTAACACCATTATTGTAAGACTTGTAGATAAAACATAATACCATACCCTCCGGTCTTTGAATTGTGAAAGGATGAACTGGGTCCAAAAAGTAAATGCTCTAAGTAAAAAGCCAGCATTTCCAGAGATCATTGGTTAAGTAGACATGGGAAAAGAGGATTTCAGAAGTCCTTCTAGTCCTCCTAGAAAGTTGTACTGGTAAGAGATGGCCCTGGGCTTTACTTTCTTCAGCTAAAACAAACTGAGATGCTGGATGTTAAGTTTTGAGACAGTGAGTTTCTGGTAAGCCTGTAAACCTGTATATTTCTTTTTTTGGATCATCAGTAATTACAGCTCCTTTGTACAGTGGTAAAAGCTGCATACTCTTTCAACCTGGACTATTTAGCTAAGTTAAAATTTCACTTCATTGTATGAAAATATGCTTTTCTGGACTATTTTTACATCTCTCTCTCTAAGCAGAGATGGATACAATTCAGTGGGTATGCGAGTGCCAGAAAGAGGTATAATTTCTGGCATATATTGTGATTTCCCATGTGAAGTTTGCTAAAGTTCTGCTATGAAGTAACTTATTTGAAATATATCATTTGGATTAATCCTTTTTTGTGGCATTGAGACATAAATTGGACATCCATGGACATCAGGTCATTAACCATCCTTGCTGCCTTATTTTTAGCATACTATCCCGGCCAAGGCTGTATCAGTTCCCCCCTGGACTTCTGACCAAAGAAATCTGTATAAAACATTACTATTACGTTGCTTCTCAAAAAACCCAAACAAACCAAAATTCTTTTATTTTCTACTAATAGGATGTAGGAGGAAGGTGCTTTCCTGGTGTGGGAGAGGAATGTAAAATGATACCACATCTGACCAGTTACCTCATTTCTATGCACAGGCATATGCACATGCATACTGAGCTCTAGCCAGTGCAGTAAGCTTTCTCCTATCTTCAAAATCTTCCAATGCTAAAACCTACTATAAAAATGTCAAGAGAAGCCTTCTGACAGAGACATACATCAGGCTGCAAAATGACCTCTCCCAGGGAGTGGTGAAAGCCCTATCATCGATGTTACAAACAACAGTAATTCTTAACACATGATGAGCACAAAGCTGGACATTAAATGATCTGCAAGACATTCCTTTGAGATGTTACTGCCACACAGAGGCATGGATGGAGTTTTGGGCTTAGGGCCCAGAGAGGAAACCTATTCTTAATAAAGAATTTACAGTCAAGTTCATCTCTTCTAGCCAGGTACCCGTATACTAATATAACCCCACATTTACTTACAACTAGACAAAGAAATAACCTATTACTTTAAGGAGGGGATTTTTTTTAGAGACACAAAGTTAGGTGTCCAACCTTCAGTGAAATCCAGTGAGATCTGAACATCTAGCTCCCACAGGGTTCTCTGAAAATATGGACCTTAAAATGCTAGGTTTTTCTCTTGGCCATGCTAGAGTTAGTATGTGGGAAGCCTCTGCAGGAGATGTCTGTAAATGAGATCAGAACTCAGCCACAACAGTGACAAAGTCATCTGGAGCACAAATAGCTGTGCTCAATGATAAGTATTTAATTTAATTTCATTATTTCTGTATTTATTACATTTTTCCCACTTGTGTTGGTTTTGGTTTATCAGCAGTTTTTATTTTGCTTTGTATTTTATTATAATTTACTTTCATTTGCTAGTTCTCAGTCTATTTACAGAGAACAAAAGAATGAACAATGCAGAACAGTAGAATAATAGTGTTTATTTTCACAAGTTTGGACTGATCAAATAACTCACAAGTCCCAAAGTGGAACCATGCTTGAGGTAGGTTAGGTCATCTCGAGTGTGGGGAAACAAACAGAAATATCCTATTCTTCACTATTGTTTATTATATTTATGCAACTTGAGAGTTTTAACAATACCACATATATAAAACATTTGTGCTTTCTTTCTGCACTATTCAGAGTTTTCTCAAGGCTCTTTGGTGCTTTGTTTTCTTTTCTTTTTTCTATGGATGCTGCAATGTTGCTATGCTTTAGTGACTTTCTCAACTGATTTATGAGAAATGTAAGAAATGGCTCCTAGGAATGAGCCAGAGGTGCTGAAAAGAAGGTTTTGTTCTCTGAATGCTTCTATGTTTAAAAATGGTTCTTTTGAGAGTTTTAACTAGTTTCCTTCATCTTATTTCCTTGATTCTTGTTCATATACACTCAAGGCTTGGTCCAGCAGAGAGGAACCAACAGCAGAGACTGATGTTGCAGTCCCATCAAATCCACAGCTGTTTTTCATACTGACTTGATTTTTGACAGAAGGTCCAAATGTGGATGTCTAAAGGTACATCTGCCCACCTAAACACAGTATTTCAAAAACTAATAGTATCCATGGGTGTATTGTTTCTTTAATTTGCAGTTTAAAGTACCTTCAAGACACCTTGCAGCACAAGGTGGCTGAGCAGCCACCCTGCTGAAAATAAAGGCAAAGTGAGCAGCTTGCCTCAAAGAGCCTCCTCGGAGCCGTTTACCCTGCTCACAGCTTTGGACATCCATAGCCCTGCTGAAGGACGATGTAGTTTATCAACCCAAGACAACTTAAAATCACTGCCAGTCTGCTTAAAAATACAAATCTGCAATATGAAGTGGTTCAGCAGCTGCTGCTTAGGCTGCTAAATTCTACTGCTGTGATGTCCAAGTGCTGGCAGCAGGAGTGATCAGAGGCTATTTCAACAGGAGCATTTGAAAACTACGTGGCTGAAATTTACTGTTCATTATTCTTCCGGTAAAAAAACAAAAACAAAACCAAAAACCAGGCTTAAACTGAAAGCCTTTTCAAAAGTGCTGAATTCCTAGAAACTATCATTATTTTCCAAAGGAGCTGTTGGGTGCTCAGTTGCTTTAGAATAACTAAATTTCTGTCTGTGGCCTCAGCAGTCCAACTTGATGGGCAGACAGTTTTGTTACAGAACCTTTAAGTACACTAGAAACTCAAAACACAAAGAAAAAATGGCCTCTTCTGAGTCTTTCCTTGAGTTCATGACTGAAAAAATGCTTGTGCTTGAAGCATAAATAATGTTGCAGTAATTACCTTGAAAAAGTTGGGAATAGGTGAAGAGGAGGGGCAAACAAAAATTTTTAGTTGTAGGATGTCATCATTCATTCCTGCCTCCTTTTTCCCTCTTATTTTCTGAAAAATCCTTTGCATGGACACTGCTGAAGAACACCCAACCACTTACTGCTGCTCCTCTAAGCAAATGACAATGGTTGGGTGGTGTCTACCTTACTTAGGGCCAGAGCTCCCAATAGCATATTGGTCTCAGATACCATTCAAAAGGCCCAAAAAAGAGCCAGAGCGTGAATTAACCAGGTGTCACAGACAACAGCGGTGCAAAGCTCTACTTCACTTCTTGGAACTCTTTAGGAGTGGAGACCCACCTAATGCTGCCCCTGAGCTTCCTATATGCAGCAGCATGCAATCCCAGCCTAATCCCATCCTTCCCACCCATAGTCTTGGAAAGGTGAATATCAGCTGTATGTTTGAAGGCTGCTGCCCCCACCTGGTAGATAGAAATGAAGGATGTGGAAGGTATGTGGGACAGGTCTTTCCTGGCTGCTCAATCTGATAAACATCGAGACAGAAGGATGGCAGAGGAAGGACATGAACAGCACTGTGACTGTAGAGCAGAAGCAGACAAACCTTTTGATAGTACCAGAAAAGATTTTATTTTGTCTGGGTGGTGTAAAGGTGAGTTATAATGGTTTCAGTCAAACAAAGGTAGGGAACTGGGCAAGGGAGTTTCAAGCACAGGAGTAGGCTGAGGTGATGCAAGGTGTGATTTTTGCATTCTTTCCAGAACTGCAGAAAGCACTTTCCTGGAAAGCAGGAAAGCAGCGAAGAAGCAGCAGGGTCACAGTTGCTGTTTTGGGCTGCTCTTGGGATAGTGTGTCCATGTGCACTGCCTCTCATTCCTTCTCTAGTGAACCCGGTGGCTTATTTTAGCCTTTAATGACCCACTCTGTCACCTGATTTAGACAGAAATCACTGTCTCCAGGAACAGCAACACCATAGGCTAAATACAGTTGAAGTACAATTCTACTGATGCCAGTACCATGAATATGGCTCAGTATGACATCTCTTGGTTTGGCCCACAGAGTCAGTGTGGTGAATGTTATGATTTTGTTTTCTTAATATAACCCTTGGTACCTCTGTAAGAAAGACTGCAACATTTATGTCTGGAAAAAAAATCCATGTTTGTATAAACAAGAGGGTATTATTGTGTGTATTAAAGGGTTCACAGCATATTATCCCACAGCCCATCCTGTATTTACTTTGGACATTATTATATCTGGAAAATGGGAAAACTTCCAGATAATTCCTTTACCTTGAAATATCAGCAAACACAAGGGTATTTTGAGATTATCCACTGCTAAAAAATGAACAAGTATTATTCATGGTTGCAAGCCAGAAGAGAATCCCTCTTCAAATAATGCAAAATGAGTTAAATTTAAAGTGTAAGTAGTTCTGGGGACAAGAATGAAAAGTAGTTCTTAAAGAGTCTTTCTTTCCTTGAAGGGCAGTAAATCAGCTCAATTAATGGCCAGTGACTCCCATGCAATACAGCCATTTCATGTATTAGTGATGTATGTTACAAGCTTGTGGTTTATTTCTACAGAACTAATTATATATACCATTTGTCCTGGATTTTGAGAAGAAATGGAGATTGGAGCAACATCTCCAAGTTCCCATGCATTTTACTGAAGGAGGTAGATATCTGCTTGTACCCATTATCACCACTGAACTAAGAAGAAGGATGAATTTAATCCCTAGTTTTTTAGCAGCAGAATATTTTTTGGTCTGGATTTCATAAACTTTATGATTGAGGCATGAGACAACTGCACAGATGGCAGGAGAACAAACTGAAGGATAATAAGAGTGGAAGAATGGGAAAAGCTGGAAAATAAGTGAATGCAAAATACCCTTCCGCTAGAAAGAGCAGTTCTTATCATCAGACAAGAGAAGTTACTTCCAGAACTAAAGTTCAGGCACTGAAAACTGCATGAGTAGCAGGGAAAAGCTGTATCACCTGTCCCAAGGGAGAAAACAAACACATAGCAAAAAAAAGCACACAAGTTGGAAAGCAACATGAGGGACCAGAGAGGGCAAAGCATAACCTTTCTTCCAAGTTAAAATGTTTCCAGACTGTTCTGATATTTAAAAATGTTTAGAAGGAAGATTTCCCAGATCCCGATGCATTTGAAAGGCTAAGCCTCCTGCCAATGTCAAGTTCCCTGGTTGGCTTTTTTCCTCAGTTTATTTTTTTCTGCCTGATTTTGTTTTAATTAGTTAAATTCTTTGCCTCGGATTCCCAGTTAGACCACTTCCTAACACTGATAGCTGCTCAGTGTGAAGGCAAGAGAAAAATCTTCACACCTCCAGCTACTCTCATGGGCTGAGGCATGTAAATTATTTGCAGATACCAGACTTAGCAAGATGCTGAAGATAGCGGCAGAGAATGTTCTCAGACTGTGAGACCCACTAAAACCTGGAAATACAGGCCCTACTTTTCTTCATTCAGCAATTGCTACCCAAGCCATTTGACTCCCAAATATAATCAGTACAGGAAAACTAAAGGATTGCAGTGCTGTCCATCAGTTAAAGTATCTTGCTAAAGAGTGAGTCTGGACTGGGACTTCTGCTGAAAGCTGCATTTTGTTAACCCAGCTTCAAACAGGTTTGTGGGCAACTGAGAGTCTCCATGCAGTGAGACGCTGCCACATCAGTCCCTTCATTGCACGAGGCATAGGATATTGTTGCTCTCCTAGTCTAATGAGGCTCATGCATCCGTCTGATATTCCTGCCAGCCTAAATTTTTATTCAGACACATTGGTATATCTGACACTGCTACATCAACAAGGACCAGGGAGTAAAATGAGCGCTCTCAACTCCCCCACCATTTATATTGCTTAGCGATTAGCTCACTCCCTGGCTTTGTTTTTGGAACTACACTGACTAGCATTCTCCAAGGCACCTAAATATTACAAGGCAAGTCCTGGGCAGTGTGTGCCACATACCTGGCTTTATGCCACAGGATTCACCACTAATGTTTGTTTAAGTAACATTATAGACACCATCTGCTATTCCCAGTATAGAGCCTTGTTCATGCACCAAGGAGTGTTCCTGAAAATCTTATGTACTTACAGGGCAAAACTAAAGGTCCTCAATGTTTTTTTAATTAATGAGATTCCATTCTTTACCAAGACTGTTCTGTCCCTGATCCAACAAGTATAGGTTTCTCCCAGGACAGAGTGTCCTAGGGTGGCATCCAATGCCAATTGGGCCATCAGTGGTATTCCCATGCTTTTTTACCCCCAGGGCTTCTTCACAGAGTATTGCAACCCCATGGAAAAGGGCCTGGAGCAAGGTCAGGGCTGTGCTGCCTTCTTTATCGGTGCATCATCAGAGGCTTCCTCAGCTGACCCAAAAGGAGAGATGCAAAAGCCTCCAGTTCTGAGCAGGCAACTGTTCAGCCAGATCAGCAGCGCTGCACAAATGAACAAAGTAGCTTGTAGGGCCCTTCTTTATGAGTTTTACTTAAGTGAGCAGGGAAAGTCCTCCCAAAATTAAGACTGTCTGCAAAAACGTGTGTCAGATGTGAAATCATTAGTTTATGCAATTATTACTATTGTACGAGCCACAGCTCCCTGCCTACAAGGCAGCAAGCGACCCTTAAATCCAAAGTAGTATAAAAGCCAAAACACACAGAGATCCAGAATCCGTAACTTAGGCAATAATTGCCTTTTCTGCCAACAAGCAGTTTTTTTACAGAGTAATACAAAAACAGCAAGCAAGGTCCCAGCCAAAGTCCAGACAACGCTGTAGCAGGTTATCTTGCCAAGGCTGCTTCCCTACGAGGGTCAGCACACAGCAGTATCCATTCCCTGGGGCAGCCATACAACTGCAGCTGCAGGGGAGCTGTACCTCAGCATTACAGCTGAATTTAAAGTTATCTCTAGGGTCTTCTACTAGATTTTAAATACAGACTGTCATAGACAGAGTTTTACCTAAAGCACACTTGACTGAAATAGCATAATTGAACTATTGAGGCCAACAATCTTCTACTGCAGATTTGTTGGGAATCTGCAAACAGTCTCTCAGTGGCCCCAAGTGCTTTGAACCATCCAACCTACACATCTATAGGCTGCTAAAACTGAAATGCAAGTACGTTCTTGCACCTACAGCAGGCTCCTTTGGAAGAATGGTAAAAGGGTTTGCAAAATCAGTGACAAATTTGCTCTATATTTCTCGTAGTGCTACAGGCTGGTCTCAAGTCTGATAAGTGAGGGGAGCTCAGAAGGCTCAGCAGGACAATTTGGAGGCAGGGTAACAATGTTCTTCTGTGGATCTGTTCCAAGTCTGTATTTGACTGCAGCTTAGTTTGCTGATCTTCCTATAGGCTTTAGGGTGTATCTCCCACCCAAGTTTTGAAACAATGTCTTCCTGACTTCACCATGGCACAGGAGATAGAGTGTGTACTTGCTCCATCAGAACAGAGGGTTTGCAAACTGTTGCTTAACAAATACCCAAGTAAAATCCCGAGGTCCTGATACACACAGCCCATTTAGGCCCTAAATTACCAAAATTTCAAGCTGGAACCAGATGCCAGTTTTGCAACTGAGCTGTAACTGTGTCATCAGTCACTGCCTTTGTGGTTTTGTAAAAACTCCATCATATCCAAAGGTAATTAGGGGACTAAAGCATATGAGGGAACTGGGGCTGTTTAGCCCAGAAAAGAATGAGACGGGACCTCATCACTGTCTGTAAGTATCTGAAGGGAGGGTGTCAAGAAGATGGAGTTAGGCTCTTCTCTGTGATGTCAAGCAGGAGGACAGGAGGCAACAGGCAGAAAATGATGCACAGGAATTTCCACCTGAACATGAGGAAGAACTTTACTGTGGTGGTGACCATACACTGGAACAGATTGCCCAGAGAAGTTGTGGAGTTTCCCTCACTGGAGATATCCAAAAGCTGCCTGGACACAATGCTGAGTGATGTGCTGTAGGGGTCCCTGCTTAAATAGGAAGGTTGGATGACTTCCAATGGTCCCATCCAACCTTAACTCTCTGACCTTAATTAATCACCTCCCTCTCTGTTTATCTGTCCATCCTGGCTGCTGCTGTGGTATCAGGAGCCACTGCCAGCCCCACCTCATGGAGGGAGCTGCAGGAGGCTTCTCCTTATGCTCATTCCCTGTAGGGGTAATGGGATGCAGGGGGCACACCGGACATGTGGAACACGTGTGGGTGTGCATGCGCACACATTTTTTCTATTTTCTGGTATAACTCTCTTTGTAATTAAGCAGTTTCTATGAAGACTTTGCACTTAATACATAGTTCTACAGGAAGACCCATGCAAAGGGTCTGTTTCTCAGGAAGTCTATCAAACTCTAGTCTAGAGCTGGCCTGCAAACACTCTAATCACAGGAGTGAAACCTTAAATTCGTGAGGAGGCCGCACCACTTAAGACAGGAAACAGTGTTTGACATCACCGAGGGGCTCAGGAGGAATAGCAGGATGACATGAAAAACAGGAGGAATAGAACTGCATGGGTGGAGCGAGCCGAAGGAGACGTCGCTGCCCTTGCAGGCTACGAGAAAACTGCGAGAAATAAAATACTTGAGCCCCGTGATGACCTTTAATGCTGAGCTCCGTGTTTACTCCTTGCCTACACACCGAAACCTCTCACCTGCAAGGTGAGAACTCGTGCGAGCCACTCTGGCAATGGACATCCCGAAACGGGTTCGGCTGCGGTTCTGACCTGTTCTCGCAGCAGCCTATCGAAACATACGGGACACCTAAATACCTGTGCCGCGGGGGGCCGTGGCGGGACACGGGGGACACGGAGGGGACATGAAGGGACACAAGCCGGACACGGGGGACACAGAGGGGACATGAGGGGACACAAGCCGGACACGGGGGACGCGAAGGGACACGCGGTGCCCGCGGGAGGCCTCGCGGCCCCCCCCGCGCCTCCCCGCCGCTCGCGCCACCCCCGCCCCCGGCCGCTCCCCGGCGGCCGCCGATTGGCTGCGGGGCTCACGCGAGCGACGCGCGCGGGGGGGGGTGTGGGGAGAGCGGCCGTGCCCGCGAGTAACCCCGGCGCGCGCAGCGCCCCGCGCGACCTCTTCCCCGGCCCCGGCGGTGACGCGGCGGCCGCGCGCGCCCCGCGCCCCCTCCCCTGCGCTCCGCTACGCTCCGCGCGCGCGCTGCAAAGATGGCGGCGCTGAGCAAATCCATCCCCCACAGCTGCTACGAGATCGGGCACACCTGGCACCCGCAGTGCTCCTGGGCTGTGCTGCACGTCACCCAGAGCGCCCTGGCCGAGTCCCTCCGCATCTACGGCACCCTCTACCTGGTGGGTGCGGGTGTGTATGTGGGGCGGCCCGGCCTAGGGCGGGGGCTGGCCTGGGGGGCAGTGGCAGGAGGGGTGTCAGAGGAGGGGGAGTCGGGCCTTGGTTTTGGGTGGAAGGTCGTCAGGGATACCAGGGCAGGGGGGAGCCTGGCCTGGGGTGGAAGCGGGGGATATAGAGGACGTCGTGAGAGCCTGGCCTGAGGCGAGCGGGAAGGGCACTGGGGGTATTTGAGAAGGGCACAAGCAGTGTCAGGGCGAGGGGAGTTTGGCCTGGGGTGGGTGGGGAGAGGTTGTGTTGGGAGGGAACGGGCAGGGCAGAAGTCAAGGGGCAGCCTGACCTTGGGGTGAGGGGGGAGAAGAGCAAAAACGGTGCACTGGGGGTAGGAGGAGGTCTGGTGCTGGGGAGCAGAGGGATGGCAGTGGGGGCAGCTTGTTTTGAGGGCTGGAGGGTTGTCTGGGGTGTAGAACCTGAAGTTTGAGGGGGAAGAGCATGACAGGGAGTGTGTTGAATCTGGGCCTACGAGGGCAGAATAAGGGCATAAGGGATGGTGGGGTCTGGAGGCATAACATGCTGTGAGAGTGGTGAAGCTGGTGGAGTAGGAGGGCACGGGCACAGCCTGAACATCATATTTTTGCCCTCTTGTATTTCATATGATACCTAGATAAAAAGACTTAATGTTTGCCTGGGAGGCTGGCATTGTGTCCTCGGCAGTAGCAAGTGTAATGCACGTGTGTCTTGCTGTTGGAGACACCTTGGTAATCAGTGCCTTAGGATCAAGGAGATTCCACTGCATAATGAAGCAAGACTGAAAAAATACATCAAGGCTGAAGGAGTCTAGGTACTCAGTGTCCTACAGGTGAGGTATCTCAGCTTGAGCATGCAGTTAGACTTGGTTTTATCACTTCAGTTGCAGCTGGCACACTTCCAGCAAATTAGGGTGTAGGTAGAGGAGGTGAAATCTATTTGCATCCATCTGTGTAAACATATTCTGAAAGCCAATCTGAGCTGGAATCGCTGCAGGTGAGCACTTCAGTCTGTCCTCACCTCTGTGCTTCTCCTGTAGTGGCACTTGGGGGACTGAGTGGTGAGCTGGCTACTGAGCTGCCCCCAAGCTGTCACTGATAGAAAGAAACACAAGCCATTGGGTCTGTACTTTCAACTCTGTACCAGGGCTGCTGCAACAAAATTATCAAACTATGTAATAAAGAGAAGGGAAGGAGTGGAGCTGCAGCTGTCCTGACATAATTCAGTTAAGCTCTCATTGAAGTGCTCTTTGAGTAAAAATTGTGACAACATCCATTAATATGATAAAAAAGAGAGTAATTGGTAGCAGTGTGAACCTAAGGAGTTGTCGTGTCTGACAGTAAACACTTTCACTCTGAACTGGCACTAACACAAGTGGCAGCTGTTTGTATGAGCATACAATGAGCTGGATCAGGAAACTAATATAAAGAACACTCCATCTCCTCCTCTCCCTCTCCCCAGTATTATTTTCTTTGTATCTATTTTCTGATCCTCTTTGCTCTATGGGAGCATAAATACTTGTACCAGCGGAGAATGGACCTGAAATAAGCCAGGAGAGGTGTAGTGGAGATCTGTCAGGCTAAAGATAAAGCAGCTTAAACAATTCCATAATTAAATCAAAGTTCCCCAGCTGCCAAACCTGGTCAAGAGATTCTGCTCAAAACTCTGTTGCAGTTGACTCAGTTATGCAGTCATGGGTTAGGGGGAAAGCTCCCACTTTTTATTTTTCTGAAAAGAAAAACAAACCTAAAAATCCAGAATGTTTTCCTCATATGTTTTGCACTGTGACCCCATAAACAGTTATACCTTCTCACAAACCCAGAATGGGGTGGGAACCTTCTCAACCAATGTCCTGCTGTACTGTAAAACCTCTACATCAGTTTTTACACTGCCTTCTTTGCAGTTTTTAATTTCTCCTAGGTTTTTGTTGGCAGTGTTTAACTTGATTAAAAGCTGAGTTGCTCTAAAATCTTACTGCTATCTGAGAGAGGAAGCACTTGCCAGCCTCTGCTCCCAGACACATAACTGTACTTCTTCCTTTGTGTATCCTGAACCTCATCTCTCCATAAGCAGGTTCGATTCTTTCACTGACCCAGAAGAGGCTACTACCCTGCTTTTAGCTGGGGTGATTTTCAGCCAGATTAATGAATTGATTTATTAAGCAGAATTTGAGGAGCACCAGAGCCAGTGTAAGGTAAAGAGCGAAAGGGTGCAGTGGGGACTGCAGAGGAGGAAGCAGAGGCTTTGCACATTAAGTAGCTTGGCAGGGAAAGGACAGTCCTGAATTAAAAGAATCATCACAAAATTCATTCTTTGCTGGACGTACAGCTGTGCTTTAAAACCTTTTATTTGTAAATGAAATATCACAGTTGGACAACACAAATGATCAGACCTTTTCTGTATTCTGAAGTTCGCATAAGGGGATGGACTTAAGTTATTTTATCTTAATAGTTATATCAGTGCATGTTCAGAATGTTTCTGGTAGTGCTTAGTCCCAATCCTTTGTAGAGCTCAGCAACCAAAAAATGCACTTGATTTTTCTATGTCAAGCCTGTAAAATGGCTTCTGATTGTTCCTCCTGTTGCCACAAGCTAATAACTAAGGAAGGGAGATGAAAGAGTTGCCTTTCACAAAAGCTTGTGTAGAAATGAATGAGAATGAACAGATGAGAATAAATTGTCAGAGGTTGTTCTGTGAGAGAACGTGGTTAGGGACAGTTACAATCCAGAGTCCAAACTCAAACCAGCTACGCTCAATGTCTCTTAAATGTTTTGTTGCTCTTCAGTCAGTGGGGACTGATGGAGCCAAATTAAGTGGTGCTAGTATTCGATAAGTGAAATGCCGGCATTCAGTAAGTGGTTGTGTAGAGTCTTTGCTTATAAGTAGTTCTGTACTCTTTGTTTAGTTGGGTTTTTTTCCCTCTTTTTATTAAGTGTGCTTGAGTATTTTTTTTAGTTGGGAAAAGTGTAGCCTTGAGTCGTATTTTCGCTGTCTTTATTTTTGCTCCAGTAAGAATTGATTGCTTCAGCAAAAATAGGTTTTACATCTAAATTGAATTGCCCCTCCCCTTACAAAGTGGCTGACAAGAATGCCTGTTTTGTAATTAAGACTGCTTGTGTTTCACAACATGTGTCCCAATATGCAAGCCTTCTGAGACCCACTTAAAAACAACAGTTAAAATGGGTTAACATTTATACCTCCAAAAGAAACCCCAAACTTCCATAAACCTTATAATTACACTTTTTAAAAACTATCTGCCTTGATATCTTCCAAATTCAACAAAGAAGTCCTTTGTCAGAGTTTGCTGTACTTCGTTCCATTTACACTTCTTTTCTGTATTAGTGAAAGCTACACAAAATGTGAAGCTGTCATCTTGTTTTTTTAAAGTTGAAGAATTCAGATTTCTAGGGATTCACAGAGATGAGGAGAAGAGAATGATTGGACAGGGAAATTGCGCGAAGTTGGGGAAAGGCTGGAATACTGACTTTGAGTTGTCTCTGGTTCTGTTTCCTGAAATTTCTGTTGATTTCACATGGGAAATCTACCATTTATCACACACATTAAAGCAAAGTCCCGTTTCCTGGGTGTTTTTATGTTTTAGACACTTCTTTGATGATAGTTTTGCAGTAGATAGGTGTGCTTAGTTGTTTTTACGGTCTTTTTAGGGTATCAGAGATAATCTGATCAGGTGGTAACATTTTCTCCTAATTAAATAAGGTAAAAATAATTTGTTTGCTACTTTGCTGTTGAGGTCATTCTCCTAACTTTTTGCCTGCAGGATGGCAAGAGTCATTTGTGCCATTCACCTTCTCTTTCTCTTAGTCTGATCATGTATTCTCCTCACCTAATTTAAGACAGGGTCCCTCCCTGCCTCTCCAACTTAACTTCCGTCCTTCCCCTTTTCCTTTCAAACACAGGTCTTCCTCTCCAGCACCAGCCCCTTCCCACCCTACTCCTGCTGCCTTTCCTTCACCTCGGCTGCTAAAGGGCACAGCTTGAGCACTGACCATTTTGTGGTTCAAGCTGACTCTTGGCTTGCTCCTGGCTCTGACTCCAGACGTGTCTCTCCCAGACAGATCTGCTGGCATAGAGAGGAGCAGCAGGCCCAGCGCTGTGTGGGTGCCAGTGGGTCTGTTTCACATGTCCTCTGCACTGAGGGTGGTTCAGCCAATTCCTTAGGAGAGCAGACGTGACCAGAGTCTGCTGCTCTGGTACAGTTTTTAATGATCCTTGGGGCTTGCTCTATTTTAAATTCTTCATACTTGCACCATATCTGCTTCTTGCTGTGCTTATAAATAAACCATCAGGTTCTTAGATGCTAATTGCTTTTTTCTCTTTCTGTGTCAAAAAGTTTTTTTCCCTCTTAGGATTCCAGCACTGTTGTCTTTCTTGGCCCTGTTTGACCCCTCAGTTTCTGTATTCCGTATCTTAATCTGCATTATTTATTTTCTAAGCTCCTTAGGAATAGGACGGCATTGTATATTATACTGTCAGAGAGACAAATGCTGTCAGCAATGGACAATATCCTGTACAGTATCAGCAGGAAGGACATTGGTGCGAGTACAGCATGGGCCAGGGAGCTGCAGTGCAAGGTGCACGTGGCAGCTGGCAAGTCCCTTCACAGGTATATCACTGATTGACTGCAGGTAATAACAAGAACCACTCTAATTCTTGCACTAATGAATTATTTTCAAAACTTTTGTATGGAAGACAGAATCACCAGCCAAAGGTTGAGGTGAGGCAGAGTGAAGTGTGAGTCTCATCATTTTCCTGGCCACGTGCACATGGCTGTAGGATTGGGCCAGAGGTTGTCCCCAAGGATGGACAGTGCACACTGGCCATGCTGCTGCTGCTTCAGGCATGCTTTGTGTGCAGTTTCTCTCGGGGAGAGCTTTGAACTGGTCCTGAGCAAAGCTGGGGAGCCAGCTCACATTAAAATGGATCCTGGCTTATCTGCCAGTGTAGACACAGTTGCCATGTGTCATCTTTCTGAGGTGTGTGAGAAGGCTGCACTGGCCACATTGTGTTCTAAAATAGTCCAGAATTGCTGGGTATATTAAAATGTGCTTTTTGTTTGTTTGTGCTGCAAACCAGTGTGTATTTGGAAGTAGGGTGGGGAGACTAAGAAGGATGTTATTGTTACTCTGGAATATGCTTCTGTGTGCCCGCTTGGATCTCTGGGTTGGGCTGTTAAGAATTTCAGTTCTGTCAGCACAGCAGCTACTTGTAGTTGCTGTGCAGTGTTCTGTATATCTCTGCTGTTTTATGAATGACATGTAGGTCAGTGTCTTCCTGCCTTTAGATTTTTCTGGAAGCTGGGTTATGACTTAAATTAGCCTAAATGTTACTGAAGTAAGAACCTGAGACGACTTCGTTTCAGGCTGTGGTAATTCTGCTCTGTTCAGGTGGCTTTGGGGCAACACTATAAAATTCTTTCATAAATTGAAATTAAGCAGAAATAGTCTTTTGCTGATGTACTGAGAATTTAAAAAGAATCACACAATGAATTTAAGTGGACTGAAGAATTTATGCTCAAAGATGCAAGGAACCTTCATCACGGAACGGTGGAAACCAGGGAAAGCCTCAACCTTGACTGAACTTTTACTGACCAAAGATCTTGGTAAAGACACTACAAATGCTGGGAACCAGCAGAAGTTGTTAAAGGGTCTGTTTATGGAGGAGATGTAAATATGTTCTCTTAAGTTGTTACAGCTGGATAGTACAGTGCAAAATTTTCAGGGTAGGAGGAAAATGCTTGGAAATTATGCTGAGTTAGACACTTTAAGGGAAATGAAAAGTAGACCCCTACTCATGTAAGTAGAAGGGAAACAAGTGGTAAAGATAAGTTATCATGGACTGAGAGTGATGCCAGGATTAAACATAGTTTAGCTGTCATTCAAAGAGCACATCAGTACTGTTTGTTTCCTTTTTAGATCCAGTGGATGATACGGAAAATTTTAAAAAAGCTGAATTGAAACAACCCAACCTGCTGACAGTGATCGTCATATAACAGCTCACAAGAGACAGGGGAGCTCAGAGAGCAGGAGACACACACTGTTCCTCAGAGTATTGCAGGAACTGAGTTACGAAATTAAACAATCTGGAAGCCAACTTTTGTAATCAGTGAAATTGGGAGGGATGAGCTAATTGAGGATAAACAAATCTGAGTGTTTCAGAGGAGGCATGAGAAACAAATTACTGATTTGAACAAGTGTCTTTGAAAACCCAAGCATTACCTGAGGGCACTTTGAGGTTAGGTTACTCCAGAGCACTTAGAAATAATTTTTATAAAGCAAAGGACTAATGTTCTTGTAAAATTCGTACAAAATTGCAAGTGATTATAAAAAAATGTAAATAGTTGAATATAAAAATGAAAAAATCTGGCATAAATTTGTAGCTCAGCCTGCTGCTTGAGCAATCTTCAATATATGGTTTAAATACTGGGGATTGCTTTGCTTTTAGCATGCACACATGGCTTAATTTATAAAATTTTCCTTGGGTTTTTAATGACTTAACCATGTACACAGCATTATTGATCGTCTCTAAATTTGCATTTTAGAGGTGCCTAAACATGACAGATAGTCGTGCTTATAAATGTTATTGAACTCTGCCTTCCTGGAGATTTGGCAAACTGTCTGAATATTTCTGTAGGGTTTTTTTCTTTCTTTTTTTCCTTTTCTTTCCTTTTCAATAGAAGTTTGTTATGATGTATTTGATTTTAGTTGTGCGTTGGGAGGGAATGATAGAGAGGCAATAGTGCTTTTTTCCATTTTTCACCAATCCGTGGTGTATGTGTTGTCTGATTTCATTAAAATTTGATGGAGGGGTAATGTTCTTGAAGAAACACACCTTGTGTGAACTTAAGAAATGATGGTTTGATGGAGAAGGGAGAGAAGAATGACGTTGTACATGATGACATAGTTGGCACAAGGTCTGTGGTTTTTTTATCCTTCTGTGTAACCTGTCAGACTGTGTACATTGGTCAGCCAATTAGCGCATTCATTAAATGAAACCATCCTTTGTGTGCGATGCCTCTTGTGGAATCTGTAGTTCCAGGGATGTAGGTGAAGGCTGAGGGTACTGGAGGTGAAGCTGAGGTTATTGCGGTTGGATGATAAATACTTGTAGGCGTTACATGACACATCGTTAAAATAGTCGGGCCTGGCTGGTGCCTCAGATCGTGGCAAAGGTTGGGTTTGAGTCTCCTGTTCCTTTTCTGCTGGAGCACTGATAGCCTGCTTCAAAGTCTTGCTCTAGTCCCTGTGGCTGTGTTTTAAGGATGGCATTGGAATTGCATATATTCTTTCTGTGGTTAGAACAGAATAAATACTTTCTGATTTCTTAGTTCTGTATATAAAGACTAAATTAAAAAAAGAAAGGACTTAGTAATGCTATTCTGCAAACTGATGGCATCCTGAAACTGGTGGGCTGATTTTTCATAGTTACACTTTTTATGTTGGAGAGTCAAAATGCAATTGTGTGAATTCTGTTGTTAATGCTATAAAATATTTTTTCTATTTATTTATTTTTACTGAGCAGGTTTTTTTTTTTTTGTCCTTTTTTTTTTTTTTTTGTCCTTCAAACATAAAATACAGTAGATTTAGAGTTAAGATCATTAGCAATGTTTATTCTTGGAGTGACTAGTGTATTACTTCAGGAGTCTTTTGCATTTGATTTGAGGGGTGCTCTCGTTCCAACTTCCCTCTGTATTGTACTGCACATAAAATGTCTAAACCCTACATTCCTTTCTTCTACCCTCCTTGCTATTCACGTGAGAACAGTCTTAGAGATGTGGTCTTTCTACCTGTGCTAAGTATAATTTCATAGCAATTTTTTAAATGAGTTAAATAGGGTTTTTCGTATGTATGAACACTTCCTGTCTATTTCAAGGTAGTAATGGCCAAAGTGTTTTAGTGAGAGTTAAATCAGAGCTTGTTTTAAACTGTAGGGGAAATGGGGCAATTACCATTGGAGAGGAAGTCTGTGGACAGTTTACATTGGGTTTGTGACCAGGAGAAGGAAAAATCTCCCAGTCTGGGCTAGGTGTATAAAAGCTAATCAGCGGTTAGGGGATCATTTTGGTGCTTGGGCATTCGAGGATTTTGGAGGGCAGGTTTGTTTTTGGTGATATCTTTTGCTGTGGTAGCTGTCATGTGTTAATCCTGCTGTTCTTTCCCTGTGTTTCTAAGGAGTGAGGGTGTGGGGTTGCCTCCAAAAACCTCCTGACACTGCCAGGCCTGCATAAAGCATAGTTGAATTTTGGGTTTCAAGTGGTGTGCAGAAGCAAGGAAAGGAGTTGCTTTTCTTAAAAATAAGTCAAGAGTTTTTCTGTTTTCAGCTTTCCCACAGGTGGTAATGGGACACCAGGCAGTCTTCAGGTGTGGAAAGAAAATTTTCTTTCCTGCGTGCTTCACTTTTCTTATTCAAGAGGCTTTGCATGACCACATTCTTAGTACCAAACTAATCATGTTTGGGGCCAGAAATATTTTCTCTGGAAGTCAGGCTGCCAGGTATTTAATCTCCTGCTCCTTCCTCCTGCATGTGTAGGGCATAGATGTCACACAAGGTATAGTTTATCAAATCAATTTCTCACTTTTATAAGTTATTAAAGAGTAATGTGTTTGTCTTGTCTGACTGCAGCTGCAAAATTTTGGTTGTCTGAGAACTGCAGTGTTGTGATCTACCTGCATTTTATCCAGACGCACCTACTCTTACCCTCATAATATCCAGTGATGCACAGATTATATAGTTTAACAGTGCAACTTGAAATTTTTCTGACTATTTCTTAATATTTTAACATAACTGATCTTTTTAGGATTTCAGTATGTTACTTTCAGCTTTCTTACTGAAACCTTCTCTCTGTTACCTTTTTTCTATCTCTTCTCTTTATGTTTTTAATGAAGACATATCTAGGATTCTTTCAGATTAATCCTTTGTGCCCCCGTTGATCGTTTTCTTTCCTCTAACTGCGATTCATTTGTTTCTTCTTCTGCAGTGTTATCTGCATTTTCTGCAGACTACTGGACTGAAGGGGGGCCAAGAGCTAGAACTTGTGGATGCAAATAAAAGAAAATTTGAAAGTTCTAAAAACTTTGGACATTCTTAGGCCATCTGCCTGTGGCAGTGCATGATTTGTTTTAAATGCCCTTTTGCTCCTAGTTGTTGAGTGTTGGGCATCTAGAAAAGTGTTCCTTGTGGGAGATTGGGAAAGACAGGATTTATTAGCTGTATCAGAAGATGAGAAGGTAAAAAAGCAAAACTGGACTCCCTATCCTGTTTCTCTAGCTCTGATAGCTTGAGTTCTGGTTTTGAGAGAGAAGAAAATGAATTTAAATAGCAGGAAGGGCTGCAAAAGCTGTTACCGGCAAACAGCTCAGCTGCTGGTATGGACTGTGGATAATAAGTACCCAAGTCTGTTTACTGCTTACATAGGCCAAATGAAGACTGCTTCTACAGGCTGTATTACTGCTTAAAGTATCTCTTTAGTGCATAAAACGTCATAGTGTAAGAAAACTGAAATTGTGGTGAAAGGAAAACAATCAGTTTTAGTTTTTGAAATGTGGGTTTTCTTTATTACCTTCCAGGTGTCTTGGAATTCTTGCAAATTAAGTTGCAAGGAGGATTATACTCTACCCTGATGCAAATGCTTAATTCTTAATAGGGTGGGACTTCTTGATCAATAAATAGATAAATCTTTAACATTATCCAAGTCTTTCAAACCTGGACATTCTTTACCTGCAGAGAGCAAATCTCCTTGAGAAAGTGTCATTAATTGTTACTTTAGTGTCATTGGCAAGCATAGGAAATTCTAAGAGTGACTCAGTATTTTGTGGAAAGCCAGAGTAGGAAATTGCAGCAGATCTGTATTCCTAAGCTGTTGTCAGTCAGGGCAGGTGCTGAAGCATTCTTCCCCCTGAGGTGGCTGAGGCTGCATTGCTGTGGTCTGCCTGGAGAAGTCATGAATAAAGTGAAACCTGTTTCTGAATCCACTGGCATTCAGTGGAGTCTTCTCTGCCTGGATCCAGACGTTCTTTTGGGCAGTCTTCTTCTTGTAAAGGGTAATAGCCAGGAGAAGCACCATGGCTTCAGAAAAAAGCAGAGAGAGACGCAGCACTGGAAGTGGATTTTGCTTTTCTCTCTGCTGAAATCATGGTCTTAGAGTAATGTGAGAAGTGTGTTGCTTCTCTTCCCTGGATTATGGTGAATTGGCTGGGTTAGGAGGTGACATGAGGCAGCAGAGGCAGTGGGAGATTAAGGGGAGGCAGCACTGTGTCTGCGTTTCATAGAGCAGCACACACTTGTGGCATTCTCTCACACATCAGTGCCCTGCTCATCGCAGATCTGCTGTACTGTCTTACTAAAGCTGAACATCTACAATAATTTGTAAGTGCTGAAGGATTTTATTCTGTAAAATTATTGTTGCTCCATCTCAAAAAGAAAAGAGTGAAACTAAGAAATTATGGAGAGGGTGAAAAGAGTAATGGCAGGTATTGGGCCATTCCTGGATACACAGTACTAAACTGTTTGGATGGGTTACATCAGAATTACAGTTTATTGTCCTAGTTAGTAACACCCCAAACTAACTCTTACAGCTATCAGTACTAAGATACTGATATAGACCACCCTGAGGTGCCTAAATAAAGGTGTCCTAGGATTCCTGTGCTCCTTTTATAGCTGGAGAGCCAAGACCATAATGTCAGTGAGACATTCTTTTCTGTCTGTCTAACTCTACAGGGAGTCTTATATTCCTTACAAACCTCCTACATCTGTTAGCATCTTCATGGACATTAATAGTTTGCCAAGGAAGTACCTACTGGATGTCCTGATGCCTTCTCCTTGCACGCTGTCTGCTACCAATGTCCGCTGCTAAGCCTGAGCAGTGCATTTTTGTAAGAATTTGGTTTTCATCACAATGTTCTCCCAGCTCGCTTGAGTGAAATGTATCCCAGTGGGAGCCATGAACCACTGCAGTCTGACGTCAGATTTTATTCACAACCTCCGCTTTAATAATACTTTTCTGAAATGGTGGAACTGATAGAGCAATTGGTGTCAAGAAGTATCTCTGGTTATATTTTCCATGTAATTGCACCACTGGTGGTGGAGGAGAGGAACTTCATAGTCTGATCATGCCTGCTTTCAGCTGTACACAACATTTAGCTTAGTTGGTGTCTATAAAGCACTTAGAAAATTATAAGCTTTTTGTTTTGGTGGGTATGCATCAAGCTCTATTGCTCTCACACATACATCTCTTTCAGTTATTGTGAGCAATTTTCTTTTGAATGGTCTGTGTGGTGTTGTATCTGGTTCTTTGCTATTTTTCACTTGGGATTCAGATAGTAAAGAAGGGAAACCAGAAATTTACATTAATCTAAAACCTGTTGAAGACATTACAGAAATAAATTTTTTACTTTGATTTGACATTAGTATGTAAGATACTAGTATTTTTGTGTTGCACTTTGGACACTTTGGTCTGAGGAAGCAAGGCTTCACACTTCAGGTATAAAGGCTGCATTCTTAAAAAAAAATGTTATTTTGCTCCAGTGCTGTGACCTTCATCCAACATGCTAGAAATAGCTGAGGAGATAGCAACTAGTTATCCAGCATTTAGACTGTGTTAAGACTTTCCTTCAACAGATAGATTATCTGGATTGCATTATTGCCTAATCCATTATGCTCTAAGCAGTCTTGACACTTGATTAAGTCACATGTAAATCTGTTTTCAGAGGTCTGTTCATGCATGTATTTCTTCTTAATCCTTAGTTCAAGCTTCATTTTGGAAACAAATTTTGGCAGAACTTTTCTTTAGTCAGTTTTACCAGAATCCCTGGCCCATCTCTGATTTGATGGCTTGATGGTATCTACTTGTTATTTGGTACGAGTGGACAGCGTTTCAGAAGAATCTCTCTTACAAACCAAGACTTTGAGAGGGGTTGGCAATACCACTCTGGCAAGACATCTGTCTTTGTTCTCGTCAGCACCAGCAGTATGAAGCTTGCTCTCTTTGGAACTTCTCTAAGCATTGACTGAAAACTCATGCAGGTTTAGAGACTAGGAGATCAGTACAGATAAAGATAATAATGCTATTAAAATGAAAAAAAAAATAGAATCTGTCTCATGGTGGACCCAAATTATACTTTCATGGAGTCATAGGAGCACACAGGTTGGAGGGACCGTGGGAGTCCCTGTGGTCCAGTTAGATGAGGTTGCTTGGGGACTTATCTCATTAAGTTTAATGGATCTCCTTTAAAAAGATAAAAGTGATAGAGAGTCCACAATCACTCTGGGCAACCTGCTCCAGTATTAAGCCACCCTCAAATGAAAATTTTTCTTCTTTAGGTCTAATCCGAGTTTTCCATATTTGAACTTGTCTGTTGCCTCTGGTCTTACCCCTGGGTACCTCTGAGATGAGCCTGGTTTGCTACACCTCCACATTAGCTATTTGTGGAATTTCTGTAGAAAAAAAGGGTTTGAGGACCTTCAGTGTTTGAGTGATTAAATAGGTATTTTTTATAATACATGGGACATACATTAAACTGACCAAAAATAATGTTTATTTTTTAGATTGATCCAGTTTACTGCTATAGGCAGTGTTTTAGATAATACATGATTTCAGTAAAATTTGTCAGGAATGTGTTGTTCTTCTCAGCAAATGATGAACGCTTTTTGGAGGACTTGCAGTAGGTTGATTGGATAGAAAACATTTAAAGATGCATCATTACTTCATAGACACTGTGTAAGGCCTGTATTTGAATTACTTTAGTGGTATTATGACCATAATTATGTGATAGTCCAATTGTCTTGAAGATAAAACTCAGTGTAAATTTACCACATCTTAGAAGTTTTGATATCTGGCAGACAGTGTTTCTGACAATTATGGCCAACAGTAACAAGGTAATAAAATTCCTCCTATACTTCCTATTTAGGATTGCTTGATGTATTTCCTGGTATAAATGTTGTAACGGCTGGAACAAGTTCAAAGGAAATCTTTGTGGTATTTTTCATAAACCCAGCAAACTTAAGAGGCTTTGTTTTACTACTTAAGTGGGCATGTCTCATTTTCCTTTTTAATTTTTCTTTACAGTGTGCAGAAAAGAGCCTAACTGAATTAAAGTTTGTCCTCCTTTTTTTTTTTTTCTTCCCTCCTCCCTCAGATTGCAGCTATTCTCAGAAAACGAAAACTTGACTATTATTTGTACAAACTGCTACCTGAGATCTTGCAGTCAACTTCCTTTCTGACAGCAAATGGGACCTTGTATATTGCTTGCTTTTGCATTCTAAGGTTGGTATACTGTCCTAAAAATGAAACATAATTGTAAAGCTATTTTTGTGCAACTTTTCAATTTAAATAATAATTTGTCTTTTTTTGTAATAGGCTTGTTTGTAATGTTTTGGAGTAAAAAAAGCTACAGCTGTGCCATCATCTTGATTTTTGCTCTTACCACTCGAGTATGAAATGTTGCTTTTTTAAAAAAATATTTTCTTCTCATTTTTGTAATCTTTTAAATCAGTAAACAAGTCAATGTATCCACTTTGTTTCTTTTTCTCTGTTTTACTGATTCAAAATACATTGTTGCAGGAAATTCAAATAGATTCTAAATGGGACCTAGGGATCTTTCCTTCCTAGAAATAATTGATGTAATTTGATATTGGTTGCTATTTTCCTGATGCAGGGGCTGTGATAACTTTTAATTATCCTAAACTTTATCTGGCCATCCAAGTTTGTACTTGCCTTATTGTGGTCATAAATGAAGGAAATAGCTTCTGGGGTTCTGTAAGATACAGACTTGCTCTGAGAAATGAATATAAAAGGCACTTCTGTGTCCTGAGCTGTTTCCAGTGTATATTTCAAGTAACTCTCAGGATAGTTAAAAATGAAGCTTTCCTGTTTATGAACATGATAATGTCCTATATCTAAATGCATTTATTTTAAGAGATGTTACACATAGACATGTAAAGCCTACAGTAGCTGTGAATTTTTGAAAGTTTACTGGCAGCACACTCAACAGCCCCACTAAAAGATAATCAAACCCATTATGCCCTAATTCTAAATCTGTTTCGAGGCCTCTAAACTTTGCTTCAAAGATGAAGGAGAAGACTAAGAAGAGGAGGAGCTGGCTGAGGAGCCATGGAACGCTTTTAAAGTAAATAATTTGCAAAGTTCAAAGTGAATATAAAAGTAATGAGCTCTAAAGAATATGATGTTTTCTAGCAATCTAGGTTGTATTAATACTGATTTATGTTTACTCTTTTACTGCTTTTCCTTATGCTGCCATGTATTTGCCTGTAAGTCTGCAGTGCCTTACTTCAGTGCTGTAATTAAATGTTACTCTCTAATTAAGCTAGTATGGTTTTACGGTATTCAGCTACTCCCCTTAGAGAGGATATTAGCCATCTAGCAGATCTATGACTATGTCTGTGCTAGTAGGTAAGAGATGAGTGTCTTCTAATGGAGCCAGTTGGTGTGGCATCACTTTCACCTATATGGAGCATAGGTGTCTAAAGCTGTTCTGACCTCCAAAACAACATGGCCAGATGCAGACTGGGTAATGGAAATGCTACCTAGTCCAAGTGCCCTTCAAGTTCCCTTGAAGCATTGTTTGGGTTGACCTAGGCCAGAGCCATGCAAAGGACAATTCTAACAATTTAACATGACAAGGGATGGCTGTAAATGTTTACCCTGCCGTTCTTACAGCTGTGCAGCACAGTATCCCACCAACATCTCGAGAGCTGTACATGCTTTTCTGTTGCAAAGAGATTGCCATGAAGAGTTGTCAGCTGCAGCAGAATCCATACTGGCAGGGTCTCTGCACAGTGCCCTCCACCTACAATTGAAGGACTTGCAACTAAAACGTTGTTGGCTAGGGAGCTGATTGAAACTGGTGAACTGAAGAAGCAAAAGAACAAACTGTTTAGGCAGCCGTAGGAATTATGTCTGTTTTGAAGTACATGAATGTCCAGTTATGAGTATTTTGCAGCTTTTCTAACCATAATAAAATTCAGAGCCTCAGCAAGTAAGTGACTAGGATGTGTAAGAGCTGTTTAAATGACATTGCAAAGAACAATTGATAACATGATTATCAGAAAAGTAATTATTTCCAAATTTACCAGTATGCTTTGAAGAATAAATATGTACCTGGTGATGATTCACCTGGTGGATTTTACATGAATTCCCAGGTGATTTTGACAAGATTTCATGCTAGGACTCTTCAAGAAGAAGGGTTCTGTGTTTTCCAAGAATTAGTAAATGATTAGCAAATAGTTAATATACACGAAACTGAGCAACGGATAAATAATTGATTTTTGTAATAGGAAGAGGTTGCCAGTGAAGTTCCTGTTATGTCCTTTGTTTTGGATATACCTAAAGAATCTAGAAAAGAGGATGAAGGCTAGTATGAAAAATTGTATGAGATTATTTAGGTTACAGAAATATGAAACTGACTCTCATCCATTTCAGAAATATGTGTTGATTAAAGTCACTTATGAAATTTGATAGAGGAAAGTACAAAGTAATGCTGTGGGAAGAGGAAAAGCAGCTCTGTCCTCACTCAAGGATCAGCTTTAAACTAGCTGCTATTAATCAGGTGTTTGAGGGTCATCATGTGTGGCTAATTTGAACAGGTCACTTCAGTGCTCAAGGAGTGAGTAAGTGTTATTTGGAGAGAAAATGAGAACATGCCAGGAAGCTGAATGAATACATGACACCTTTACAAATTGAGTAATGTATGCCTTTTTCTTTTTAAGAGTTTCTCCTAAGATCGTAATGTTGACAAGTCATTCACTTGGAATTACTTAATATCAGCATTGTCATGCAGCTTCAGCCATATAAGCTTGCTTTTCTTTTTTTTTTAAACCAATTAGTGGGTTTGTAAAAAATATTTACAAATTTGAAATGTTTTGTTTGAAGTTGTATTATTCCTTGATTTTATTGCTGTGAGATACAGTGTATTTCCTTCAGTAGCCCCTGAGAACAAAAGTAATTGTAAGTGATTTTCCAGGACAGGATGCAGTTTGGTATTGTACGTTTTAATCCATCAAAGAAATGTCAGTACCTCTTTTTCTGCATAACTGGCCTGAATATTTCTGGACTCGATTTGCAGCTATGGAAAGAGATTGTCTGAGACTGTGGAGACCTAGATCTGGTCCTACACAGTGATGAGAGCTTGGCTCTGATAGATTTGTGTAATAGAATACACACTGCAGTTTTTGTATCTTTTTTGGTTGAAAGGTGTATTACAGCAGGAACAGCAGTAACTCAGAAACAAAGTTGTCCAGCAAGGCCCGTGCAGTTGACTGCTCTTACCCTCCTGCAGTTCTAGACCAAAGCAATAGAGGTTTCTAGCTGCTCATGTTAACTCATATTTACCTGCACAGTTCCTGATTTGAGGAGAGCTGCCTGTTTCCTTCTTTTGTAGCACCAAGCAGAAGGTGTATTGGTAGGTGTACAGGGTGTCCTGGATCAAGTGACTCCTTGATCTGTTCTTACCTTTACCAAAGTCCCAGTGAATCTGCAGTCCCTGTGTGTACTAGTCATCCAGTAACAATTAAGGGATCTAAGTATGAAATGTAATTGGGATTGAGACGTCTGGTTTGTGCTAATATGTCTTATTGATACTCTTGCAGTATTTGCTTCTTTTCAACAGGGAAAACCATCAAAATTGAAACCGCTACAAATATTCTCAAGGATGTACAATTTCAGGAAAGAAAGTGCAATTTAAGTAATTTCAGGGATTGTTTAATATTCTCAGCATTTCAAAGGTGGACAGAATTTCAAAAACATCTAAATCTGGTATCAGCACTGATTTAGGCTGTGAATAGATGTTCTTGTTCTATAAGGGATTGCCAAGCTAATGTGCCTGTTTTTAACTCGTGTTTTTTTTCTGAAGTGAACTAAGGCCTATGGACAGCCTGTTGTTTGGCAGAGCAGTGAGGGTGATGTTCTCTGTTACGGATGTGTGACAGGCCAGCTGGGGCTTGTAATCTCTTCTGCTGGTGAGATCCAGAAGACTACATCTGTCTGGGCTTCAGACGGAAGTGGCAGGCTCAGTGTTGACAAGCATTACATCTGTTAAATGAAAGGTGTGATTTTGAGGTTTTTTGTTTTAATAAATGCAAAAGCTCATGAAGACATGGATCTCCTAGTCTAGCAACTAGAGTAATTATGTTTGTCCGTGTACAGCTTGTTCATTGAGGAATTAGGTGAAAAAACTCATAGTTCTCATTCCAATTTCTGTCCATGCACCAAGTGAAAATAACTAGGCAAATAATAACAAAAATTCGTTTTCCTTTACTTTGGGAGTAGATTAGATGTTTCACTTACTGATTGGACATTTTGATTTCCACTAGGCTTTATTATGTAAAATATGCCACTGTTTCCGAAATCTTGTCAACCCAAACATGTAAGCATTTGTAAAGGGATTCTAAACCATGCCAAAAGAACAAATTCCTGTTTCTTTCCCACAGAAAAGACGTTTGTTCTGTTACTTAACAGGTGTGTCTGGTAAGATGTGTTCATACTTATTAAGATATTTAAAATGACTTCTCTGAAACTTCATACAGTAATTACTTTCCGAGAGAGTCCTAATAATGAACTTTAGCTCCTGCAGCATTTGGCATTGTCATCCTGAGAAATTACCCTTTTGCAGCCGTGGGAATGAACAGTGTGTGTAATTGCCATTACATCACTTGCTGCTGATACACTGGCTCTCTTTTCACTTACGAACATAAGCTGGCATTGCTCTCTGGTAGTGTTATTTTTGCCGGAGAAGTATGAAATGAGGCTGCTCATGCCATTTACAGCAAGAATGAAAGTGTACTAATCAGATGGTGTTGATTAATTTTCTCTGTTCTCTCTTCTGTGTTGTCAACATGAAATTTTATCTAAAAAAATGTCCTTTTCTACCCTGTTTATGTTTACTATTTTGTTTATTTTGTTTTTGGAAGGGTAGACTCCCTTGTAACACTTGTTTTCCCGCAAATAGTGGTTATCAGCTGAACAGCATTGATATAGTTGAAGTATATTTATTATCATGCTACCAAATGTCATGACTATCTGACTATGGTTTGCTTCTGTGATCAGCCTGAAATACACTGAAGGTGCAGATCTCCTGAGCAGACCAAATGTGGTTGGTGACACTGTGTCAGACATGCAGTTTGATTTTCCTCCTTTAACAGTGACCAACATATGGAAAGATTTTCTTTATCTATAGAAAGATACTGTCATTTGTGTAACTATTTTTTTTTTCAACTGTTATTGTTGAAGGAATTTCAGTAGCTGAAATTTTGGGGACTCTTACTGAAATCCAGATCTAGTTGCAAAAAATGAGGGCTTTCCCAGCTTAATAGGACTGGGAAGTCACTGTTGCTTCCACGTGTAATGTACAGGTTGATTCCTTGGCTTACTGTAAATGTGTGTTTTCCTGTTTTTAGCATCAGTGGATTATCTCTTTGGAGTGTGATGTATATTATAATTATTTGATTTGATTTCTGCTGTGCCTGATTGCATTGCTGCATTCCACAAAGCACGTCTTCCTGAAGATATATTTGGACCAGTAGCAGAGAGATAAGCAGATATAAGTTCTTTTAGAAGATTTTTCTGTAATTAATATCTACAACTTGTCAGAAGCTTTCCTGCTTTCCTGGAAGAAAAGTAGTCATTTAAATGAAATAAGTACATTAATGAAGTGTTTCAGGTGTTTAATGTTTATGAAGCACTTGGGGAGCTCCTCTGAGAATTATCCAACTGTAAAAATATAATTATTAGTGTTTATTAGTAAGTACAGATTAATGTAAAAGGACACAATTAATAAATAATTTGTAATTTTATGATAAAGGTAAAATATGGTGTTGTACATGAATGTTCCATTTGCATGTAATATGTGTACATGTTACATATATTGTTACTTTTTCAGGAAAATACTTGGAAAATTTTACTTTTGGTCTCCTGGCTTTGGTGCTGCTTTACCGGCTTCTTACATGGCTATTCTCATCGAAAGGAAAAGCAGGTAGGGTTTGTGTTTATGGATTTTCACTTTTATATAGTAATATTTCTTGTTTTGTCATTTGATGAGTGACATTTGACAATTCAGTGGTTTTGTTTCAGAATGCTGGAAATATAGTTCATTTGAAGTAGTGTCTTTTGCAACCTTATATTTCAATCCAGAAAGCTACAGTGAGAAAAACACTTTACAAACATTCAGTTTCCTGTTTGTGGTTTGTTTTTCTTCTTTAATTTGTAGTTGGGTTGCTCAGGATTGCCTGATGAAGCTCAATTGCTTAGGGTTTCCTAATGAAACTGTTGTTTTTTTGTTTGTTTTTTAAAATATAATTTGAATAATATTTGCAGTTAGTCACAGAGAAGGAGAATGCTGATAAAAGTTGCTGATGACTTCAGTTAACAACGTGACATTGGTTAAGGTAGAGGAGTGATAGGATGTTGTGAAAAAAACTGTGGATGAGCTGAAATAATCCACATTATTCAGTCATGAAGTAAACATAACCCAAGGCAAGTTTTAGGTATGTTAGAGTTCTGTCCTTTTAAAAGAATGCATTAGCCATTGTTTTTGAAGACTGGGGATGTGTTATTGGAAACATGGGAGCACTTCTGAATCACTTTCTTTAATGTAACTATAGAGAAAATAATCATAATCAAGTTACCAAATAAGTTAATTATCTTTTTAACGTCCTCTCTAGCTGACTGATTTTCATCTTACTGTAATTACTTCCTAAGAGGTTGCATACATTTAGTAGAACTTTGTCTAGTTACTTAGACTCCAGCACTGCTGTTGGCATCAGTGTTTCATTCTGTCATGTGAGCAAATGCATTTTTCCCTTTGATCAGTGACAGCCCTGGTTAAATTTTTCCTACGGACCTGTTACAATGTGGGGCATTTCCGAGCCAGACTTCTAATATTTCTAGATAACATTAAAGAGGAAGAAATCAGGCTGGTTGTCCATCTGTGAACTTCTTGTAGCTTTAAGAGTATTTGTGAGTTAACAGTTGGAACTGCTTAAGAGCCCAAACCTGTACAATGCTTTTGTGTAATTGTGGAACAACTATGAGAAATTTGCAAAGCTGAGCTTGTTAAGTGTAGCAAAAAGAGTAGGAAAACAAATTTGATATCAAATTTTTTTTTCTAAAAGTTTTAGTGGCAATGTATGAAAGCTTTGATATGTTAAGAGGCTTCTATTTAGCATCTGAAATCTGAAAGAAATAGAAGCTGAAATAGAGGTATGTCAAAATGACAAAAGTAGATTGGTACAGCACGTATGAAATGAATGATGCTGGAATACTTAGTTCCTGAAGGGTTGTTCTCCTTTCTGTCCAAATTGATCATGTGTGACCTAAGGTGTTTTGCCTAAAACCCCATGTTATACTGTATCAGATAAAGGAAAAAAGGCAGTGTACTGCAGTATAACACATGTATGAAAATGTGGGGTCATTGTTCTTAATGAAAAAAATGTTATGGGACATCAAAAGGTATTTGAAAATTTAGTTGTTTTTTTTTTTTAAGTGTGAAGTTGTTTTGTGTGTTCTCAGATGGCCTCTATGTATAATGTGCGAAATCCTGCTGCTGACAGTGATATATGACTTTCTGATTTCACATCTGTTAGCCTGTTAGCTTCTGTTACTGGCAAAATCAAATTTTAGTAGACTTGTAGTCCCTTAGGAAACTACATTTCACATGGAGACACAGGGACATTTTCAGTTATCTTCCAAGTAGCTTAGAACAGATTAGGGAAAAATCAGGGAGGTGGGAAAAAGTCCTGTTTTGAGTTCATAAACATATCTCTAGGCCTTCAAATTGCTACTAGCAGCTGGCAACAACATCGAACTTAATCACTTAATCTCTTCCCAAGTGGATACCCTATTTTAAGTACCACACTGGCATTTGCTTGCACAGCATCCCTTTGAGTCCTGAACTTGGGAACAGCAGGCTTGTAAATCAGATTTTCTTTCAAGTGTTGCTGTTCATGTGTGCCAGCCTTGTACATTTTATAATTCTTATGAAAGAATGGGAAAAAGAGATGGATAGCTTGGCTAGATGCATTGTAAGCCTGAGGAGGAACATGTTTTTTAATGTGTTACAGAACTTGTTTGATTATAGTTTTTATCTGTGTAATATGTAATTGCAAATTTGCATGACACTGGCAATGAGGAAGGGAGGTGACATTGCACAGGCATTTCAAATAGACTCAAAAAATGATCTGCATTATGTTATGCTGTTACAGTTCTATAAAGATATAAATGGCACATTAATATGTCCATGTGTATTCTATTTGGTGACTATAAAATATAGTTATCCTGTCTATGAAAACTAGTTTATTAGGATCTGTGGAAAGCGCCAAGGAATAAAAACACATTAACTTTTTTGTATTTTTATCTATAAATGTTATGTGAGAACTGCTCACATTATTATGATTAAGTAATGTTTTGATAAAAATTATTTCTTAGATAAGAATTGGATGCAGATATGTAAATATGGAGATTATGTGTTTGCAACGTGTGGATTCATATTCTGTACCTTTCATCCCTTACTCCAGTAGGAGGAACCCAAAATTTTTGTGTTTTTCTGGAGCTGTCAAGCGTGTGGGTTGCCTCGTAGGATCAGACGGAAGCCAAATGCAGGATTTATAAATGTCAATCTGACACTTGTTACCTGCATAGTTGGTATATGTTTGATGCTCTGAGTAGAGTGAAGAGGGCAAAGTTAAATTTCAGCTGATTTACACTACCTCATTATCTCATACAGTACATATCTTTTTAATTACTTTTAGCATTAGTCCTGCCATGTTATTTTTCTTCTCTGTATTTGTGGCTCTGGCAAAGATATTGAAAAATGAAGCAAAAATATTGTTACTGGTTTGTTATGTGTTTTCACATGTAAAGAAAATGTTCCTGTAAATAAGTGAAGTACTCCCTTTTCCTGGAGAAATAAATGCAATTCATAGAATGTATGTTTTTTTAATTTCATTTGACTAGTTGTCAATGTTTTAGTTACTCCATATGTATATATTGTCATAATAACTATGGCTATATGATAACAAGTAAGCTTCTAACAGGTGTACTTGCACAAGTGTACTTTAAGGAATGTAATATTCTTTACAGTTTGACCTTTTTACATCTTCTATTAAAGAAAGATGTGCAATTGTTTTGTCATATAATTCAGTTTTGTAGTGTTAGACATTAAAAGCTTATAGTCTTCTCAAAAATAGAAACATGAGTTGGATAAATTAATTTCATTAAACTTCCTTAGGAAATCATTACATTCTCTTTATTAACCTTTGTATGAAGTTGTTTAACCATATAATCTTTGTTAACTGCTAGAGGTGTTGTTCCCAACTGTTGATAAGAAGAAATTTTATTTGTAATTTTGAAAGAAAAGTATTTTATTTAGGTTTTTCAGCCTCTGACTGTAATTCAAATTTACAGTCTCTTGCAGTTTCTTTCAACATCTTTTAAAGGTTATCATAAGAATTGAGCGTATAGTGAGGAGGAGATACATGGCTTGGACTGAGAGAGACGTGGCACTACCTTGTTGTAGAAGTGCCGAGGGTGTTAGAAAGCAAGGAAGTAACTGAATATACTTGTTAAAATTGTTGTGAATGAAGCTGCTGAAATGTCATTTGAGGCTTGGCTGAAGCCAGCCTGCTATTGGAAATCTGATTAGATCAGTTGTACCTTGCTGATTTGTAAGACAAAGAAGTCTCATAGATCAGTGGAGAGCCTGTATGTAAGACCTCTGTGATTACTCTCTAGGAAAAGAATTATGTTCTCTTAAGCGTTTTGTAAATCTGCTGATGTTTCAAAACCATTTATGTTGTGCTTTGCTAATAGCTAAATAGCAAATTTCATTTTATTGGACTCTTGCTCAGGAAATCATGTATTAACAAGTTTCAAGAACTATAAAGCTTAAGAGGGGACACAATTCCAGGTTTAATGAAATTAATTGTCCTGTTGCCCGACTAACTTTTTGTTTTTCCCCCATGCCTTTTGTAAGTAATTAAGCCAGACAAAGTTTAACTACAGCCACCTAAAATTTCTGTGGCAGTTCTGAAAGGACCCTTCTGGGGTTGCCCCCTGCTCCCCCTTAGGCTGCATTAATGTTTACATACTGGCTGTTAACATTATAGTGGCGCCTGTCTCGTTGCTACAGTTAAGACTCTGTCACTGATGGTATTATAAAACTTGAGATATAGGGCTTTTATAATTTGGCTGTAAAATCTTGCTCTGGGCAATTATTTGCAACATGTTTTTAGCTGAAAACTTTGGGCATTTTTCCTAAAAAAAATAAGTATACTGAAATCTTACAAAAATATGTAAAGCATGTGTGTTTAAAAAGAGGTACAGTTCAAGAGTGCATGTTGTAGAGAACATCCATTTATATACACACATATATTTAGTGTTCTTGGAAACAAAAGTATTACTATGTATTGCTTAGAAAAGTGTCAGAAATATTTGTATAAGAACAATGTGGAATTTTTAGACCGTATGTTCTGATGAAAAGTCCAGTGCTGTTGGGATTATTTGCTTGCCATAAATGCCATTAGTCTAAATACATTATAAAGGAGCAATATGGCAGCACAGTAGTGATAAAAGTATACACTGTAAAGAAATACATAATTTCTGTTAGTTTGTCCATTCAAGTACAAATTTGTTGGTATATCTTTCTCTATAGTAGTATAGTGTATTCAGACTTGAGGTGACAATTACCTTTCAGAATGTTTTATGGTTATTCAGTTTGATGTTGTATTTTAGGGAAAGAGATAAATCACCAGTAAGGGTGGGGGGATGAGTGATCAAAACAAGTAAACAAACTCTTTTAACACAGAAAGTGGTTTTGGAAGCTTTAGTCTTCCTTGCTGCAGGTAAGAAATTGAGAATGGAAGTACACCGAGGATGATTTTTTGCCTATTCTTGTGTTGTAGTGAAAAAAACGCTCAAGTTTGGATCACTGACTTGAGTATTTTGTGGTGTAACCTGGTAAGGAGAGCTGGCAAGGAGATAAATTGTTTTGGAGTTGTACGCCTCTAGAGTGATTATTACTGTGAAATATGGAGCCAAGGTGTAGGAGTTACTGGAAAAGCTTTTTGTTTCTAAACCAAAATATGTTAAATTCCATTGTACTTCAGCAACTGCCTTGGTGAGAGCCAGAGTTCGAAGGATCTGTGTTTTTATAGGAACAGCACATAAACATTTGAACATGTTTTGCTGCATGATCTGAGGGCTGCTACTGTGCTGTAGTTACACAATCATATCAGAGGATAGTTTGGGTTGGAAGGGACCTTAAAGATCATCTAGTTCCAACCCACCTGCTGTGGGCAGGGACATGTTTCACAAAAACAAATTGCCTCAATAGCTATCATAAGAAGGGAAAATTGATCATTCAAGGTTGCTTGGGAGTGCAGGAGTCAATCTGGAAGATGCTGTGATGGTGGCAAACATTGTGAAGGGCAGTTAGCTCAGAATGGGCAGCTCTCAGGAGTGTTTTTCGTGCAAAAACCCTCATTAGCCTGGTATTTTTTGCTACAAGGATTGATGATCTCTGTAGGGCAGAGACATTCAGTGCAGCTTTTTCTTCCGTCTTCATTAACACTGGTAGGCCTTGGGCTGCTTGGTCTTCTGATTTGGAAGACCACAAGTGTCAGTACAGTGACTTTCCATTTGCAGATGCTGAAATTATAAGGAAGAAGCTGTATCAGCTGGATGTTCACAAGTCCAAGGGACCTGATGGGATTCATGCCAGAGTTCTGAAGGACCTATTGGGTCTCAGTCTCACAACAGGACCCCCTCTCTATGTTACTCCAGTGTAAACGAAGGGTATGAGGGAAGACCCAGGAAGCTACAGACCTGTTGGTCTAACCTCAGTTCCTGCAAAAATTCAGAAGATTATACTGCGTACTGTTGAAAAGCATTTAAAGGAACAGTGTGATCTTCAGGCACAGTTAACATGGGTTCACTAAGGGAAAGTCCCTGTATAACTTATTTGATATCCTTCTGTGACAAGGTCACCCACCTAAGTGGAGGAAGGGAATGTAATGTAACTTGTAGGCATATTATGAAGCTGTCCTGTGTAAAGGAGAAAGATGATCTCTGCGGCTCATAAAAAGGTGCTGTGTTAGTGGCAAGGTATAAACTGCTCCATTTGTAAAAGTAGCTGTGAGTTAAATTTGCTTCATTTAAATGAGCTGTGGAAACCATTTTGTTATTATATGATCTTCTCTCCCATACAATACTCTTAATTATTCCTATAGTGAATCTATCCTGGTTCCCTGCCCTTTACTCCCCATGATTCTGTGTATGCATATAAAATGTAGCTATAATCCTTATACTTCTGGATGTATTTTTAAAAGAAGTGGTTACAGTCAACACTTGGACTTTCCTAACTATCTTAAATGTGTGTTTCTATTTCATACCAGTCATCTCTTTCCAATCAGTTGAGTGATTCACTATGCTGTGTTTCACAGTGTAGATAACTGTCTTAAGCTAGATTTCATCCATTGAGATGGCAAAAGTTTGGCAAGATGAATTCTGTAGTTGTGAACAGAGCAAGAAGGTTTCTTTGCAATCAGGGATTACAGTTCTGTACATTTGTAGTCAATCAGTCCAGCTTATAAACTAATTGGGATTCTGAAAAACTGTACTGTGTCTGCAGAAGTATTCAGCAACGAAGTTTAAGAAATTTTCAGGCTGTAGCATTTGAATGCTGGAAAAATTTGGTTCAGCTTGCTTGTGTGGCGTCTTTGAAGTCTTGCACAAAATGAAGAGCAGGAGAACAGCTACAGGTTTATAGTTGACAGTCCATTTTCTGGGATAACACAGGCAAACAGAGGAAGAATACTGAAAGATCTCACGTGAAATACACACCTGTGATTCTAGATGTGCTGGAGAATGTGTTGCAGCATCTGGGTGGGTCTGTAGAGACTAGGTTTATTTTCTCTTCGTGTTCTTAGAGTCAGCGCTGAGCTGGATCAGGCAGGACTATTTGGTTGCATTTGTTCAGTTGTCTCCAGATCCCTGAGTTTCAGAAGGATTTACCAGCTTAGGCAGAGCACCAGCCACGTGGTTACTTCATGAATAATAGTATAAAGACATCTTGGCAGCACCCATTAAACTCTGGACTACTCTATCAGTACACTTGGGGCCAACCGGGATGGACAAAGGGCAGTGCTAAGGTCAAGGAACAAGCTCTGATGGATCCCAGGTGACTGTGCAGATAACCTTCGTCTCTTCCTGTCCTGCTTCATGAGTAATTGAGACCTGATTATAGTTAAAGTTTAATATTTTATATTATTTTAAGGACCACTTTGGGCAAATCTGTTTCTGAAATGTTCACTTTGTAGGCTGAAAACTTAGGTAAAAGTCATCTGCGTACTAGTTAATTCTGTATTTTGTTTTTCATCATTAACTCTAAAAAACCCACCAAAACCCCTGTAAAGCTTGCAGTCCCGTTGAAACGCTGACAGATAAAATGTTAAAATTCTGACTGCTCAACCCTGGACTATTCTGCGAGTCTGACTTGGAGTCAAATGCCACAAAGAGTGGAATAATTACTCTTTCTGTCTGCTCGGCACTGCCATTTAGGACACACTCATTTGGACTTCCTTGGCTTAAAAAAACACTTAATACATCTTCTGTGCGTGTAACATGCAGCTCCCAGAGGGGGAATAATAAATACTTTGCTAGTATAGAATAAACTTCAGATGCTGCTTAGGTGAGCTGGCTATAGTGCTGACATTTACCTGGCAAGATAAGATCCATGCCTAGCATGCCGTGGCTGGAAGTCTTGGAGGGAGCTTTTCTGTGCTGTGTTCCTCAAGTCTATAGGATATTGTTTCTAGATACTACAGATGAGAGCAGTTTTAAGTATTTGTTTCCATGGGAGCCACACCTATTAACCCTCAGGAAATGCAATTACTCTTTTCTGTAGCCTCATTGCTCCCAAGAAACTAAGGTTGTTGTTAGCTCCTGCAGCAGGAAAAGTGTGAAGGTAGAAAATTAGAATGGTAATGATTTGCTATATTTAATCATGCAAAGCTTTTCTGTGGTAAAGATTACAGCAGTGTACTTAGGTCAAACATCTTACTTCCCTTTCCTGCCCTCTCCCCTTCTGTATCCTGGGACAAAAAATGGCATGTTTTTATTTCCTTTGGTAAGGAAATAAAACACTGTGTGTGCGTAGTGTTTCTTGTAATCTGATGACCTCCACTCCAGATTGAAGCTTTTTTGATAAATTAAGTATATGCCATTAAAACTTTCTCCTAAAGATGGTCTGCCTGAGAAACAGGAACAGCAGTGTCCATGGCATTAAAGACAAGCATAAAACAGGTCTTATGAATTTGGGCCAATACCTGTCATCACAGTCCAGACTGCTCCAGCTTTGGTGAAAGACTGAAACAATATGGACTGTCTGGTAGTACAGCATAATTTTGTCTGCGTGAAGGAATTTATATGGGCTCCATCTTGCTGCCTCAGTGATATGTTTCTCCTTTTAAGCCCTTCAGTATCTGTTATTCATTCCTTGTGAGCAACAGACTGAGGAACTATAAAAAATGTTCTAATATCTACTGTTGGCAATTTGGATGTTTGAGCTTAGAGTCAGAAAATAATAGGTTCAAACTGGATTTGGCAGTAGTTTATTTCTGTCTTTGGGAGGTGAAATATCTCATTTACATCTGTCTGTAGTATCTGGCACAGTTCATCATCCAGTACTGATGTTCTGCCAGAAAATGGCTGCTCAGTCAATAGCGATGTCTTGAAATGACTCTCAAACTTTCAATGTGGCTTGCCTGCCTTTCTAGAGAAGGTTCTCATTGACTTCTAACTCTGCTGTTCCTTGGGACCCCGTGTGTTTCAGGCAGTTACAGGTGTAGGCACACTCTTAATAGCATTCCTCTGTCTTCTGCAGGATTAATTCACAGTTCCTAACTGGATTTGAAGCCTACTTTTAATATAACTTAGGCTGTCACTGGAGGTCTAAAGGGGAGGGAAAAAAAAGCAAATGTCCATGTGTGTTGAGAATTCCATACCTGCTTCTCTTGGAAGTGCTGGTCTGCTGTTTCTGAATACAAGAGCATTTAGAAGTTAGTCACGCCATGTGAAAAGCTCCATAGTTCTCTCAGTTGGATTGATTTGTCACGTTAGCTTTTTTTTGCATATTGCTTCAGGTACTTTGTGAACAGTGTAATCCTATCGCAGATGTAATCATTAAAACATTGAGTCCAAAGAGAAAATTAGCTCTAAACATGCAAACAAAACAACAGACAGACTAGAAAAAGAGTATCAGGCTGCTGAAGTATTTTGAAATAGATGATTTGAGTAGCTTATAAAATAAAACTG
>JAWWLV010000001.1:34632540-34655762 GCA_035041135.1 Platyrinchus mystaceus
GACAGACTAGAAAAAGAGTATCAGGCTGCTGAAGTATTTTGAAATAGATGATTTGAGTAGCTTATAAAATAAAACTGTATTATGGAATGGGTTGTTCCAAACTGGACACAGAATATGACTTGGGGAGGGAAAGGCAGTTATTCCAAGGGGGTTCTTGGGAAGCCTCTTGAGCTACTTCTTGCAGAGCTGCTGTGAGCTGGGTTTGGGCTGTGCAGAGAACGTGTGGCTGAATGGCTCTTAGCCTGAGGAGGACTGGAGGGTAGAGGTGGAGAACAGGTCAAATACTGGTATTGCGACAGTCCCAACCTGTCAACTGGAGTAGTAATCTTATATGAGAAATTTTTTCTCCATCTTCTTATCCTTTTCACTCTCAAAATACACTGAATATATGTCCAAGCCCTGTGAATATTGCACATATCTGCATCTCTGAATTTTTCCATGCCCTGGCTTGCTCTTCTTCCTAATTTTTAGTAACAGTTCTGTCCATAATGTCCTCTTTTCGTATGAAGCAGTAGCGATTGCCAACAAAAGATGTAGAAAAAATGAGCCACTGCTGCTGCTGAACCACAAAGCAGTTTTGCTCACAAAGAGATTATTTGGTTTTGTGCCTTATGCTCGTACCTTCCAGACAGAGCGGCCAAGCAGCACACGTTGTATCCTGACTGAGAAAGTGCCCAGAAAGAATTGAGTGTTTCCTTTGTGATTGACTGAGCTGATTAAAAACAATTCTGTGTTACTATCAACAGTCCAAAGAAATTGTTATTTGGGGCCTTATTTAACAGTAGATAAGTAGGTAACACTAGACCTTCTGTACCAAGAATGTGAATAATTTAAAAAATGCCTGGAAATTCTTCTTTTTTTTTTTTAATGAGGATGTTATTCTTCTGTTATCTCCTAGTCAGTCTTTTTATGAAACTAATAAGCTTTTTGGAATCTCTCTATCTTTTAATGGAATCTTGTGAGCTTAAATCACACTTTAATTAAGAGGTTTTTTTTCCCCTCTGTATGTCAGCCTTTGTTTTGGCTCTGTAGATACCCTAGAGAAACTGGGAGAGGAGGAAGAGGGAGGGAATGTTGAAAGAAAATCTGTATAAAAAAAGAGTATAAAACAGTAAAAAAATTAAACTATAGATGTTATCTTGTGTTGCACTAGCTGAAAACTTTGTAAGAATTATTGGTACTAATTTAACTGGAATGTATTAATGGAGATATATTTTCTTTTTGGCTTCTCTCCCTTTCCAGTTTTCTCATACCCTTTCTTTGGCATGTGTTCAAATCATGGAACATGTTGATTTTATTTTATTTCCTTTTAATAACAACAAATTCTGAGTATTTGCATGAAACCATTTTACTTAACATGTAATGTACTCCAGGCAAGGATTATTGATTTGCAGTTTCGAGCAATTTCAATTTCCCCAATCTGTAAAGTGTCCATTTCCTACTTTAGCCTCCCCCAAATTTTGCAATACGAAATTCCTTTAAAAAAAGTGGGTCATGAGTCCTTAAACTATATATTTTTGAAATGAAGTTCTGTGCCTGAACATCATCTTTTGTGTGAAAGACTTGCTACTGATATTTACTAAACTCAAATGTTACCATGTTCTTTTTTGAAAACTTATTTCTTTGGTCTGTTTTCATAATTTTTGGCATTATTTTGAAAGCTTATCTGTTCCTGCTGATTTTAAGTGAACTTTTGCACCAGGGCTTTGCTGCTGACCTCCAGCTGTCAGTAGGAAATTGGTGGGTGTGAGAGATTAACGATACCCTAAACATAATCTGGAGTGCTTGTGTTATTACAGGGATGCAATCACAACTCCAGATCTGTAGTTGGTTTGCTTGTGGTGTCAAGCTGCTGTAAAAAGCCTACCTCTTACCTCTTTCTTTAAACCTCTTTCTTTTTAGGGGAACTGTGTGATTTGTGTGTTCGATTTAATTCTGCAGGTTATAAAATGGTATGTTTTACAGTGGGGAGGGGTTGAAGCTGAGGGGAGGAATTCTTCCTGTTTTTGCAGACCACAAGTCCTGTCTGGGGAGCCATTACAAACTATTATGTTAGCTTCTTAGTTTATGTTCAGAAATTAAAGCCAGAGTTAACTCTTTTAACTCCTTATTTGCCTTTTTTTTATTATTATTTAAAAAAGGACAAATGTTCTCAAATTTTGCTATTTACTAAACATATATAATTATTTTTTATCTGAGTTATACACTAAAATATATGAAAATATTTACTATTTAAATTACTATTTTGCTGTAACAAGTCAGTGCAACATGTTATGTGCTCTTTACTTTTTTTTTTAACATTCCACCCCCCATATAACCTTTGAATCCACTGATTGCTATGAAAGTAGTTTTATTTGTGATTTCTTAGAATTGTAAAGAATCCAAAAAAAGATTATCAGTTAAAATACGGAGATAACTGTCAGAATGTGCAGCAGATTCAATGAAGAGTAGCATTCATATAAAATTCAAACTTGATTTTGTAGGAAACTAACATAATGAATTTATGAAAAAATCATTTTTATAGAAGTCCTGCATAGTTCAGATTTTGTTATATAGGTCACAAGGAAAGGTAAGTTTGACTTGTTTCTTTCTAGTACCTGTTTATTCTTGGGTCAGTCTTGTTGGTTTGACAACACTTAGAAGTTTTGAAAAAGCAAATTGTAGGAACATGATATTTTGGACTGGGAGGGAAGTTAGAAAGCTTTCTAGCAAAGCTAAAACCGCTCTTGTCTTAGCAGTGAGGTGGATATTTTTATTTTGTGTATGTTTGCCCCCCAGCTGTTTAAATTTATTACATATGTGGAGAAACATAACCCATGAATTAGATGTTTAATCAGAGAACATGTTCTCCTAATTGCATGCATAAAGATTTTTACCATGCTGCTTTATCCCTCTTCAGGCTCCTTCTACCCACCTCTGCTCCTGACTGCTGCTGAGTGCTGGGTTACCGGAGGGAATGTTGCAGGGAACGGGGCCTGGCTGTCGCTGCCCCTGTGGTGTGAATTCATGGGTGGGGCTCACACAGTGGGCTGTTCCTGCTTAAAGAGGTGCCTGGTCGCTTTGTGTGAATTTTGTAGGCAGTGGTATCCGTCTTGCTGTGGTTATTTCCTGTTATTTCTGACTTGCTAATTTAATTCCCCCCTTAGCTTTGAGCAAGACAAAAAAAAAAAGTGATCGTAAACCCCCACAATTTACATAAATACATAAAAAAGCACAATTATAGTAGTTCAGATATGTTTAATTAATTGCAGTGAATGTTTAGATTTCAGGATGTCTGCTTGGAAAGGCTTGTGGTTTAAGGAAACAAGGCAAGGAAGAAAGCAATTTTTTCAACTTTGTATCACCAAAAAAGTTCTCGATGAGGGAATTGTAGGAGCTGTAGTGCTGTTATTAGACATATAAGATGGGCACGGCAAGGCAAAATATATGAAAGAAATAAATATTCAAAAGGAGGAATGAATAATGAGAAAGAAATAGCTTAAAAATGACAGGTCCTACATCTCTTTTGTGCTGTTTAGAGAAAAAGAAGGTGTTTGCTCTCTGTTGGAAGTTTTCTTTGAGGGCTGCTGTGGTCACACTAATTAATTAATGATAAAATTGCCATGATCATAAGCATTTTCTAAGGATTCATCCCACCTTCAGGCAAGGTTGGTTGGATTTTTTTTGTGTGCTGTTGATGCTGTTGCTTTTTAGCTTAGCAACAACTCTGTATTTAAGGAAAACCATAAATACATTGAAGGAAACCCATAAATAAGGAGAGAGAGAACTGGCCATAAGTTTTGTAGGAAAAAACTATCTGGGTTGTATTTAAAAATTGGTATTTTGTATTATTTGCTATTATATGAAGAAAAAGCTTATGCTGCTTGTGAAACTAAAGTTATTCTTTGAATTTTATAGCACATCAAGCTGGGCAAGAAAACATTCTTCAGCAAAGTGTTCCACAAACAATATGTTGGCATGCAGATTTGGACAGTTGCTGCTTCTATTGGCGTGAATAAGATGTTTTACTCACGTGTTAGGGAAATTGGACTTTGGCCTCAATTAAATAAGTTTTCCAGAGTTTATGGCACTTACATGAAAATATAAATACCTTGGTCTCAGGCAAATGCATTCAAAGTCTCTGAGTGGCACTTAGTGATTTCTTTGACTTTTAAATATTATTGATCAGACAAAGATAGGAAAACTTTCGTATTGTTTGTTTTCTATATTTTCACTTTAAGTCCTGAAGATGAGTTTTTAAAAAATGAGACAGTTTCAGTAGAGCTCTAAGTGTGATTAAAATTTTAGGGAACATTGTGGGAAAGCTGAAGGAGTTCAGTTTTTGTTTAAGAAATGTTGTGTGTGTCACTTGGTTGGAGTCTGTAGTGTTACAGGGGAGGTAAAGATGTAACCGTTTTCAGACACCAGACAGATTCTTGTCGAAACTAGAGTGCAAATTGTAAAGATAAGTACCCTTATATCAGTGATTGTGGTGACTGAAAATACTTAAAAGACAAATTTTTTTTTTCTAAATAAGTAGGTAATTAGTTAAGGAAAAGTTTGTGGTTTGTATTAGTTAGGAAGACAGATTATTTATCACTGTAATCCCTTGTGATTTTATAATCTGTGGAAAAAAAATTGCATATGATATTTTGAAGTTGCTTTCCACCTTTTTTTCTGTAGAATAATAGAATTGTTCAGATAAGCCTTGGGAAGTCAGCTAGTGCAGTTTCCTGCTCTGAGCAGGGAAAACACTGAGTTCAAACCAGCTTGCTTAGGGATTTGTCCGGTTAGCCCTGCAAACTGCTGAGGACAGAGGTCCAGCAGCCCCTCTGAGTCCCTGTTCCAATGCTCACCTGTCTTGATGGAGAAAATGCTGTTTCCTTGAGTCCGGTCAAAATCTCCCCGGCCGTGCTCCTGGTCTTCCCTGCCAGATGATCAGTGTTGTACTGGGAACCACAACTGTTTTGTGTTGGGGACCACAACCAGTCACAGGACTCTGTGGTGTAGTGAGTGCCAAGTAAATGGGATTAATCATTTCCCTTGACCTCCTACCTACACTTCTGGTAATGTGGCCCAGTACACTGCTAGTTTTCCTTGTTATTTTTATCCTGTAGCTTTTTGGGTATTTTAGCAGTTATTTTAGACTCTTTTCTCTGGGCAGTGCAATAACAAAAATATGTGGTTCTCTGTTGAGGTTTATAGGCCATACTTTAAGAGCTGTTGCTGTTAGAATTTGGTCCGAACATTACCAAGTTGTCCAAAAAGCAAATTTTATCAAGTGAAACTTTTCTTTGAGGAAGGCATAAACGAACAAGAGAGTTATCTTCTGGAAGCCTGTGGTCTGTTGTAATTTAAACGTTAGAAGTGGAATCTGTAAGATTGGAATAATTCAGGCATAGATAATGTGACCTGTGCTGAATACCTACACTCTTAGACATTGCTCAGTTCTCTAACAGGCATGCAGGAAAATTCTTGTTAAACTGTGAATTGGGAAGAAAAAGGAGGAGAAACAAAGTGAAAAGTATATTAAACAATACTGCTCTTTGATACTTGAATTAAAGAGCAATTAAAACATGATTGCTTTCATGCAATCCTCCTTTTCAGGTAAAGGAGACCAGTCTTGTTAAGACTTTTTCAGAAAAAAAGTTCTTTAACACAAGGAACTGTCAGGATGGACCTTGGTCTGCTGCTCGTTAATTTTGGGTTACCCCTAGCTCATGTTTTTCCTTCTTGAGTTAAAGATCACAGATGTCATTAGAAAAGAGCTGGGTATGGGAGATCCTGTCAGTTGAAGAGGTGACTGGGAGAGAATGGGAAGCCACGATGAAGATCTTTATGAAGGAGGCCTCTGGAGGAAAATGGCATAAGACAGAAACCAGGGAGGAGGAATGGGCAGTAAGGATTTGTGTGTGTCTGCTTGGGCTTTCCCGTAGTGACCTTACCAGACCATCTCTGGTGTAGCCACGTGCTGATGTTGGTGTTCCCAAGATTAGCGTTCAACACTGGTTCATGGACTTTGGGGGTGAAATGTAAGCTGTTTATTAGTATCTTTAAACCTCCCCGAAGCATGTGGTTAGACTTGGCTGACTAATTATTTTTATTGTTTAACTATTTCCTGCTCTTCTAATGCCATTTCCCAATTATATTCTCCTCTTTGTTTACCATCTGCAGTTTTAATACAGTCCTTGGGTTGTACTAGTGACCCTTTTGCTTGGCCTACCTCCATCTTTCTGTCCTGTTTTCTGTCAGCTGTCATTGCCATAGAATAGCGCAACGTTTTCTGAACTTCCACCTGCTTTTTAACAGTGGAGTTCAGGGTTGGGTTAGGCTTGCTAGATCACATTTGCACAGGGCCAGGAAGACTGCCCTCCCCTCCCACTCCCCTGTTTTGCTTTTTTTTTTTACCCTTCCCCTGAAAAAATAGGGCTATTTATTTTTAAAACAGTCACAGAATTAATTTGGAGGAAGAAAACTTTCTGCTTGGAGTCAGGCAGGGCCTCAGAGACGGGTTTGTTGGAGGCACTTTGAGATGACGTCATCCAGCAACTTTGCTGTACTTTTGGTTCCAGAAGTTACTTCCTTTCGCAAATTTATTGTCTGCACATTTTTCCTTCTCCCAACCACCTACTTCTCACATTGGTCATGCTGCAGCTGCACTGCAGCTTCTGATTTCTTTCCTTCCTCTTCTTTAGCCCCTTTTCCTTTCTTTGTCTTTGTGGTTGGTGTTTTACGCTTCGGCCAAAGAGACTACAATAGAAACTAAAACTCATTTAGAACAAATTCTTAGCTTTAGTGTTTAAAAATAAGAAAAATAAGTATCCGTGGGAGGCTAAAAGACCCTGCCTGTGTGTCAGCCCTGTCTGCATGACATAAAGACAGCATGAGACAATCCACTAAGTAAACTATGTACACGTACAATGATATCCTGTTTTGTGCACGTTATATATAATACAATTGGGAATACACATATATTCTCTAAAATGTACTCTTTGAAATATACAGTATACCCTGAAAGCTGCATCTGTCACTCAGTAGCTGGTGAAGGCTTCTTGCAGGTTTATTACTGCAGGATATTATTGAAGTTGTGATGTCTTTCAGAATATTTGAAGTGTATTGAGTTACCAGGTTAGCTCTCATGGGTAATTTATTTCTGTGTTTCCCAACAGCTGAGTGTTTGGGTATTTATCATAAATTTTAAATGCTATTACAGGGATTAAAAAAAAAAAAATCCAATGTTATTTTATCACTCAAGCTAATCACCTGAAAGATGCTGATTGTTTGCAGACCAGTGTGAGAGTTGGATTTATCTATTATGTGAGGTGAATTTTCACCCCTTCCTGGTCAGAAACATTGTACAGTATTTTCATACTTTACTGCAAGGCGTTGCTTTGCTTAAACATTCACAGACCCTATTTCCTCTCTGTTGTCTTCTTGTTTCTTGTGTGTCTCATCCTCACCAAATCTTTAGATTCAGGCTTTTTTTTCCTCTAGGTTTCTATGCTAGAGTCTATTTCTAGTATCTGGTACAGAGTGGTGGTAGGTGGAGAAGTAGAGCAGATTTGTAATTCTGCTTTAAAAAAAACATAACACAAAACAAACTGATTTTGCTGGTTAAAGTTTTTGAACTTAAGCCAGATTTAAACCTTCCCTGTGAGTAGAGAGCAACTTGGGGAAGTCAGGATGCTGCATCATTGCTTCCCACAGGTTTAGCATGATGTGGAAGCACTAAAGCTTTTAAGTGGAATATGTCCCCATAGCTTAGATACCTGCTCTGAAAAACCTTGATCTAGATGTGTAACTTGGCAAAGTTATGGACTCGTAAACATGGGGATTGAAAAATACTGAATAAACTTCTTTCCAGATGGATCAAGCTTGGCAACTGTGCAATAGGAATTTCTCTATTTCCTGCTGTCTGTGCTTTTGTTTTGTTCATTTTTCAACTGAATTGATAGCAAGGTATGTTCTGTTAACATACTGCTCTCTTAAGCACTCTTATAAATGCTTGAAAACTTAAATGTCATGACAAAATGGAACATACAAACCCAGGTTAGACCTTCTGTTATATATTACTTTCTGTAGTAGCAATATAAAAAAAATGCTGAATGGCATGAAGACAAATATGGGTTCAGGTTATAAACTCAATTCCATATTGACAAACTTTAACAGTTGAATGTGTGGTGCCTTCACACAAATTTTCAATATGTAAGACCAGTGAGGACAATAAGAAAAATCCTGAATACTACACGGCTGATGATAAACTCAAAATGTTAAGAACATCAGTCCAGTAGGAAATACTGAAACTGAGTGTTCTAACCTTTGGCCATAGTCTCTAAGCAGATCTTTGCAGAAGAGGAGGAATGATTGAGGGCAAAGCAGATCTGCAGTGGTAATGTTTCCCACTTTCTCAAGGCCTATGGTGGCTTGCGATTAATGTACAAAAGATAACTTTTATTTCATCTGGACCCTGTAGTGACATCTAGTGCAGTCTGTTACTGGAGCAGCTCACATCTGCATAGTTAAGTTTGGTTTTGATTTTGTGCTGCAATAGAATCAACAAAAGTGTGAGAGCATGAGCCCAAGTTTATGCTTTTCCTAAAGAGCAGTGTGAGCTATGGGCTGAGACACAGGGACAGATCCAAAAATAGAAAGGGGAAAAAAGTAGATAAAGGTTAGAAGAGAAAATGGTTCCAGGACACTCTTGGCACTGTGATTCTCAATTGGCTCGAGCTAAGATTTCTGCATCATCAGTCTCAGTAGAATGCTTTTCATAATATTGTAAGCAGAAGGGCTAAGGTGTCTCAAGTTACATAGCAGTGGTCACAAAACACAAGATAACACACAAACATTTTTCTGTAAATTCACAGTTTAACTTGGGCTTAGGTCATTGTTTGTATGCCTACATTACCAGCTTGTGTGTAGGCTTTTATTTTATGATAGGTGCTGTGTAATTCAAGGTGCCTTGCCCCTCTTGACAGCTTCAGGACTCATGGGCAGTAGCAAGTTGCTATATATAACTTGGTTCCTGTAATTCCTCACTGCTTTGGATACTGTGCTATCAAGATGCTATTTTTGGTTTTGTACTTATTTTTTATAGGGTGGTAATGATTCATCCTCCATTAATAATCTGTGTTTTTAAACTCTCTTCTTTAATAAAATATTCTTAATGCTTAAACTTTTTCTTCAGTCTGCAAAAAATGTTTGATTCCTTCACTAATTTTATTTTTTCTGTTTATAGGAGAGGCCTCCTCACAATTTACATGGCCAACCAAGTAAGTAGTCCTTTATTTAAAGAATAAAACCACCTAAGATCCATTGGAAATGTGAGATTAATCACCTGTTTTAATAATTCCAGGATTTTTCTTTAAAAATTATGCGTTATTAGATAACTTAAGAGCAAATTGTGACTGTAGGTCTTTCTGAAGTAGTTGTAAAGCATTGTATTATGCTCAAAATTTCTTGTATCATAGGCCCAAGAAGATGGATAATTTTGTATTTCTCCTCCATAGTAGAATGGCATCTGGTACTTTGATGGTTGTTATTTTGCAGATGAGAAATCCAACACCAGATAGTTTTAGTTTTGCAATTAATTGTTTTTCAAACTGGTATCAGCTGTTGTGCGTGCAAACATTTTTATTGCATGTTTGTATCAATTTAAATGTTGTGTCATATTTCTTATAATCTCATTCAAATAAATAAAATTTCTCTAAATGATGTGTGGTGTATTAACTTACTCTAAATATAAAATACTTCTGTTACTTGATCATACTCCTTTAGGAGAGATTTTATTTTGCCAAAGGAATTATATAAAGTTTTTGTACAGTTTTGGAGTTGCTTAAAGAGTCACAGAAACAACAAAAAAGAAAACAACTGAAGGTTGTGTTCAGACCGGTGGGACAGTTTGCTGGGGCCTCAGAGTCATGCAAGAATAGAACTCTGATGGTGATGAAAAGATTGATGACTAAAAGTGGTAAGACAAAGGCAATGTATCATAGTACAGATTAGGGTGATACAATTGATACCTTCCCTTCCATCTGGGTCAAGTCATTGTTGATGACTTGTAATTCTGAATATTTGTGGTAGGAGGTGACATCATACATGTATGAGCAGATAGGTATCCTGTAAAGTCCCTTTATGCATTTACCAAACCCATCACATAGTTCTCTCTTGAATTCTGGTGTTTAACAATTTCTTCCAGGCAGAAATTTTTTCTTGGGTTATTCTGTTTTTGTAGACTGTCATTACAGACTCATGAGGGGAACTTAACAGACTTCAGAAGAGAAAAAATTAATATATGCATTTAACTTCATTATTGTTAACTACCATTTTACCTTCTATAGCTGCTTGGCTTATATGGCTCATACCTATCCTTTAGAGTTTCTTTCTTTACAAATTTTTTAACCTAATTTGGAAAGATGACAAATCTTCGTCTTGAAATTTAATTAATTAGATGTTCAGACTCCCAGTCATTAGCGCATGGGAACAAGGTTTGATTCCTGAAAGGAAATCTTAACTTTGCACATTTTCCTTGAATTCAGAAGAGCAACTGTGTGGAAACTCCTCATTTAGGAAACACAGGTTATAAGGACAGTGATATTTAGTTGGACGTGCCATCATTCCTTTGGAATGGAGTTTTCAAGAGCAGGGGAAATCGGTGTGCCTAAATAGCAGCACCTCTGAGTATCCAGTTCTGAGAAAGCTGTCACTGTGTTTGTGGCTCTTAGGCTGCAATGCCACACAGTCCATGTGGTGCTGGACGGTGTTAGAATGGAAAAGTCAAGCGATGCAGTTACGTTTTGTGGATGCCATTTGTTGCAGTGGATATTCTCTTCAGCATAATCGTTTATTTTGGGCACAAATCATTGGTGGACCTGGGGCTGCCAGGGTTTGCCTTGTAAACTGCCTGTGATCATGTCATACTTACCTTGTTAGCAAGCCCTGTAATCACAGAAAATGTTTGCCTGTTTGTGTTGCTTGTCTTTTGTTTAGAACTTTATATGCCTTGGTGAGCTTCACATATAAATTTACTAAGCCTTTAAAACATTTATGTCTGTCATCTTTAGCTTGCAGCATGCCCCGTCTGAAAGCGGGCACATTTTAATCTTCGGTGATGACAGCTAGATTGTGGAATTAGACTGCATTTCTTGCATTCTGTAAAACTCGTGTCAGGACCTGTTAAGATGTTCATGGAACTAAATGTATTCTTTTGTTTTGTTTCATATTTTCCTAAACTGTGTTTTGCAGCCTTGGCAATAATAATTAAGGCTTTCTGTGTGATTCTTCTTGTGTGCCTCTGCCCAGTTAGACAGGCAGGAGGTAACGGTCATTAGCATTGGTTATTATAAGAAATTATCGTGAATGTTGCTGCAGTGAATTTTTATAGCCAGATTAGGTCTTTTAAATCAGAAAATTTTATTTCTATTGTCCTGTTGGCAGTATGTGACAATTTGTCCTCAGAGATAAATTTACTTAGTGGAAAGGGGAAAGGTTTGTTAAAGTCTTTATGCTTGGCTGCTGTTTCTCATTTCAGCGAGTGAAATGCAGTAGAACATGAAAGGCTGTGGGTCTAAGGACTCTTGTTCTAAAGGTGACATTTTTATTGTTTTTTACTCTGGAGCTACTAGAAACTTGTGAATGGAAACGTGAATAAATGTCCTGACTCATTTTAAATAAGTCAGTGATTATAGATTTATGTGAACCTGAACTCCTGAATTGCATTTCCTTGCTGCTTACACAATAAAATGACAGATCAAAAATTAACTGTTGAGGCTACATGTGCTGTATGGAAAAATAGAATAAAAATGCTTTTTCAGACTAGTTTACTGCAAAATTGAAGCTATACAAGACTGCACTTTAGGGCTTGGATTTTCTTTTATTTTTTTCTTGTTACTTTAAAGATAAGAACTAGAAATAAGTATAGGAGTGAAGCATCTGTAGTTTTAATTTTGATATGCACAGTGTAAAATCAACTTCTGAGCTTCTGACTGGAAGTCATTTGAAGTTTTTGAAGTAAATTAGTATGCCTGAGCCCCAGCCTTGTTGAACATGTGCTTTTGAGACCTGAAGTTTCTGTAATAGCCTGGAACAGAGTAGTGTTAGTCAGTGCTGTGGACCACACAGAAGCAAGGAGCTTTCAAATTCTATTTTGGATTGCACGTGTTTAAGTCAAGAAATTTCTAGGATCATAAGAGATGCATTGGTAGTAAACATATAAGATGATCCTTCATGGATAATTTGAGATCAAAAGGAACCCCAAGATTCCAGCAAAAGGTGGGAAGTGAAATGGAATCTCTTTCAGTTATTTTTATCTGGAAAAGTAGATGATGTTAATGACTACCCATGAGAAAGACCTATAGCTCTTATGTTTCAAAACAGTTAAGGCATACTTTGTTGTAAACAGCTCAGTAGTTGAATTCTTGCTTTTACATTGAAGAAACTGTCTTTGGATTTGGGTTTGGTTTTTTTTGTGTTGAAAACAAAACAAAGGCTACCTTCAATGCAAGATAAGAAGAGATATTATAATCCGAACTAGGACTGATTTGATATAAAGTTTTTTGAAAAACAAGAATTTAGGAAAATTGATATATTGTCATTGAAATACTACACCAGAGGGGCAGTTACCCTGGCATGTGCTGAGCTACATGCTGTTTGAAATTCAAACTGCATCACTACATCAAGGGCCTTAGTAATTCTGTACTATGACTTCTAATGTATGGTGGGCTACTTGAAAAATTGGAAATGTTAATATTAATCAGATGCTCTTGAGGGTCACAGATAATACGATAAAAGACTTAATCATAAGGTGAAGCAGCTGGATGAAAAAGGCAGAGTGATGCTGTTGAGGACTGGTTCTTGACTGTGATGAGAAGTGTTCCAACCACAGAGAGAGCATTACTGAGTGGAAAGCTATAAATCTGAAAAATAAAACAAGGAAGATAGGAAGAAAAGGAGGCAGAGAAGCACAAGCTATAGGTGAGAAATGAAAATTCATTGTGGCAAGAAATATGAAGAGAGTGGAGCTGTGCTGACATAACAGGTATTGGTTTGTGGGGAGTGTTACAGGTTAAACAAGTGGAAGAAAAATGAGAAAATGTCTAGTTCAAGTAGAAAGCATATGATAAAGAAAATCATGGGTTTGTCAGGAAAGGGTTGGGTTAATTTAATGAATTAATTAATGTGACGAGAAATTTAGGAAGACCCCAGAAAGAGAGACAGAAAGAGAGGGTGAGTTGGTGACCTGGATGTGGAAGTTGGAGAAATTGTTGTCAGCAATTGTGTATGGACAAAGTTTACACAGAATTAGGGAGATGCTGTGCCTTACTTATTGCTGTGCTGATGTTAGGTCGTCAATGCATCTGCCAGTTATGGAATCCTGCATGCAGATCCTCATATTTAGGGGAAATGATACTGTTTAAACGAATACTGAACAAGTTGATCAGTGGCATTCTAGTGGATAATGCTCTGCTTATGTACGTCACAGAGGACAAGTAACGCAGCTGAGCACAGTTTCTTGCAGTTTTAAAGTAGTCCAGGCAGTTTCACAGTTGAATTGTTTTTCAGTTGCATAAATAGACTAAATCTGGGTTCATTTTGGCTGTATCATTGTTTATTCCAACTAGTCAGGCTGCATGTAAGTTGTGCTCTTAAAGCTTGAAATATTTGGTCTAGGAGCATGCAAAAATGCTGTAACACAGACTTAAATCCTTCAGGATCTAATGGAGTGATGAGTATCCAGTGCTCTTCAGTCAGCTTTAACTCCAGATATTTGTACGGTTTTTACAGGATGGAAGTCATAGTGATTCAAAATATCACTAAATCTTCATGTTGTGCAATATTAAAAACAAGAAATCAAAGCTATTAGCCTAATTTCAGATATCTGGCACACACCGACAGCAAAGTAGATACCAAACTTGACAGAGATATGACACATGGTTCAAATGTTTGAGGTCAAGGGCCCTCCAATATCACTTTTCATATACACTAGATTTGTTGTTATTGTTTCATGCTTTGTGGGAGTGATATGTGGAGGGATGAAGGAAAGAGGAGTGGGACTTGCTCTGACAAGAGAAAAAGCAACAACTGAAAGGCACTTTTAAGCTGTGCTTTTGCTGATCCTGTAGTTTTAAGATTTTGCTAAAGGCAAACTGGTAATACGGTAAAGAACAGTACTTGCATGCAAGAAATGCTCTGACACGGGGCATTCCTGAGTGATTTTTCTCACCAGCTTATCAAATGCTTTCTGTACAAAATTGCTGATTTGTCTTGAGTTGTTACAGATGTTTCAAGAAATACCATGTGCCAGTTGCAATTAAATGAGGGAGGATACTATGAATAATGTAGGTTGAAGGGTGTTTTTCTTATGTGGGTTTTTTTGAGTAATGTGCTGTTTGACTATGAAATCATGTTTGTCATCAGCATAACTTGCGACTCTGAGAAATTATCACCCAGTGCTGTTACTTGCTGTAAAATGTTGTGTACCAGCTCAGAAATAGCCTATAAAATGAAATCATTGTCACTTCTTCACTTACAAGTCTCTGCAATAGTAGTTATTTAACACATCCCATTTGTTTCAGTAAAGCATTATATTTGGCTACACAGTTTATTTGTCATAGTACAAAAAAGTGTTTTCTGTTTAAACTTACTAAACTGAAATTTTATAAACAAGACTAGCTGGCTCCTGTTCTTCTCCACTGGGAACAGTTCCGTTTTAGTCAAAAGATGGAGGCAATCCAGAATGAAGACTAACAGGTGGATTTATGGTTACCCAATAGGTATTTTAAGCTTTTTGAAACACTGGGTTCTAGTAAAATGGGTTTGACCACTCCTCTCTTTTCTTTTTAGATACTTAGAATTTTCTTGTGTACCTTTGTGTAATTCTTAGTATTAACATTATACAGGGACTGCCAAGATGGGAGAGTTTATCTATTCTTCTAGCATTTTAGCCTAGATGCGAATAGCTGGATTTTTTTTTTTTAATTTTCTAATATTTCAGAAGTAATCTCTATAACCGAAAGTGCATCAAGTAAATGCTTGAGACACTTGTCTTCCCAGATGCTTGCTCTCCTCCTGCCACTATCTCTTCCTTGCTTTGCAACTGTTGTCTGGTGCTCTTCTTCTGGGGTATCAGTGGCTTTGGTTACAGCAGCAGCTGGCAGGAAACATATATATTTATTGTCTAATGGTGTTCAGATTTCCCTTTCATTCCTTGTGTTGTCACCTTTTAAGTTGATAGTGTGCTAGTGAAAGTAAAACTGTTGCTTAGTTCCTTCTTGCAGGCAAAGAAGCCTTAAGTACCGGGCTACTTTTGTTGTTAGAATAGTAAGTTGCTTACTGTCTTATTTTCTAGGTTTTATAAGTTATTGTTGGAATAGCAGAAATACTTTGATATTTGGTTTAGATTGGATATTAGGAAAAATTTCTTCACAGAAAGGGTTGTCAAGCACTGGAACAGGCTGCCCGGGAATGTGTAGGAAAATTGATGTGTGGATGTGGCAGCTGGGGACGTGGTTTAGTGGTGGACTTGGCAGTGCTGGGTTAGCATCCAGAGTTGATGATCTTAAGGGTCTTTTGCAGCCTGAACAATTCTGTGATTCTGTGATATTCTGCTTCTCACCTGTTTAATTTAGAGGGGCACAAATCCTGTTTGAAAACTCACAGGGAAGGATTTTCCTCATTGGAAATGTCATTGAACTAGAACTCAGGATTGTAAAGTATTTCCTGCCTTTTGGAGGACAAAGCCCAGTTTTGTGACAGTGTTCTGAAGCAATGTCCTGATCTCCCTGGTGAAGCATCCAGTCATTGCTGCTTGGGTAAGGGAAGAGCAAAAAGGACAGAATTTAGTCCTATCTGGAAAGAAGTCTTGACTGCTCACTTGGGGCAGAATTTCTGCTTTTGTGTGGAAACACTGTCTCAGGTGATATCTTGTCACTTGCTGTAATTGATAATATTTGTAATTCTACTACAAGTTAAGCCTTTAATTTTAGTGCTAACACGAAACAAGTCTTGTCTAGTATGAATTTACACATTGATATCAACTGACAAGTGTTTTCTCTGGGGCTATAGTTCTGTTCTAACACATCTCAAGTTTGAAGCTCAACAGAGTCCTGAATACCTGCTTGGCCCACTGTTTTGGCCCACACTGTAACCTGGGATTTTGTCAGGAGTTGTTTGTGTCTTCTGTCAGGTCATGTGATGTTCCTTGGTAAGTTCTGCCTTCTGCTGTGGGATGGCGTTTTTATTCTGTTTTGTCATTTGGACTTAGGAGGAGAGACTTTTCTGTAGCTTCTGCTTCATAACTGCCTGGATCTTAGTGGAAAAATGAAGGTAAAAAATGAAGAGCTCAGATCTTTCTCATTTCATAGAAGGCATATTCAGATGGAGCTTATCCAGCATTTGTTCTTCCAACATACCTTCATGTTTATGCTGCCTCGTGGTTTCAAGCCAGGCAGAGTCAGCCCGGTGTTCTCAGAAGGACACTCAGGGTATGGTTGATGTCACAGCATGGGCAGTCAGGCATCACAGATGCCCTTTGTGACAGTGACAGTAATCTGGTTTACAAAACATGGGAAGAAGAACTGAGATCGATGGGTTTTTATCCTTTAGCTTTTTAAGGGCAAATCTCAAAGAGGGAAGCTAATCACACTCCAAGACTGTGCTGGAGTGAGAGATGGGCTTTGGTTTTTTTAATGTAATTTCAGTGGGCAATCCCTAGTGCTCTATAATTAAATGACAATGAAATATAGCATTCTCAGACACTTATGGCACTTGCATTATTTTGCAAAATAAAGCTTCAAATTATGAAGTTGTCTTTCAGAAACATCTCAAAGGAAGGAAAAAAAATCATGATGAAAAAGGTTTACAGAGTCAAAGATATGAATAACTAGAACATGCTTATTACTCATTCTGATCCCTTTTTCCTTTGACAGCTTAAATGAAGAATTGAGAACCAGCTTTTATTAATTTTAAGCTCTTACTAATGCTCCTTATTTGCTTCCTATATATGGTATATATAGGGACATGTTTGTAGAAATAATTAAAAAACTCCAGATAAAAAATAATTAAAACTAAACCCAGTTTTGAATAAGAATCTAGAAAAGAAAACTTGATTTCTCTTCTCAGAAGACTTGTAACTGTTCTTAACCTTATTATGCTTTTGCTTTTGTCTCTTTCTCTGTGTCCTTGGGGTACAGAACAGCTCAAGAAGAAATGCTGTTAATACCATCTCCCAGTTGTATAGTGGGATGGCAAAGGCAGTGTAAATGTAGTAGTAGCAAAAAGCCAAAATTTCAAATAATATATCAATAAAGTTAGTATAGAGGAGCACAGTTTGGATGAATATGGACATTATTAAAAAGAAATTGGAGCTTTATATTGCTTAACAGTAATGTTCAGATTTATTTCACAGGCACCTAACCAGAAGAAAAATTTTACCCTTTCGTGGAATCACTGAGTTTATAGTGGTGCCTGTGCAGGGAAGTGTATTCTAAGATCAACATTTCCAAGCTCCTTGCTTAGAAATTAAATGCAGATGTTTTCAAATAATCAAAGACTTGGACATGCTTTATTTTAGTCGACAAATACTCAAGACGTTTTCCAAAAATTTTATTTCGTAATTCAGAGTTAGATGTCAGAAATGGGTAAGCTATATACTTTACACATATCATGTTCTGTGGGATAGGCAGTTTGGCAACTGAAACAGGCACTATTGAAATAAATTGCTGCTTTTAAATATAAACATTACATAGAATTCATATGAGGAGGGAAATAAGCTGAAGTCTTTCTTTCTTTTGAATAGAGCATAATGTAGACTAATTTGATTAACAGAATGCTTTACTTAATTAAATTATGGGTAATCATGGCACTCTGTGAGGATTTTAATAAGTTGAAACTTAAGGTCATTGTCACTGTCCCAGTCCTAAATCTAAAAAAGGCGGGTTTTAAAATTAGGAGTCACGTGAACTTAAACATTGCTGATGTCTTCACTTTTAAGTAATACTGTAATAAAGTTAGATCCTGGCAGCTGGCGTTCTTGTGGATTGACATGGCTAATTGGCTCTGGCATCTTAGCCTCAGGAAACCTCATCCCTCACTTCAGAGCAGGACTTTTGGCAAGAGTCAGAGAAAATATTCAGTACTTTGTCTCTTGCTTTCTGTGCAAAGCTGCATTGCATTTTTGAACTTTCCAGTGTATCTCGTTAGAAACTCGATGTAACACTTACCATTGTGCTCCTTTAACACGATCTTTTGTGATGAATGACTGTCCGTTTGGCTTTCCAGAATTAGCGAAAGTGTCAGTATTATGAATCAGTTTTGAGACTGAACTCTCAGCCACAGTTATAGCTTGTACAGAGTTTTGTATCAGAAATATACTAAGTGCTAAGGAAAGGTAGTTGACTTTTATAGTTAACTCATTGCTAGTCAGTAGTTTCCAAGTTTCCTTGGCTTCAGGTTCTGAAGAGCTCCCAGACACCCATTTCTAGTGCATATAGCATTTCTGATTATGAGAATTGCTGTGGGCAGTGATTTGATAGATGAAAAAGACTGGTCAAGAGAAAATTTAAGGCTTCCCAACAGGAGAAATCCCAGTAGTGTTTCGAGATAGTTCAAAATTTTCCTGGTGAAAGGAAAGGGTTTTCAGAGGTCTTGTGTAGAAAGCTTGTGAGAGCAAGAATCTTCTGCTTTTCCTATTTCAAAACAATCTTATCAGTTCTCTCAGATCTTCACACTGTGAGACAGTCCTGTTTTTCTCCTCAAGCCTCTAAGAAACACAGGTATTACTCTCTTTTCCCAGCTTCAGTCCCTGTTACCTGGCAGTTTCTGCTTCCTTCTCGTGCTTCTAAGTTTGTGAGGTTTGGGAAGAAAGGGAAATGGCCCTGATCTGGGAGAAATTGGGGAAAGATGCAATCCCAGGATTGAAAAAGTTGGGGAGGGACCTTAAGCAAAATTAATGCTTTCTTATTCTGATAATGTAGATATGGAAACTTCTTTGGAAGGGAGACATTTTTTCCATTTCCTGCAATATTTGCTATTTGCATCTCCATCTGCTTTAGAACAATGCTCAAGGTCCAGGTGCTGCTGACAGAGGGAAAATGCTCTGAGTGTTTAGCAAAGCGGGTGAAATGCTGCTGCAGGCTTATCCTGCCTCGCCCCAGATCCTCAAGTCCTCTGCTGAAGCTTGAAAATCAAGTGAATGTTCTGCTGTCTATTGGAGTGGGGCACGACAAGACTGTGTTTGAGGCAGAGGGTTGTTAATGTCTCTGCTTTATCAAATAGTGAGCAGAGGCATAAAGAATGAGGGAAAAGGTCTGGACCTGGGTTCTCTGCAAACTCTTCTTGTTTTGGGGAACAGTTGTAATGACCTATTGTCAGATACCAGATTTACCAGGAAGGCACAAAAATTTAATTGACTTCCTCTTCTTGGAGCACAAAAATAGGCAAAGGCGTTTGTGCGTAGTCAAAAGATACAGAGGTTGGTGGATTAACAGAACTGCTAACTGAGGGCATTGGCTAAATCTGTAAGTGTCCACTTTAACTGTGTCTCTCTAGCGCCTTCCAACAAAAATTGTAATGTATAGAATTTTGGAATCTTTATTTTTTGAGGTTTTTGCAGTCGTACTTAAAATTGTCCAGTTATTATGTTGACGACAGTCTTGACAAGCTGTTTCTTTATGGCTTCTGGGATCGATCAAGTATTATGAAAACTAGTCCTGGAGTACTGATTTAATTTGGTAGAAGAAGAAAGCTTCAATTCTGTGTTCAAAATATGCAGAATGAAAGTGTTTCTATGAAGAATTCCGTTTGCAAAGTTTAAGTTTATCCTGTTGGTTTGTGAAAACTGTTTTTTTTTTAATGCACTGTTAATCTTGCTGTAGAACTGGCCAGTGGAACAAGCAGATGTTCTTTCTGATTAATTATGTATTATATTTAATTATTATTTTCTGTGCTCCACGTTTCAGTTGAAATTAAATCCTTCATGTTTTAATTGCCTATAACCACTCCTTATATATTAGTGCCAGTTCTAGTCTGATATTGTTCCTGACGTCATTTATAGGATAATGATAATTAAACAGAGCAGCAGTTTCAGCCCAGAAATCATTTTGCTCCTTTTGAAACTCTTAGCTGTCAAAATAAAAGTCGATTGTGCATTTGCAATGCTCGAACAAAGTTCCACAAAGAGTTTTGGAGCAAAACCAGTTTGATCTAAATTATAAACAACTTTTTCTGTACAAAAATGAATTGTTTTAGAAAATACGACAGTTAGCTTCTCTGTTTTCATGGTCTCTGTGATGCATACCAAAAACTATACCTTTGCACATGCAATGTGAAATAATGTTCTTATTTTCACTTCTACATTTTTAAGTGATATTTTGAAGTGTTAAAAAATGTTTCTCATGGCTATGAATAAAATGATTTTAGAAGTCTTATTATAAAAGTGTAAATATTTTTGCTTATGTTTATAATCAGATGTAATGGATGTGTTGGTATGTAGCTATAACCTTGTGTAAACTGAAAAATGTTAACACGTGGCTGCTGAAGCTCTTTACATGATTCTGTTACAGGATATGTAGATTTTTAAACAGTGCTGAGACCAAGTTTTTTAATTGTTTAAACAGTCACTGGTTTGGCATTCAGGGGGAGGTTGTTCATTTGAAATCTTGTCTCTGTGATATGCTCCTTATGCTTGTAAGAGGGCTAGAAAAGCGGAGGAGGACAACTTCTAGCACAGCTTGTAAATGTCAGTCTGGATGGAAGACAGGTCAGCTTGAAAACAGTATTGGTGTTGGAAAATGAAACGAAAAGAATCCTTTCTTGAAGCTGAGCTCTAACAAGGAAATGTTTAAGAAAACGTAGAATTTCTTGGTAACACAGAAGGAAGTAATTCTAAAGTATCAATCTATGTCTGGTAAATGTGGGGAAAGTTGAAGACAGAATAAGTTTTATATTACCTACATCTAAATCTGACTGGTTTTCCTAAGACAGATTTTTATGTTTGTTTGAGCCCTGTTCACTTGTGAAACTTTCCGGTTGGTGTCTGGTCTTTAAGATTTGTTCTGTCGTTAGAAGACAAACTGACTTTAATAGCATTTTTAAAGGAAAATCCATCAATAAATGTGACAGCAGAATCTTTTCTGAATCTCCTCCTCTGTCTTTTCTACCCTTTCCACACTGTAATGCATTAATCAGTAAATCAGACCATTAGTCACTATGGAAATTTAAATATTACATCAGTTACCGTGTTTTACTACAGTATTCTGTTAAATAGAGTTGTTTCTGAGGAGCTGCATAATTTCGATTGGTCTCATCTGGTCACTGCCATGTGAACTACTAATGTTTTTATAAGCTGATTGGTGTGATTCCTTAAGGAGTTTCTTTCGCTTCAGTAACCTTTCTCTGTCTGCTCAGAAGTAATGGAGCGCTTCAATAGCTGCTGCTCTCCTCAAGTCTTGAGGATTGGAGATTTTTGCAGACTTGATTGAAATAAGTCTGGAAATGGAAATTCCTAGTTCAGTATTTCTAGGGAGAAGAATGATCTGAAGTGTGAATCAGGAAGAGGGGCTGAATGCCATACGTGTTTCTCAACTTTAGTAACTGTTTGGTGTTGACAGAACTTGCAATGAACTGGCACATATGCCAGTGGTTCACATGTTTCTGAATTTTTTGAAGTACAGCTACTGTAGTTTGGGTTACAAAAAATGTGGGCATTGGTTCCAGTAAGATATGTTTGATTGACTTCCTGTGAATTTTAAATAACTTCATTAAAAGTGTCCTGAATTTGCTTAACACTCCTCCAAAGTCAAACTTAATAAATTGCCACCTTTGAATATTTTAAAGTGTTAATGGTTATACTCTTTTTCAGTTGCAGATCTCTTAGTCTTTATTTATATAAATGTTTTCATTTATATAAAATCATTTGTGTCAGTAACTTTTGGGTACAGTAACTGTTGCCTTCACTCCTGTTCAAATTTGCTGGTACAATTTCTGAAACAAAATCCTATTCGGAGGATTTAATTTACATAATTTGATATGTTGTTTTGCACATCAGTATGTTGATTGAAAGGTCTTTAAATATCAGTCACATTGCAAAATTTTCAATGAGTGCTTGTACAGTTGGATTGGAAATACACATTCCCTGTATGTGTAAGCTCACGCCCCACTAGCTGCTTAGAAATACTTTATAAACAATTGTATTTGCTTTGAATATTTGAAAACTTTAAATTCTTTAAATGCTTGTATAGGAATTTTTTTGTCTAGGAAGTACAAAATCCCTTCCCTCCTTCCTGACACACACACATGCATGCGTGCATGCATGTACTGTCTTTGTCTCTGTTTCTCTCTCTACCTGCCTTTAGGGATGTTTTTTTTTAATCAACAGGAGCTTTGCAAATTATGGTCATTCTCCCATATAAAAATATGCAGTTGTTTTTGGTGACAACAGTTCTTCTAACACACTGCAATTCTCTGCTGTCTAAGAAATTACTTCTTGAATAACCCTTTTGCTTTACATTTGAACCCTGATGTTCACCATGTCTCTTATTCTGAGCCTAATTAAAACTGCTGGGAGCTGAACCAGGTTCCTGAGCATGTTAAGCTGTGCAAACTGGCCCCTTGAGTCCTGAGCCAGGACTCTGGCATACAATATCAACCATTTTGTGTCGAAATGGATACACTGAACTTGAATATGGTCATTGTTTGCTAATGCTTGCAAATCATACTAAGTTAGTGGCCTTAGGCAAAGCAAGAGGTAATAGGAATTCACTGAGGTAAATAACCTTGCTGGAGAACTTCGTCATGGTCATAAATGACAAAGCTCTTAGATGCCTCCCCCCCTCTACCAAAAAGAAATTCTATATAGAATTTTTACTGGATTGCCTGACTGCCTGCTTATACAGCATTTATGAATCTGAATACACCAGAACTTGAAGATGTTTCTGTTTCAATAAATTTTGGAGTAAGACCTCTCATTGATTTGTTAAGAAAGTTTTACAAATATGTAATTTTTCTCTCAGAATTCCAGCCTATATGCATTGTAGGCCGTATTTTTTGCATGTAGAGACGCAAAGAATGTGTGTCAAGCTGGAAGGATTATTTTTGGAACTTTACTGAATGGAGTTACTGCAATCTGTAGTTTGAGCAGCAGCTTATACCAAAGTAAAATTGATTTGTGTTAAACAGTATTCACTCATGTGAAAAGGGGGTTGGAAGGAAGCCTCAGATATTGGTCGGGGGTATGGAAAACCTTAAAA